>JAUELU010000041.1:3760182-3776937 GCA_032357145.1 Evasterias troschelii | reverse complement strand
CCCCCCCCCCCCCCCCCCCCCCCCCCCCCCCCCCCCCCCCCCCCCCCCCCCCCCCCCCCCCCCCCCCCCCCCACCAACAACAAAAAATATAGATTGGCACGAGTCGCGTGTGTGACCGCAAGGCCCTCATAAACAAGAGGCGTTAATTTCTCGCGCCACTTCGCTCCCCTTAAATTTTTACACCACTGTTACACTGTGAAAACAATAAACGCTTTTTCGGCCGATTGATTGTGCAGGGGGGAGAGTGTCAACTGCGTGGAATACACCGGTGGTGTAACTGCATTAGTGGTGTTGTAACAGCTGCCCTGCCCTGACAGCGATATGTTCGGGTCTTCTTGTGATTTGGGGGTAGGCCCTGTTACACACACTTGTGCTGTCATGTCTGTAACAACATTTTGGGATTGTAACTCGTCGGTGCCCCTTACAGCTTGTGTGAACTGAGCAGAATCACACACGCTCAGCGGTGAAATGGCTCCATAATTTTTTTTTTTAATGCATTTCATCCTCAAAGCCATTTTACAAATGAAACAGACGACTGAAAACTGAGACCGCATCCAAATTGGCTGATACGGCTACTCGACTGTTGCTAAGGGTGTTGCTGGGACGTCCTATAAAATACTTCTACGCATACTTGACGCGTTGAACCAGTCGTAGCCGGAGCTACATAGCCGTAGCTGCCAACTAGTGGACTCGGCAAAACACAAGTTGTCGGGTATTGGTGTTGCGACTTACCAAAAGTCATGGTATAAAACATCAAAACAACTCATGGTTTAAAACAAGTATAAAACCTGATGCTTATTGCAAATCAACATCATGTAGCCTAAGGGCCAAATTTGGGCACAAAAAACGGGGCACAAAAAATTGCTTAGCAAAAATCTTGCTTGCTTGCTGAGGAAAGGTTACCAGTGAAAGTTAATAATGTAATGTACTGTTTGTGACTGGTTCCCTGCTACAAATTTGCTTATCGGAAAAATTTGCACCATCAAAACATTCAACAGAAAACCTACTGAGCACCAGTGAAACTTGTGCTTGGAAAAAAAATGGGTTACCAGCAGGAAAAAATCTGTAGTATTTTCATAGCTTGCGACTGGTCCCCCTGCTTAGGAATTACAACTGTTAAGCTATAGATATAATACTTCTTCTTGACATGTTTAATGTTATTTATATATTTCCTTTAATTTCAGGCAATAGCGGAGATCAGGGGTACAAACTCGACCTGAACTCAAAACCTAGGAAAGAGCGGACGGCGTTTACCAAAGACCAGATCCGGGAACTTGAGACAGAATTCAGCCACAACAACTACCTTACGCGCCTGCGCCGATACGAGATAGCCGTCACGCTTAACTTGACCGAGAGACAGGTACAATAACGTTTTATATATAGGCCTATATATTTCAGTTAAAGGTAGGCCTATTATAAATGATTGGCAAGGATAAAATACACCATTGTTTAATCTTATTTTGAAAGCTGACTACTAATCTAAGTTCATACTAAAACCATTTTTTATGTGAAATATTTCCCTCTGAAATGGTCATATTCGAGAAAACTGTTTATCTCTTGAAGCCTTACAAAACCGCAATATCTGATTTAAGTTGTTACAACCGAAATTTAGGACGATGTGTTTACCTGCTGAAAAATTGTGCATGGTTTTACACTATTGATTCTTCTGACTTTACACAACAGATTAAACCAAACAAATTGTCACAGGTTTGTCATTTCAAGCATGGGGTCTTTTTTATACAGCTCCTTGTTTCAAGTGTATGGTTGATCACAAAAGACATGAACACTGTCTATACGACTATTTTGTCAGCTCTTATACCAATCCAGTTAATACATTTGAATTATATGGGATATGTCTTTAATTCGGCCTCTTGTTTCATGGGGGGGGGGGGGGTTTCTAGAGGCGAAACTGTTCAGAATGTTTAATAAATTTACCAGCACATCGTGAATAATTAAGGTGGATTTTTTAGAAAAACCAAAGATTGAGTTTGAACAGTTTGGTAGTTTGGGGAACAAAATCTGACAAGCCTCAAAGTTGCGTAGAGTTCTATAATTGTTAAGTGAACAGAGAGGTCGCTTTGCCCGCTGGATTACCTTTTGATAAGAATCTACAGTCTGGAAAGATTCAAGGAAGTTGGTATTGATTTTGAGGGCCATGACGTTTCGATTTCACTGAAGATTTTTGACATGTGTGGCCTTAGGCCGATATAAAAAATACAGACCGTGACAATGTGTTTATAATGTAAACATGACTATGTTACTCAGATTATGAGTTGTAATCCTTTATACGTAATCAGACTGTTGGGTTTAATAAGCTAGCCCCCTCCAGCCCCCCCCCCCCCAATCCCAATCAGACTACGGGCTGCCGGTGTGATCAGGGCACTTCCCAGAGCAAGGACCGCAGTGTCACCATTTCGATTGCCCCGGCTCCATCCCACTCAGTTTCCCCCTCTTGTTTCATCTTCTTCTTCGCTTTCGTGTCATTCAGTGAGAGCATTCACGGAAGTAAATTTAACTTGAGACGGCCTTTCAGCGGCTCATTTATTTATTCTCTCCATCTACCCTGTCCGTTTCGTGAACGGGCGGCGGCGCGGCTTTTTCGGCTGCTGTTTTCGTCATCGCTTTCCCGCTCTTTTTAAGAGAAGCGTCGTTGATTAATATAAAAAAAAAAAAGTGCATCACGGTGAACCTTCACAGTGTAAAAAGTGGGCTCCACTGTCTGTCATGAACTTTAGTTCATTCGTCGACGGCAACTTTACATTGATGCAAGTTTAATTGCAACTGAGGGCACCCGTACACGTTTAGGTGTTAAGTCATGTCACCCACAGTCGATGCACATTCATGTTCGTATATGTAGGCCTAGGTTTCGGCCCAAGGCTCTGAGAACCGTGATGCGATATGGACAAGATTTCAGCACATCATGTTGAGTTCTCGACAGGAAAAAAAAACGCGGTCAATTTTCTTGAAAGACAACAGTCGTTGATCGGGTTTAAAAGTTCACAAAATTGTGGCTTTTTGAATGCTTAGTAACTCGCACGACTTGAGTGCGTCAATGTATATATTTACCATTTAAATAAGTTTTGGGACCAAGTTGATACATTAACATAAATGACTGGTCTGCTTTGATCTTATCCGCAATCAACGAGGAGCAATTATGTTAAGTTTTCATTTTTCATCTTTTTGTATAATGTAATTTTGGAAAGCATCCAAATCAATGTAAGCCTCTTTGTGGAAATTCGTGAAACCCTTCCCCCCCCCCCCCTCAAACCACTCGAATGATTTGCAATCTGCGATAAATTTAAAGTAGGTCTCTATTCTTGGAGTTCTAGGGCAAATCATAGTCAAACGAAATTGCCTCTGTCTGGACTGAGTGAAAAGGACACATTACGTCGCAATAGGAAACAAAAAATATGTCCCCTTAAGGATATCTGCAATTACGTATTAGATTGTCGCGTAATAATTATTTAATTACGTCTTAATGTTCCGTAATAGATGATGTAATTACGTAACTGAGTTATTATTAAATACATGTGTATTTGATTTGATGATTGACCAGAAACATCGATCATTGTGGCGTAATGTTTGCGACGGATGAACCCGTTAAATACGATTTACTGTTAAATCCATTTAAGTGACGGCGGTTTTTTGCTCGTCTCCTTTTAAAGTGATGAGACAACTATCTTTTATCGAAAGAGTCATTTAAGTGGATGATCCACCCCTCTAAAACATTCAATACACCAATCAATCAATCAATCAGTCAATCAGTTTGTCTATGTATAATATAGATCAAAACTGTATAATTAATAAAGTATAACAGCATACACGCAATCAAATAGTTTCCAAATAGTTTTTAAATAATGTGACTATGTTGTGGCTTAGAAAATCTTGTATAACTGATATGTTTTTGAGACTTGTCTTGTTTTTGAAACTGTTTTATGTTTTTCTGGCTGCTGTCAACATTCACCTTATGTGTTGATCGCTTTCGAAAACGCTTACAGCGTTTGATGAGATATCATGTCTCTTTTTTCTAGCATTTAGTTTTGTCAAAAGTTATAGAGATGTGGTTTTCCAATGTTGTGTTTATCCAAATTAAATTTTGTGGGGGAGGGTTAATTTTTCAATCGAAAGGTAAGGTGAGCTCTGTTCTAGAATGTTCATTCTAGGAATTTATAGATTTATTAACCTATAGTTGAGTCTACTTAAGCCGCCAATGTCTGTGTTATCGCTTCAGACTTTCAAAAAAGAAAGACCCGCGGCACGAAAAGGCGCGGTACTCTCTTTTTAAAACAAATTTTATGAAAAGAAATCAAATTTTCAATTGAGGAAAACCCCCAAGGTGAGCTCTAGTGCAGAAATGTTCATTGGATGAAATGATTGCTTAAGGGTTATATGAGTCAAGAAAACCACGAATGTCTGTGTTATCGCTTCGGACTTTCAAAGTCTAGAAGTATCCGCGGCACGAAAAAGCGGGGTACTCTCTTTTTTAAATAAATTTATAATTCATTAAAAAATGTAAATCCAAAGATTACAAGAGAAGATCCCTTTAATCTCAAGGCTCCCAGTCCAGAAGGCGATTGGCTTTAATTGTAGAGACACCTGGAGTAAGAAGGGATTCTAATTTTAGGTGCCGAGTACAACTCCTTCTCGACCATCTCGAATCATAAACACGAACCATGGCTGAGAAATTATTCGACATCCGCTGAGAGGTCACGGGATCAATGAGAATACCATCGCCCCCTTCAACCTCTTCCCAGTGGTATCAATTTAAGAAAGGAAAAAAGGAGTAAGACTGTTGCGTTTCTAGACATCAGCGAGCAGTTTTCTAATCACTCCAATTATTGGATTAAGCTGGATTACTTGAACCCATAAATAACAACCTATTGGCTTGCAGTTGTCTGCACGCACGTTGAAGACGCTTGGTTCCTCTTCCCGAACCACATGGCTACGGCTTAGGCTAAGGGCCCTTTCGAAACACTGGCTTGTGCTCCGGCCCTGCAATAGATAGCGTCAACCTTTCCAAAGCCCACGTGCAAATGATTTCAAACTTGCTGACGGTGACCATGCAGATTATATAAGCCAAAGGCGTGGTTTCGCGAAGTCTCTCTTAGGGTTTGCGCTCCGTCTTGAAATCCATTCGTCAATTTGAGCCTTAGCAACAGTTGTAGCCGTAGCTGTAGCCGCCAATTCAGCCTAAGAAACACCGTGCTGCAAGCCTTGTTGACGTTTGACTGTGGCTTCCCTCCATTGTCACCAGCGTTTTGTGATTGACTTTACGTGTGGAAATAAAATTAATTAATTTGAATTGAATTGGAAGGTTCAAGATCTTGGACAAGTGCCCGTTTCAGGTATTCTTATTTTGTATTGTTGTGATAACTCTCCAGATCAACTTATTGCTTTCCCGCCAATTTAGTGTGTATATTTAGTGTGACAAAGTTGTAGTTGTACGGTTGTGATGAGAAAACAATCATCGGATAATCTGCATATTGATGTACCCGGTATTTTCGAAAACTCACTTGACTGAGAAAACCAGGCTTTAACTTGATGTGTAGTTTCGTATGCTCCTCGTTACAAATCAAGCTTACACCGTCACGCTCATGTGCTCAAATCCAGGCGGCCTTTGTTGAAGAATGATAGATGTATATTCTTGAGAGAGTGAGAAAAAAATAAACCATGCGACTTAACTGTTGATTGTTCACCCAAAGCTGCCTCAAGTACCAAAGTTAAACTTGAAAATGAAGAAAAAACCCGCTCGGTGGTCCAAATTAACTTGTATCTTCTAATTTCTGTTTGTCTATTATTATTTTTACTGCGGAGTAGCCCACGGGCACTATAACAAATATTTTGAAGCAGATAAAATGTTTAAGAAAGTCTCAGATGAAATTATATACTGGGAAGTTTGATTGATGTGCATCACTCGTCAGTTTTGAACTTTGTGGCCAAAGTGTGTTTTGTGTGTTCCCCACTTCCACAACAGCCTCATGTTGAAGGCATTCATTCATACAAAACAAGTCCTTTAATGCGTGAGATTTTACTAAGTTCCAAATTAGGCAAGCGCTCAATTTTTGCTGCACAGTTTTGTCATCACACAAACACAGTTTTGTCTTTGTTTGACCACATTTTATTGAGCTTACTTTCTGGATTTTAGCAGATTAGTCTTATTAATCTTTTTAGAGGATTATCATTATTTCTCTACCGAGTGATCTGCCCAGTCCAAACGATAGGAAATTTCCCTCTCACTTCTGCCAAGATTCGGCTGTGATTTGAGACTCCGTGGTTTGTTTTAATTGTGACAGAACAAGATAGCATGCACAGATCAGACCCGTTTATGTAATGTAGGTTTCTTGTCAAAAAGATCATCCGTAAATTTGACGGTATCTTTTTTGCACAGATGCTGTCAGGTACATTTTACGTAAAATGATTGTACATGAAGAAACAGTTTCTGTGATAAGAATTTCCCTATTTAGATTATTGGGTCGACTCAAATTCTTAAGTTGAAACAACAGTAGCTGGACAACAAGACGAATCTTTAATGAGCAGACATGTGTGGTCTGATTCCGTTATGGGCATGGTATGACTTTCGCGGTGTAGTGAGCCTAATACGTCCCATTGCCGCAATATTTTGTCATTGCTTAAAATAAGCAATGATCTATGAAATACACGAAATATTAAAGCGATACTTTGGCTGATTAAGTAACCGCCCTGGCATTTCGCTATTTAATGCGACGCAGCTTGCATGTTTGTCTAGTACAACTGGCTACATGTCAGCCCACGTGGTATCGATAACGTCAAGTTCATGTAATATAAGCAATTCGTGGATTATTCACTTGAGGATTGGCTCTTTATGACGATGATCAGGTCTCTCTTGACTTGTGACTCATCAAGGAGCGCCGTCTATACCTCCAGTGTCCCATTACCTCTCGGTGCGAGACGCCAAGACACCAGACTCAGGGCCTGCTATACGCTGCCAGCAATCATGCTGACATAACTGATCGTGTGTACGGCCGTGGGGATACGCGGCTCTTCCCCCAACCATATGTTCTAATGTCGTTCATGAACATCGACCAGGCAGACCGTACAAGGGCGAGCAAGGTCCCGGGGGAAATGGTCTTGGTCAACGGCGTGTTTCTCCGCTTTGCTGTGCCGTGCCGCCGGCGCCATTACCGATACACTTAATTGGTCAAATTATAGCGTATATTAACGGGGCGAGACGATCTGCATCGGTTTGCTCTCAGATCAGGCACACAAAACGTATGGATAAGATTTCATTTTAGCAACTTGGGTGACAGTTTCTACTAATTACAACCTTCTCATATTTTCATTAATTTCCCTGTAGAGACAAGACACAATGAACCCCGACCTTTGTTTTAGTGTCATAATTGTTTGTTTTACAGCTTGGTGTAGTTTAGAGTGATATATTTCGAGACAGATCTTGAGTTCGTTTTTAATATTGCAATGATGTACTTCGCAACCAACCATCTTGGAGAATTAATCCCATATAATGTAACTTGGCAAGCAACAAAAAATGTTTTTGTTTGCAAAAATCTCTCGGGCGCGGCAAAAAAAGGGCCTGTGTGTTTCTGTTTCGTTTGCAAGTTGTGTTTGTTAATAATTTTAAAAAAAATTAAGTTCTGTGGGAGGTGGTAAGAGTGAACACATTTAAAGACAGGTTAGAATTTGGTTGCTTCCGGTAAAAAGTTGACTTTAAAAAAAATTAATATGGAAAGCGTGTTTACTTGTTGGCGGGTCAGGAACCCGTAGTCGGCAGGGGGGACAGAA
Source organism: Evasterias troschelii (assembly GCA_032357145.1). NCBI lineage: Eukaryota > Metazoa > Echinodermata > Asteroidea > Forcipulatida > Asteriidae > Evasterias > Evasterias troschelii. The sequence continues at coordinate 3,769,161 of JAUELU010000041.1, read as the reverse complement.
CGGTTCTATTAGTAATATGAACTTAATAATCAGTAAGTATTCTGACTAAAATTCTGACTAAAAACACTAGTGTTTTTATCCTTACCGACCTCATTACCCTTAACAATGGATTAATTGTACTCATCTGTTCTTTTAAAAAAATGACACTATGAGAAAAATACATCGCTTGTCTGGCTGCAGCAGTGCCGTTTGGTTTAAAATCCAACCGATTTTGATGTCACCACTCACCTCATGGTAAGATTTGGTTGATGATCGGCAGTGATGGGATCAGACGTTTTTAAAAGGTCTAATCATTGCGATTGGTACTTTCGATTTTAAAAATGTGATGTTGTTATGGTTGTTGGAATGTTGATGCGATCCTCAGTTTTAAAATTTGTTTTTTCACTGAATACATTCTGTCGTACCTGTTTCTGTTGAGACATAGCGTTTGAAAAATAAATTTTAATTGATGCAAACAATTTTTAATCCGAATAGTGTCTTATTTGTTTCCTATAATACATTTCCATGGAAGACTGGATGGAAAATAAAACAATGTTGTTGTCACTCTAATGAGTCGCGGTTGGTCTTTCAATAAGCTACTCTAGATTCAAACTTCTCTCGAATCTCCTGAAATTCTATAGTTGTTTGAGAAATGAGTGTAGAACAAATTAATGGTTTTATTCTCGCGAGTCCGAAATCCGATGTTTGAAAACAAAACGAATAGTACAGTTTTTCCGTATTTTCTGTGACTCTGATGACAGATTGACCTTTAACTTACTTTAACAGGTTTGTTATTTGATGGATAAAGTTGGGTCACTTAAAGTGCGAATGACTGGTCTTTAACAATTACCAATGCCGACCACGTGCTTCAGTCCCCAAGTGTCAATAACTAGGCCTACTCTTTTCGAGGAGAGTAACTAACCATAATGTGATAAAAAATAGTGGTGTTCACTACTTTGCAGATCGTTAAAATTATGAATTTCGCTTTGTTCCATTTTCTCGTGGAAATTAGGATGGTAATCCTGTTTTCATCAAGGCAAACATTTCATGCTAAGCACATTTTTGTGCTTAGCAGCTCTATGAAATTGGGCCCCAGTCAGTTTATCTCCAGGACCTAGTTCACAAATACATTCCCTCTAGAAATTCACGTTCCAAATCAAAGTCCATTCTCATCACTTCCACCCCCGTTATAAAATCTTACAAATCTCGGTCATTCCAGCAGTTACCCGAGTTTACTAAGCACTTACTAAGTTTACTGAGCACTTTCAAAAACATCAAATTGTCTAATTGTTAGTTCCGTTTGTAGCTTGTTGTTTTCTTTATTCATAGTGCAACTGCTTAGCACTGATATGCGCAATACAAATGCGGTTTATAATGATATAGCTTTTACAATTATTGAGCTCTCAGATCTATACCAAGCAGTTTTACCAAAATCCCGTATTTTGTCTTAAAACTCTAAGCACCAATGAATGGGTCAATGTCCTTGGCATTGCTGCAAAATTTCATTTTTATTTATAGTCAGACATTATTCATCTTTAGTTTCAAGATGGTGAAGAAAAGCTGACATCTCGAGTGTGAAAATTCCTATTATGTAACAGTATCCGCTCCGTGTCATTTGCTAAGCCTATAATTCCCCTCACACTTCAGCGGGGCCGGTGTCGGCGCACTCCCGTCGATCGTACGTGCCATCGCCGCATTCTCTCCCCCAAATTCCCGTTGACTTTATCGACGCAACTGGTCATCAATCTTACTTTTCCCGAATTAGTGTCACAATCTTCGGCATTTATTGTGTTTATAATGTGATATGGGTGACATGGCGTGTTTAACCTCAACTCAGTTTGGAGTATTTTGTTTTTAAAGGCCGTTTTGTTCTTCCCGTGCCACTCTGGTCTTTTCTACCGGGTTTGGGGTCAGCGTAACTCTCGTATCACTTCCCGTGAACGTGACTCTCCCTGCCCTTTGGCACATGCTCGACAAATTTTCCTTGGGGGTGACGGGGTTTTCCTGAAACATTTATTGCACCCAAGAAAAATAACTTTGATTTATTCACATCGTCAAGTTTTTCGCAAACAAGGGAGCATGGAGATATGCGATACATGGTAGAACGCATGATCGTATAATGGTGGCCGAGCGATCTTGGGGTGTTAAACTCTCGCGCCTTACCCGTGAAATGTCCCAGGCGACGGTAAAAATGCCGCGATACAATCCGAAGGCAATATGATTCATAGCTCATTAGCGTACAGCAAAGACTATCCTTAGCATGAGGTTCGAGAGTGTTGCTAGAAATCAAAGGGCAAATCACCTTGTCCTCGGATGGTAGCTGGTAATTTACTTGATTTTCGTCAAAATACAAGATCCTTTTAAAAACCCTTCCAATTTTTTTTGTTTTTTTTTTTTTGGGGGGGGGAATTGTTATAGTGCCGCTGAACAGAGAGCACAACTGTGATCGAGTAGCATAGCCAATACTAAAGCACTGGCCAAGTTAACCAGCCAAATTACCTTGTAATCGTTGTGATTTGCCTGGTACTCTGTATTTTTTTGCTGATATACAAACTAGTTTAACAAGTTGTTCTGCTTTCAAGCTCAAGGAGTTACACCATGATGTCGCTTTTAGTTCTTTTGTGAAGCCCTTAATATCCCTCGTCTGTCGAAGAGACAAGCCCCCCCCCCCCTCTGTGCTCATTTTTGAAACCCCGACTTCGGCTTCGGGCTCCGGTTAAGGCTCCACCAGTCATTTTGAAAAGGATGCACTTTCGATACAGTATTTTAAACAGGTGAACAGAGCGGGGCTCGACATAAGGCCTGGGTTTCGAAAAGAGCAGATCTATATCAATGGTAGATGTTTATACTTTCTCTTTTATTTTATTTTACATCGTTAAAAAACCAAGGTATGTAAGCCAACAGAGGCCAGAAAGAAAATAGTCCGGTGCCGTAGGACTATAATGCGGGTTAACCTCTTCCTGACAGGGGACCTGACCAAGTTGGCCAACCTATGATTACAGTCTATACAACTCTGCATAAACATTTACTGTACTTATTTTGGTACTTCTTTGTCTTGAATAAATTCATGGACCTCGGATTTTGTATGGTTTGTTTGAATGGTGTTTTACCAACTGTTACTGCCAAATCAAAGAGGGCGCTATTCTAAACCGACCATTGCCGACCATGATTACTCTTGCGACGGACTTTTAATACAGCCAACGCTACAATCAGAATACGTTACTTTGTAACAATATTTACTTTCCTGGCAAAATTCGAACAAATCATAACCAAACTAAAATCACATTGTCAGGTAAAATTTGCGGTAACACCATGTGCAACTCAAGGTTTCGGATAATCGTTATGCTCTGATCGTCTTCAGGGGAAAGCTGGACTATGTTGCCAGATGCTGCTATGCTTAAGCGTCCACATTGAGGAACTTTCGGCTCCTTAACTTGATTTTAGAAACTAAGTTCAATTCTTCTCAGAACAATTTTCTATGAACGAAAAACTTGTAGACTTTGTAACTGATTCCTGTGTTCTCAATGCCTCAGATGTTTCTTATATTGAAGGGTTTATTTTTCTCTTATTTTTATAGGTGAAGGTCTGGTTTCAGAACAGGCGTATGAAGTGGAAACGATGCAAAGGGGCCCGCGACAAGGACCTCGCCGAGAAGCGGCTTCAGGCTATGGAGGCCAAAATCGGTCTTCCACCCGGCAGCTCTAGCGCCCTCACGGCTGGAGGAGCTACCATGCCCGGACACGTGATCACGTCTAGAAACGGACTCAGAAGCCCGCACGAAATGAACGGATACCCGGAGGACAGCGGTGGGCTGAGTCCGCCGGACAGCTACGGGAACCCCGAGACCGACTTCAAGTGAAGATTGTTGTCGGACTGACTGTGGTAACTCTTACCATTTTTTAAAACACCCGCGTTTATAAAGTCTTCTCCTATTGGCTCGGGATCTTGTAAATAAACCATGAAGTGGGGAAGTCATCATCGGTTGTGAGGAGAAACAAGTGGCTATGGCCTTCTTTGATCCTCCACTAATGCATATCCGCTCTGTGCACGAACCGTTAGGGTGCACTTCATGAAACTCTTGTCATCCTGCCACTGGCATGACGACTGGCATTACATTTACTGATGATTGTTCGCTATACTTCCTTCCACTGGTTGTTGTCTTGTGGAGTCTGTAGTTATTTGATTGTTGGTGCGCTGCAAGTGAGTTTGTCATCGTCAACAGAGGGCTGAGACGTGAACGTAGCGGACACGGCATCGAACAACGGGAAGCCACAAAAACATACGAAAAGTCCAAAGCCCGGTTGTCAAGGAATCTTATGAAGAAAACGACGTGCAACCTGAATTAATCAAGTAGTGTTATCGCGCTTGTCCCCACACTAAACACATCTTCATCTGTACTACCATTATCCGATGACTCAGTGAGAAGACAAACTCACCTGTGCATGTTGACGGGTAAATAACAATCTACAAAATTCGCCGCAAATATCATCACGTTGGAACGCTTCCATCTCTAGCTAGCATTAGAAGACGACCTTTGGTGAAGCACCCTCAGCGTCCAAACTGCCGCTTCACTACAGAATTTTATTTTGGTCCGATTGAAATTGTGATCGTTTGATCACACACCGTATTGTTAGAAGGTGTTCAATTATGGTACAGTGTTTGTGGGATTATTTTGGCGCCATTACTAACCATCCATGCGTCAAATGGTGGGAGAATGGTTGACTTTGACATGGAGCTTTAGCCAGAGGTCTACCTGCTTCATATATTATTATCTTCCACAAGCAGACCATAGCTTAGAGTGATCAGTACTTTAACCCGGAAGTAGACCAAGGGTAAACTTCTCACTCGAAAACCTTTTGGATTGGGCCATAGATAAAGATCGTTCTTGTTCCCAATGAACTTGGCATAACAAAAGAAAACATCAATGACTCCATTACTGTAAATAATGTATTTTGATGACGTGTACTACTTGTCAGACTCCCAGTTGTTGAATATTCAAACAAATGTTTTAAATGGCTGTCCGATTTTTATACATTTTGCTGCTAGAAAAACTTCACCAGTGCAAAATAAAAATGGCTTTGTATTTTATTTGACGATGCGGGGCTATGTCGGCTTGTAAAAATGTGGGATTTCTTTATCGTGATGAGTAATGGCATGCATTAATTAGAAAAAACGTGGGTAACCACTAAAGGGTAGACTTGATTCAAGTCCTTTTCTTGTGCGAGGTCCGTAACACACACAAGTCATGTAACACAGCATGCAGCCACAGTAAAGACATATACCAGTGCGCCCTCACCGACAAAAGTGGCGATCAAGGGACTTGACTGGGTCGTTTCCTACTCCACGCGCGGAACAGGTTGGGGATCGGAATGCAGAGCGCTAACACAATAGTTTTCTGACGAGGAGGCAAGGAAGGGCCTTGCACGGGATTGGGACTTGAGTCAAGTCTAACTAAAGGGCGACTAATCAGCACTGGGAGACTTTTGAACGCTAGGTGGCAGCAGACTTAGGTAAATTTCAATTGCCTGCGCGTTGTTCTGAGCATTCTCACATTTGCGTGCACAAACTGATATACCAAGTCCGCTGCCAGCTGGCGTCCCCAAAAGTCTCCCAGTAAAGCATATCTTGTGGGCAGTCATTTCTTATTTTTTTTTTTTGCGTATACATGCAGCCAGGGCCCAAAGTCAATAAGCTGTTTCCTGAAACCACAGTTTGGTTTGCTTATTAGGCCGTATCCAAATTGACGGCTGTGGCTACAGCTACGTCTGTTGCTAAGGGTGTTGCTAAGATGTCCTTATACATCAACGGATGGTGACGAGGGGATCCAGCCGAAGCCGTAGCCGCTAATTTGGACGCGGGAATTGATTTGTCATTCCTTCTATTTTCCGTCGCTCATCTGTTTGACAAGAACCCACCAGCACGTAACAGCATACGTGTTTTTTTACTTTGTTAGCAGGGATTCTTGAATATAGAATGAGTACTATAAGGCCAGTTCCGTAGGCAATGCGCAAGTTCAAGTTCAAGACGTTAGGCTGAAAATTGGTTCTGTGTTGTAAGCACGATTAGCGGGGAATCAGTCACGAGCGCGGTATGCATTACACAAAACTAATGGCCTGGGCCCAATTTCATAGAGCATGTAAGCACAAAAACTTGCTTAGCACAGAAAAATATTGCTTAGCAGAAACTGGTTACCTGCTTGAACTCCATAAAGTTTACATTGTTGTGACTGGTATCCAACTCATTTTTTGCTTAGCATAGAAATTAGCTAAGCAGTATTTTCTGCTTAACAGCTTTATGAAATTGGGCCCTGGTAATCAAATTCTGCAAAGCAAGACTTTGCTGCGGTGCTTTGAAAATGTTTGTGTTTGAATATTGAAATAGAACTCAGAAATTTGTAGCAAGTTATCTGTTTGTATCTGTTTTGAGGCAGTTCATGGGCGGTGCCATTTTCTTTTTAGATTTCCTGCCATTGGTTGATCTGGTTCATAATATTTGCCATATAGGCCTACAGGCATTTTGTAATGATACTCTATGTACACAGCTGACTGACATAGAGGGCGTGACCCAGATGACACATTGCTGAGCTCATCATCATCTCGGTGTTCTATTTTACTGAGTTTTTATAAATCTAAATATTTGTATTGGCCGCCATCAGCCTCCGTTGGGATCGGACATTCTCGGCCATTTGAATGTCGTCATGTAAATGTACATGTCTACCCGTTTGTTGCATCTTTCATCAGGCCTTATTATAATGAATGTGGTGGAATGTAAATACTAAACATCGTCTTATGGGACGTTTATTTAAAAGAAGAAAAAACAGTACGGTTTTTTGTTTTGTAAAGATACGTGTAATATATTTAACGCTAATAGTGCACAGGCCTCTGATTTTAAAACAGTGTCCACAATCAAGAATATATCCATGGTTGTGCTTCATGTGTATGAATGCACTGTTTACTCCAAATCTAGTACTCATAAAGAAAACAGTTTATTCTTTTCAAAACCTTTTGATTTTGAAGTTTGAATGGACAAGGGATGGGAGATGTTTTTGTTCATAAAAGGTTATGATGAGAAAAAAACGCCTAGTGTTGGTGCGTTTGTTTGCTAAAAGTGCTTCTCTGGTTAAGACCCATGTAGACTATGAAATCGACAACATCAACGAATGTCTCAAAATGCACTCCCCATATGTATGCACGAAAGCACACTGTTGATGGTAATGAATGTAAATTACTTTTTTTTGGGGGGGGGGGAGTTGGTGAGTTTTGGACGCAACTTGGAGCAACCTGGATTATTACATTCTAAGTCTGCTGTCCCGCAACAGTCTCCCTTTGTTTTAAACCCTAATTTGGAATAACATAAATTTGAAAAGTTGTTTTACGTGACATGATTTCAGTTTGGCGAAAATATTGAATGTTCACAAGGATTATCCCATTCCTCCGAAAATATGGACACATATTACAAACAAAGGGAGTTTGGCGATTGTTAACTTAATTGTTAACTTTAATTGTTAAAATGACAATACTCTATGCTTCATATCTCTCTTGGTATGAAAATAGTGCTTGAATAACTATAATCCAAACACGTGTATTTAAATCTGAATAATTGTCTTCTTTAACACTCGGGATATTTCGTTTAGCAATGCAGAAAGCGTACATTGTCTTTACAGACACAAATCTGTTTTGCGTTTTTGAAAGCGTTTGAAAAAACAGTCGCAACAATCAACTTGTTTTCAACAGCGAAAAACACGCGTGCAGGTTTAGTTCTACAGAATGATTGTTTTCTCATCTCCAAAACTAAGAATAGAAGTTCTATTCCAACAAAAATTGTTTCCCTTCCCTTGCAAAGGTTGAGCAGTACTTTTACTTATAACGTACTATCTAATATTTGCTGCAGCTATGAAGTATTTATAGCGTTTGTCTGACTACGTTGATTTGGACTCAGAAGTGACAGTACTCCCTCTTAGTGAAGCCTAGAGGCTCAGCACACATTATTTTAAAAGATGTCTATCTGTTGACGTTAGAGGGCTCTGCATATTGACGTTATTGTTTGTTTTATACTATGATTAGGACTGTCTATTGTTGACAACCATTTTACTAAACTGGCCATCATTTTGTATGGGCGGCCTTGATCAAAAAAATTTATAATTGCGTTCTTTACGCACATTTTGCCCTTTTTAATGAAAATGTTTGAAATTTTTTTTTATGAAGAATGTTAGGTCTACTTTTTGTTTTGGGGTAGCACATTTGATTTATCTCAGTGATATTAAGGATAAGTTGATAGCATCTGATTATTAAAATGATAAGTTGTTGTACTCCTTTCAGCGTATGCATCCAGTTCTTTCTGCCCATCAATGTTGGTAAAAATGGCGGCTGTGAGGTCGCGAAAGACAGGTCTTTACTTTGTATGTTGATGGCCATTCACGAGACAAAAACCATTCATCGACACTTTACTTTATACTGAATACGTTATGAAACCATTATGTTATTGTACTGTACCCGTTTTTGGTTGAAATATTCAATAAAATTTGTACTATAAGCTCTGAGTTTTAAACGGTCTCTTATGTTTAGTTTCATTTCTTTTTTTAAAAGATGTCATTATACGAATGCAAGTCATCTCACCCCTCAGCGAAGTCGCCCATATAAAGTCACTGCTTGCAATGTCACCCCAGCAAGCTCGGCCCCTTACAAGCTCGCCCCATCCAGTTACAAAATCGCTCCAACATAGATGCCATAGATCTGACACTTAAGTCGCCCGCAACAAAGTCGCCCCCTAAATCAAATATTGAACGAGTATACTATAAGCATGTTATTATTCCGAATAAATTACATGGCAGACATTCTGTGTGTGATTTCTTTGCATGTGCACTTTATGCCTCTATCCTTGCTATATTAAAGGCCCTGTACACTATTGGTAAGACCGAAAAACACAAATGTTCACAGATTCACAAATAACTTACATGATTTAAAGTAAGTAGGCCTACTGGTAGAAAGGGTCCTTTAAAAT
>JAUELU010000041.1:3667311-3681401 GCA_032357145.1 Evasterias troschelii | reverse complement strand
TTAACCCCAGTGGGTGTAAAGACTCAACTCAGTGGGTGTAAAGCCTTAACCCCAGTGGGTGTAAAGACTCAACTCAGAGGGGTGTAAAGCCTTAACCCCAGTGGGTGTAAAGATTCAACTCAGTGGGTGTAAAGCCTTAACCCCAGTGGGTGTAAAGACTCGACTCAGTGGGTGTAAAGCCTTAAACCAATGGGTGTAAAGACTCCACTCATCAGTGGGTTTAAAGCCTTGACTCAGTGGGTGTAAAGACTCAACTCAGTGGGTGTAAAGCCTTAACCCCAGTGGGTGTAAAGACTCAACTCAGTGGGTGTAAAGCCTTAACCCCAGTGGGTGTAAAGACTCAACTCAGAGGGGTGTAAAGCCTTAACCCCAGTGGGTGTAAAGATTCAACTCAGTGGGTGTAAAGCCTTAACCCCAGTGGGTGTAAAGACTCGACTCAGTGGGTGTAAAGCCTTAAACCAATGGGTGTAAAGACTCCACTCATCAGTGGGTTTAAAGCCTTGACTCAGTGGGTGTAAAGACTCAACTCAGTGGGTGTAAAGCCTTAACCCCGGTGGGTGTAAAGACTCAACTCAGAGGGGTGTAAAGCCTTAACCCCAGTGGGTGTAAAGACTCAACTCAGTGGGTTTAAAGCCTTGACTCAGTGGGTGTAAAGACTCAACTCACCTGGTAGTTTGAACCGTCGTCCCAAGTATTCCAGGAGTAGACTTGCTGCATAACTTTCAAGGCTTTGCCACTCTGTCCATTCTGAAGGCAGTGAATAAAACAAATTAAGGCAGGGCTTGAATGTCAAGAAAATTGCTTTGTTTTTCTCTACTTTTCAAAAAACACTTGCAGCTTTGAATTAAAAATATGTTTGTTCTCACAGTGTGAATGAGACTTTTTATGATCTACCAAGCTTGCTACCTTATGAAGTGCACCTAATTTATTAGTGATTGATATCGATATTTATCTTCTTGCTTTCCAAGCTAGAGAAGTGTACTGCTAGTCAGTTGTACTGTTTTCTCCGGGATACTTGTTCTTAGTCTTAAGTAAACCTGACTGTTTTGCCAGCCTGTTTAGATCTAATTGTTCCTTTGAGATGTTGACTGCTCTGTGTTCTGATAACTCTATGTTCTGATGACTCCTCGTGATCTGCACGCTAGGGTTAAGTTAGAGTTAGGGTTGAGATCAGAAAAAATACATCAGGGTTTTTTAATATAGGGGTGTAGGACCATAAGAGTGTCGGAACGTAAGGGTGTACTGTCTGAACATAGGAGTGTTTGAACATAGAGGTGTTAGAACATAGGTGCATAATCTTTGCGATTAAAGGTACATTGTAGTGTACACCTTTGGTAATTACTTTAAAAATGTATTACCATAAACAGTTACTTGGTAAAGAGCACTGGAGAGCTGTTGATATTATAAAACATTGTTAGAAATGACATCCTTCAAGTAATGTAGTTTAGAAGAAAGAGGTAATTTTCCACCCAAAAATTTGAATCTGAGAAAGGCTTCAGGATTGAAGCCTTTCTCGGACATCCGAGAGCACAAAATTCTATGTAACAAGGATTCTTACATTATTTTCTTGTAACCTCGATGACCAAATGAGCCCAAATTTTCACAGGTTTGTTATTTCATTCCAATGTTGGGAAATAACCAAGTGAGAATATTGGTCTTTGACAATTACCAAAAGTATATCCTACATTTAAAGCAAAAAACACTTTTGAGTGAGGTCCATGACCAAAAAAACATGATGAAGATTTCATGACATGTTTTATGTATTTGTAAGAATATTTTACACCAAGTGTTGAGTGTATCAATAGTCTGAGTTTTTGGCAAGATCAGAAAATTACCCTTTTGTGTGTTCTTATACTGTATGGTCATGCTTGCTGGGTCTACAATAGCGACAGTGTTCCTACAATGTGTGTGTAGTATGTCTGTTCAACCCTGTAGTTGACCTCAGTCTATATCAATTGTTACAAATTTTAGAATTTGAGATTGGGTTGAAAACTGACTTTGTTGTCTCCACTGTACTGTGTGCTATTGTGAACATTTCCAGACAAGTTTCTTTATTGGAAAATGTTTTTTTGAGCTGACTTGTGAATATGTTTTTTCTCTGAGAAAATATGATATCCATATTCATTGTGAAAGTGTGTCAGTTTTGATTATGTAGTGTGCCAATCTGCGAACTTGTATTAAGATGCATTATAGTTGAAAGGTGTCAATATCATTGCAAATCATGTAATTGTTGATTTCATAAATTCATTTTCTGGGGGGGGGGGTCACTCTAGTATTTGTATTTGGGAGCACTCGGGTTGGTATTTGACTCAGACTGACATGTTTTGAAGTTTTAAAAAACAATCACTAAGTTTTTCAATTTTTGTGTGTATTTAATATATGTAGGTACTTCTCCCCTTAACACTGTGAAGTCCAATTTTGTAGGTCTTTTCAAACTGGGAAATTGTGAGAGTCCCAGGAAAAAACAGGATAATGGTAAGTGTGCTATCTTGCTAAAGCAGTTTTTGTTTTGCACTGACACTAAGAAATAGACTATATTTACCTCTAGTAAAAACTTAGGGCTTTCCGGCATATAAATCATGAAAATTATTGATGTCAATGCTGGGATCGTGCAGACGGCTAGAAACAGACGCCAACTGTTGAAGCTGAACCCAGGAGCATTAAAATGAAAATCTAGGAAATGAACAGATATATTGAATCACTATAATATCAATAAATCAAAAGGTATTAAATTAATTTTTTGAAAGCCCTGCAGAACGTTTTTTACGCTCTTCTGCAAGGAAAATGTTATACCACAATCCTCCCAGCAGAAGGTTGTAAGCAAATAAATAGCTACTTTTTTAACAACAATAGACCCTTCCCACGAAATATGTAAATTGCACATCCCGCGTTCGCACTAACATTTTGGTTGGCAAATTGATGGAACATTGTGCCTTTTTGTATGAGGCTGATAGTGGCGTGGCGCAGACGCGTTTGTGCATCTGTTTAGTGTACATCTCTATGGCATTTGCCAACCAATAGTGTCTGTACGCATGCGTGAGTGTAATTAGCGTGATTTATGGGAGGGGTCTGTTGCAAACCTGTAATATGTAACTTTCATGAACTAATAATGCTTTATTGTGACTTTTCATTCCGACGCTGAATTTAACTTTCCTACAATGACTAACGAGTGCCTCATTTTTTTTTTTTGAAAATTGTTTTTTTGAAACATGGTTTTGCGCCAGAGAAACATCAACCGGGCATATGACAAATTTTTTTATTTTGACCCCTCGCACCGACGTCACATCCCCTCGCATCGACGTCACATACGGCTAGTCTGCCCTTGTTCTCCCATAATGAGAGACAAAAATACATGTACAAAAAACAGTGTGTGTCAAACTGCACGCTTGTCGCCTAAAATAAGCACTGCACAGTAAAATCTGACTGCCAAATGGCACCAGCAGAATTTATTGTGTGAGGACGTCACATGAAATGGGTCAAATATTGCACCTAGGATGTGGAATGGAAACATCAGACAATTTCCTTCAAAAGTCATTTTCAAAACTTTGCTTGGAGGTAGGGTGTACTTTTGGTAATTACTCCACAAGATAATGACAATAAAAACTTACTTGGTAAGCACTTGGGAGCTGTTGATATGACAAAACATTATTAGAGAAGTAATGTAGTTTTAGAGAAAGAGGTTAATTTTCACCCCCCAAAATCTGAATCTGAGAAAGGCTTCAGGCATGAAGCCTTTCTCAGGCATCTGGAAGCACACAATTCTCTGCAACAAGGGTGGTTTTTTTCTGCCATTATTTTCTTACAACTTCCATGACTAATTGAGCCCAAATTTGTACAGGTTTGTTATTCTATCCATATGTTGGGATACCAAGTAAGGATACAGGTCCTTGACATTTACCAAAAGTACACCCTGCCTTTAAATCCTAATTCTTTTTGAAAGCTTACTCTATCGCTCTATAAGCAACGATCCTTGGATTGGCGCCTGATTACCTTAACAATTTGTTGATTGATTGATTGATTGATTGATTGATTGATTGATTGATCGAATGTCCTTCGAATGTCCTTCAATCTTGGACTTTACTGCAAATCGACTCCCTTAAATTAACAATAAATTTTCAATCAAATATTTTCAATTATTTTACCCTCCATACCTGAAGGAATTATGACAAGAGCCAGGAATGCTGCTAAGATGTTTCCTGCCATCCAAAACGTTGATAAAATAGAGATCATCATACCACGTCTGTTCTTCGGTTGAAATTCCCCAAAATAGGAGAAAATTATGGGTATGGCGCCACCAACGCTGTCATAAACAAAAACAAAAGGTTAATGTAAAAGTCAGGTCCGGTTGTTGGCTGATTTGACTTGAAAATTTAGATTTCAAATTTTAAATAGCCAATTTTGTTGGCAAGCTTTAGTTTGAGGTATTGAAGGAAACAAATCTGCCAAGTGAAAGTCTATTAAAAAACAAAAAAATCAATATTATCAAGATCCTCCCAATAAATCACATCCATCAGCCATGTAAACATTTTGCAAGCTAAACATTTGTTGTGCATTATCGGTGGCATACGCAAAAGTTTTCGTCTTCTTTTATAAAAAGACATCTGTTAAATTGCATTCAGAGAATTTTTGTTTTAAAGATTAAACTTGAGAAAATAGAATTAGCTGTTGCAAACTGCTTACCAACCAAAAGGACCCGAGGTATAAATGCAAAAAATAAGTTAGTGGCCTGACATTTCGACCCTAGCAGAGTCTTTCTCGAAGGCTAAAAGTTTAAACTTGTGATACAAGATTTGGTAAAAACAATTATTTAAAAAAACAATTAAGCTTAAAGCTAAAAACTTCATTTTTCATAAACTTAACACCATTTACTGGGATATGAAAATGCACAAAGACAATGACAAAAATAAACCAATCTTTTGTTTGTTGTCTAAAAAAGGTTACCTACATGACCTAGTACTTTGCTGAAATTTGCACAAAACTACATGTGGAATTAGTTACCAAAAGGCCATGGCCTCAGTATCCCTTCAAAGTTTCCCATAAACTTTAAGTTTCTCCCATTGGAAGTACACCTTTTCCAGAAGAAAATTACCTTGCCTCCTTAATGACAAAATGTTCAAGCCTGATGCTCCATTTGGCAGGACAAAGAATAAAAACAGATCGCAAAAGTATTGCATGTATTTGAACATTTTTGGTAATGTTATGTTCCCTTGACATTGGTTTAATGTGAAACACACTCCTGCACTCTCACAGTGCTTGATGTTTGAATCTGCACAAAAAAAAAGTGCACAGTCAAAATCGACATGATCGGAACATTGAAGTAAATGAAAAACAAATAAAAAAAGGATTTATAATTACCCGACACCGCTACAGAAACGCATGAGTAAGAAGAGCCAGTAGACCTGAGCAATACTCGACATCAGCCCAAAGAAAGCGTTTGTGAACAGGGAGAAGATGAGTGTTCTACGTCGGCCGTTGATGTCGGCCAAAGCCCCCCACACATAGCCCCCGATTAGCATCCCTGGCGGAATGAACAACCAAAAAGAACATCAATTAATAGGCCTAATGAGCAAATGCTCTACCCTGCCGGTACGTCACATGCTTGCTCCTTCTGGCTACAAAATGGCATACAGGTCCGTATGTCAATTTACCCGCCAAAAAATTCACTCATTTTATCGTTCAAAGGCAAATGTCTGACTACAGAACCTTTAAACTCTAATAGACCACTTGCATGTGATGTCACAAGATCATAAAGTGCCGTCACTGAGGTCAAGAAGGAACCTACTATTGGCCGAGAGTTGTGCGTGGGACGTTTACAAGACATATGTCAATCATTTGACCTCAGCAAGTGTAACCTATTTACAAGGGTATGGAGTAGAACTCAAATCTTTGCAAAAACACAAACCTTGCAAAGCAAGTCCATATTTCTCTCTTTTAAAATAGATAATTCATTTTAAGTTTACAATACAAGTGGCAGCAGAGAGATCAACTTACGGGGATGCAACTTTTTTTATTTCAAATATCAAGTAATAAACCACTAGGGAAACTGACTGGATAAATATTATTATTCCCAGGTTGTATTGTAAACTTAGTGTGATACCTTGCTATGTTAGGCAGTTACAGGTTGAATGACTTCTAAATGGCACCCCTGATCAAAGACATTGACAAAATAGGGAGATCTCCGACATAGGGCTCAATTGGTGGAGCCCTGGCACCTTAATCTGAAGGAGCCAGTTTGTGTGGAGAGGGGTAGTCTTAGAGCAAGGCATTGTTGTTCCTTATCACTCACTTACCCCGCTATCCGCGCACACTCTAAAAAACACAAACCATTGAACGATAGCAGGCAATGATAGGAAAACTTGAATTTTGTCCTCAACCCTGACCACCACATGGACTGGGTAGTGGCTTCTTGCTAATGCCCTCAAGTGGTGAAATAGTCGCGCCGTGTATGCAGTTTTGATCACTAACAATAACATATATGAACGTCTTGTACCAAGACTAGGAGTGGGGCTGAGCAGCTAGCACAGTCGCTCAACAGTTACTCACCAACAAATATGATAGCACTCAGCACTCCCTTCATGTAACTCGTGAGTTGGAGATCCGTCTCGGCGGCGGGAAGAATGAAAGACACACTGAGAATTTCCAAGGCATCGCTGACATTGGCCCAACCGCACACCAGTACAAGAATCACGTGGAATTTACCAAATCCTTCAACAAAAATTGAGAGAAAGGCAGGAGAAATATATGATTTTATGCTAAGAAGTAACAAACTTGCAAGTACAATCATGTGTAGATCTCTTTTCGGCGGAGTGTTGGCTCTGAAAAGAGTGTGGTCTAGATGTTTCGAGCAGTATGCTCTGCTAGTCTTCAGGAGCAAGCTGAGTATATTGTTTGAAACATTGAGACCTGCACCCTTGAGCTTTGAGCATCACTTAGATTTTATGCTGTTGAAGCCTTGTGAGTGTGGACGGGTTGCTACTGTTGTGTATCATTGTATTCATCTCAGTTGGAGGGAAGGTTAAACGTTCCCAGATTCCAGCATGGCAGATTATCGGCCAGGCTTACAGCCGAGGTTCTGCAAATCACGGTGCGTGTATGCTCATATTTTCTCACAAGACAACAACAAATCCTGGTGCTTATTATGAGAACCTTTGTTGTCCTTTGTCAAGTGAGGGTTTCATTGTGGCAACACAAAGGAAAACAATTACTCCAGAAGCTCAAAATAATTGTTAAAAATAGTACCACGCATAAGCATGGCTATTATTTGTTTCTCTTCAGTTTACCGAAGTGGAGTGGTAAAAGACCAATGTACACAGTTTACAGACATCTTTTAGAGAAGGGGTTTTGTGTCTGGCATGGCTGGCTACAGTTTGTGTTAGATGTAAGGTGCAGCACTCTTATAAATAATTAGGGCTCATTACACTTCAACCACCACACAAGAAAAGTATAATGAAATTTAATTGACTGTTTTATTGCAGCTGAAATTGCTTTTATTTAAACAGAATTTCAGCCTTGCCTGAACCGAACCAATTAAACCCCTAAGAGCAGATTTGCCCAAACGTTTTTTTTTCCAAACATCGATTTACATTATGAGAAGGCTTGTTCATCCTCACACTGGTATTCAGGTAAATATTTAAAACCCCAAAACACAGGCAGCTTGTCAGTGAATATTTAAAAAAATAGACAATAACGGACAGCTTGCCCACAAAACACAACTTGTGACCAAAAGTTAGACTGGTGACCAAAAGTTAGACTGGTGACCAAAAGTTAGACTGTCAACTATGGCAACAAGGTTCAGATCAGATCCCCTATGGCAGCTTTCAAACAAGTCAAGTAGGCCTATATTTGGCACCCTGCCAAGGCCTATTGCACAGTAAACAATAATCGATAATTAGGTATTGATAACTACGTAAAAGTAATCAATAATGGGAGCCGTAACTGCTCAGTGCGATTCCTCCCGTTTGTACCCAAGGTGGGAGTAGCCCCACAATACCGCAAAGAAATAAAAATAAATCAATTATAAAATTAAAGAAAACAATTTTAAATAAAAGAAAGCAAGTGTGACTTTGAATCACAAATAGAGCAAATCAAATTGTTTAAAAATCATCGACAAAAAACATGAAACGGGTTTGAAAGGCTTGTGGTAAACAGAGTCCATTATGTGAAAACAACTTTCAGTTTGACTGCACATAGTGGAACTACATTGTAACACTTCAGACATCAGTGCACTGCACAACACCCCCTAACTACATGTATGGACTATAACTTCACTACCAAAAGTTAACAAAAAAATGAAAACCATTGATGTATAAAGTTTTTCAAGGGGAAATTTAAATTAGGAAAAGTGACTCAATGTTGTTTTATATTGTTGGTATTATCGCAGATGTTATTGTTGTTCAAACAGTGGGCGCAGCAAGACATGTAGTGCTGTAGTCGTAATGTTTTCTTTGCAACACAACATTGACATTGACCTGCAGTGACCTGGGAATTTTTTCTCACCTGCACACATTTATTTATACCCTTGTTTGGTTGTCTTGTGTCTACATATTTGGTTGTCCATCAATTCCCATCCCATCTTTTGAGGATTCCCATCTCAAACAGATCATGATCCCACCCCATGTATCCTCCTAGGTTTTTCAGGGGACAGCAATTTGCAATGGACAAATTAGAACACAAAGCTACAGCAACTAACTTGTCCCAACTGCACTTCGTTTCTACACTGATTTAAAAGCAGCTGTGCTATTCTGAGTTCTCAGTTTTATGGGCTACCTTTTTGAATAAGTGACCCGGCCGCTCTGTGAAAATGAGTCAGATGTTGACAATTTAAAGAATTTAGTTATGTATACATGGCTGGAAAGAACACACCTGCAGCAGTTATTTGGTATATGTCTAAGCTCTGGGTGTATCGCGTTGCTGAGTTACTCCCGTTTGAAATTAGCCAAGATACCTTTTTTGTTGAAAACAAATTACAAGTAATTTGATGTTAAAAACTACCATTTTCGTGCTACATATTAGCAAAAGGACACACATTAGACTTAAGTATGTTTTCATAGATTTATTGACTAAAAATGAGTGTTCTGAAAGTTTACCATGCAAAAATAGATCTTTAAAAAGTAATTTAAAAAAAATTAAAAATTAACAAAAATTAACAAAAATTTATATATTTTTTTCCATTGAAACGTCCATTACATAATAATGCATTGGGCGACATCTGACTCATTTTCACAGAGCGGGTCACATATTTATTTACTTTTTAATAAAGTTTGTATCTTATCTTTCATATCTTCCATGTACATGTAGTGCTCAGGTGCAGCTTCAGCTGTAGTCTACCCACATTTCCAGACACAAATCTGTTTCCCTTAATCTGCACTCAATCTGCTTTAGCTCTGATTTTTCTACGATAGTTCTTATGCCCGAACGACTACGTTCAATGTCGGCATCGGATTTATGTTGTGTTGCTATGAATGTCCTATGTTGACTTCAACGCATGATGACACAGTAATCCAAAGCCCTCGCTGTAGCCACTATAAATTCCGAAATGGCCATATCCCTCCATCCTCTTTAGAATATGCAAGTATTCCAACTTCATGAACTTCCCAAATTGAGTTTTACATGTGCGCGATTCTGTTTCTTCAAATACTTAAGTTTCATGTAATCTATGTCTATAAAAAAAGATATCACATTGTTGGGAAAGTAAAGTTAAGGTGCGGCAAGGGCTCCAATAATGTACCACCCTAGTAGCATGTACATGTACAATGTAGATGACCCAGAAAGCAGCGAACATAAAAGCTTGACATACATTGGTATAAAACAGAATTATAGCTCTCCTTGCTATAAAACTTAGACTTGGTTCAGAAACAAAAAATTTAAGAGACACTAACAAAAGCCCAACATTTATGATATAGTAATCTCACTTTGTTAAATCACACAAACTTTTAATTGTCGACAATGTAGTATATTTGAAAACCATTAATTGATAATTAATATATAGTGTTTATACTAAAACCATCACATCGTAAACAATGTATTTGTATCGGCAAACTATTCATGTTTAGACCATAATTGTTGAATAGTTTGAACAGCTGCACAGTGGGCCAGTTCAAGGTCAAACTGTGCCAAAATAGGCAAATGGTGATTGTTTCAAAAATCAATACTCCTGTTTATTTTATGTTCCCAATGGTGCAGAGGTATATTATATGAAATAACTAATAAAATTTCACTTTAAAATATGGGAATACCCTTCTTTAGTCATTGTAAAAAATGCGACGAAAATCTCTACACTTGGGGGAGGGGGATTTGATATAGTGTCCCCCACTCTTCAAAAAGCGTGGGGGTAGGGGGCATGTTTCCCAACTGTCCCCACCAGAATTGTGCTGTTTGAAAAAAAAAAGAACTCTGAGCGCAAAGCGCGAAAACTTGCAAGCTAGAAAACTTGCGTGCACAACGCCCACTTATAACATTTATATTTGGTTGTAAAAGCTCTACTCTGCAATCTGTTATATATGGTTTTATCTTCGTTTAAAAAGTTTTATCTTGAGTTTAAAAAAAAACTTATTGAGGGGAAACAAAAGAATGGATTTGTAATTTTTTGAGATTACCGGTTAAAAAAGTAGAAATCACATCCATGCTTAGTATATTTAGTCGTTATTTTGATGTGATTTTCTCCCTTGTTTTATCGCCACCTCTTGAAATGCCTTTCTGTAAAGGATGTTCTTGGCCTCTCGCCGTCACTAAACAAAGTTGTAGTGTAAGTAAAAACAAAAACACATTTGTAACCCACCTGCTTTTTCCAGAGCTTCATCGTAGTTGCCTAACTTCGTTTTATCTGTTGAATCGGAAGAACAAAAACAATTAGAGGATACGCAAAACAGTCGATACGTCCAGGTGAAGGTTGAATGGTGATGCAGCAATTAACTACTTCATTTCAATGCTAATTGGATTATAAACAATACTAAATTTGTGACCCTCCAAGTTTATGTCAAATACTCGACACTTCCTGCCTGAACTCAAAACTGGGTTTGTTTGTTCATCGAATACACCATGTGACCTTGGACATCACTTTACAAATGAGCCACAGAGCCACTTTTTCTTACTAACCATGCTAACTACGTATTGATTGATTGATTTATTTATTTGGTTATTAATTCATTTTTTCTAATTTCAAATCTTAACATTTATGTATTTTACTTTTTATCTAACATTTTAAAGATAACGTTATTTTTTATTTTCCCTTTCCTGTAGTTGGCGGTTCGTCCGCTGTTTGTTTGGACAATAAATAAAAATAAAACAAACACCATTAATTTTATCATTCTAAACCTCAGTCAACCAGTTAGCAGTGCATCAAATAAGGTGATCTTGTTTTAGTGAAAGCACAAGAAGATGGTTAGTGTCTTCAGGGCTTATTTTGACTGCACAATCAAAATAAGCAATGATAGTCTTCAGAAACTATTTTCTGTACTTTGACTACTTGTAAATGGTTTGTGGATTGGATTGAACTTTCTTATCGTTAGTGAGCTTTCAGATTCAGATTTTCAAACTGAATAAAGTTTGAAAATCGGTTGTGCAATTATTGAGATATGGTCCCACTTCCGGTTGACCTAGAATGAAGTCAACAATGGATCAGGGTTACCCAAGGCTAATCTTCAATGCGCAAGGAGTCTATAACTGAAAAAAGTTTGAAAATCGGATGTGAACTTCTTGAGATATGACGGAAACAAGTTTGGCTAATTAAGTATTCATTAAGATTGTTTGTCAATAAATCTAAGGATTACTTCTGGGCAAACTGAGATACACGTAAGTCCCATTCTTGATAGGCTTTTTAATGGGCGGAACATACTCAAGATCAAGTAATGTGACTGGACCTAATCAAAAAAGCACCACATTGTAGCCCCGGTTTAAGTTTTGAACTACCAAAACGTTTCGAAAACGATTTTTTTTTTGTACACTTAAAGAATATATGCCTACAAATGACATGTTAGACCTGAATTGACATCTACAATACCAGACAAGTCCATAACTGAAAAAAGTTTGAAAATTGGATGTATACTTCTTGAGATATGATAAGAACAATATTAGCTATATAAATATTCATGCAGCTGTCAAGTGAATAATTAATTAAGAATTTTTTTGAATTATGATTTGTTTATTGTTACTAATTCTAAGAGGGACATAAAAGTCACACGTTTAGTCAATACGATTTTGGGGAAAGAAAGAATAATAAATAAAAACAAATAAAAATCTGGATGATTTCAAAAGCTGTTCCGACTGAAAGTTCGGAACAGCTAACTATACACAAATTAACAGATCTATAAGTAAAAAGTATAGCTCAGCATCTCCCTTTTAGGGGGACTATCGTCATGATCATAGAAGGCCAATAGAATCATGAACTCTAGTCCAGTTTTGCACTCCTGCGCGCTGGCTGTCACATCACAAATGGCGTTGTCATTTAATGTGATGTGGCCGCCTGAATGTTCAATAACTGGGCTAGAGTTCATAACTCAATGCATACCCACAGGCAAGCTACACATGTATGATAAGGGCTCAAAATGGGAGGGGGGATCCAAATACAGTAGGGCTTGTAGTTCAACAATTTTACTGGACCAGAACTGTTTGTCAACAAAACTAGAATCAAAAATGAGAAAAAAACTTTGTACATAGTATACACTGTATGTGTTTTAACAAGCACTAAGACCTGATAACATTTTACCTAATATTTGTCTTATTGAAAACTATTTTATCAGAATCAAAGTCATCAGTTTTTAAACATAACTTTTTGGGTTCAAAGATTACAGAGTCAGGTATTAATTTTTCCTTTGAAAATACTGGTTAAAACGCCAGAAAAAACAGGAAAGGATCTTTCCAAGTGGTCTGGTTGGCTCCTTCCTTATAGACCTTTATCATGCTACCACCATCTTGGTCACGTTTCCTGTATCCAACAACAGTGCTGGATGCTAATATTCATTGTACAAAAAGTAACCAGACTATTTCTCCTTCCAGCCTCGGTTTGGTTACATTGATTTGAATGGGGAAAACCAAGATGGCCGCACCATGATAAAGGTCTATTGAGAAGCATCCCAAAGTACTAGACTAGTGAAAAAGCCGATAGCCAATAACAGACTGACAGATAGTGAAATGATAAGCTACAATAATGAAGGGCACTGCATCCTCATACAAATACTACAGGTGTATGTACATGTATGAGTTGTGGGCATTTGCAAGTCAAAAGCGTTCTCAGTCAACGATCGTATCACAACGCAAATACAGAAAACTCTATTTACCATGTTTATAACATACTAATCTTTATATGCTGTACAAATACTTTAGGTCAACATCAGGTCAGGATTTTTAAAGATAAGAATACCTGACCCAGTGATAAGCAATCTTTGATGAACAATAACCTGAAATGTTTGAAGCACCTATCACTGCCAAGTCCCAATGCTCTTTTAAGGAGTAGAGAAAGAGAAAGGACCAATAGAGAATCAGAAAGGCAAAAAAAACAACAAGCTTCAAATTTGGGATCATCTCAAAAGTTGGGCACTTTCGAGAACATTCCGTGGGCACACGCCCACGATGCATTGGACCGCAACAATGTTCCTTTCGATTGTGCCGAAGGAAGTGAGCAATGATTCACAAGTGAGTACGCGCATTGGTATTTTGAGTGCGTTCCAACGGAACAGTCCATGTGCATGCGCTGCAATACTTAAATCCAATCAAAAACGGTCATACAGCTACATAGTACAACTTTAGAGAAGCTCCCTTCATACCAACAAAACTTCCTACTGAAAAACGGTCAACAGGGGAATCGTCTTAAGGGGATTTTTTTATCGGTTTACAGTAACTGCCTACTTAACAATCTCAGATGCTGTTCAACAATTCAGCTGCAGCTACTTGGAATGAGCCCCGTTAGATTTTAGAACATGGTGGGGGAGGGATTGACAGTAATGGGGGAGGGGGGACTTTTAGTTCTGGAAGAAATATGTCTATGAACTAAATCTTGGGCCCAATTACATTAAGCTGCTTAAAGGCAGTGGACACTATTGGTAATTACTCAAAATAATTATTAGCATAAAAACTTACTCGGTAATGAGTAATGG
>JAUELU010000041.1:3471275-3483775 GCA_032357145.1 Evasterias troschelii | reverse complement strand
TTGATTGATTGATTGATTGATTGATGGATTTATTTATTTATTTATTTATTTATTCATTTGTTCATTAAAAAAAATATATATACCTACTTATTTATTTACTTATTTATTTATTAATTCATTTACTTACTTACTCATTTATTTATATATATTTAGTTTGAGGCCAAGTGAACAATCCACTGTGCTTGGACAGATCAGTGCATAAATTGTAAAAAAGAAAAATCGTTTACTTGTCTTTGGAAAAAGCACGGTGCAAACCAGCCGGAACAATTGAACAATTATTACTGTCTTCGTGTATTTCATTACAGGTCCTTGGCAAGATCAGCAGACAACCTTTATTTACATACGTCATTGAAATGATAAAACTCGCCAACACACCTAGCCTAAGTTTGAGTACTCATTACATGTGGTGATGGGAATAAAATGCTTTGATTTGTAAACACCATGTAACACCGGCCCCGCCCTCCATTTCGGATGGGGGAGCCACAAAATCACCCCACGACTTTCCCATCAGTGCTCAAACAACGTGATGAAGCTAAACTAAGCTAACTCTTTATAGGGAACACACAACCAGTATGTTCGTTTAAGCCACTGAGCCCTACCCTCGCCCATCATAACATATCATAAGCCCTTAATAATTATATGCAATGACCTTGGATTTTACAAATGAGGCACCGAAGTGTGCATGCTTGTGGGTGACGTTTATAACCACTGCTTGGAGCAACAGTCAAGGCATTGTAAATTACTGTCATTACCAATGATTCATAATCGTCATAGATTCTTACAACAGCCTTCATAGCACCATCATAGATCTCACAGACACAACAAATGGCGTCCGATGACACACAAAGGAAGAGGAGGTAGATGCGTCACCATAGCAACCAGGATAATGATATTCAAGCTTTCAGATGATTTTTAAATATAAAAACACAGAATGAGTCAGTGTGGCTGTGCAAGGCAATTTCACGCAAATATACCTAGAGTTCATTCTTCCATAGGTAATTTACCATTTGTATATTGGCGGTGCATCTCAGATAATTAATTAATAATAAAGTCAACATATTTTAAAGGGGAACTAAATAATTTTAGAAAAAGGCACCAACCAGATCACGTCCACACACAAAACGATTGGGGGATGATTTGGTAAGAGAACATGGGCCTTGATGCTCTTTCATTTAATTTTATTCATTTAATTTTAAATCACTTTATTTCAGTTTATTTTAGTTTATTTTACTATAATGTTGTCTTGGTTTTTTGTTTTTCCCATTTACTGATTTTTTTAGGGGGATTATCAGAAAGAGGAATGACCATGTTTACCCCTAGAAAATTACAAAGAGGCCAAGAATAACTGTTACTTGTAGTGATATGTGAATTTTAGAACGTTATCAACAGATGGTTGGAACAAAATGTTATGTTTAGTTCTGGTGCTCTAGGCCCTACAGGCAAGGCAGAATAATAAGCCGTCATAAAACATCATGCATTTAAGATAATGACCACGTACGGGTTGTTTTTTTGACTAAGGAGATTTCTTTGGTGTAACATCCCTTGAACTGTTACGATTATAGACAACTTTCAATACATAGCCTACTCGTCGTTTTAACTGGAGGATCACGTGGTGAATATAGTACCTCCCCCAGTCTGCCCCTCCCCCTTCTCCACCCCCTCCGAAGGGGCGTTGCAAAAACTATATTTCAAATAAACCTGTATTTTATAGTTCTGATGGACGATTATTATAATACATGGAATTGAATGACAAGTGATTGCTGATGGATGTAATTCGTCGTCTGTTAAGTATATTGTTTATAAATTAGGGTAGTATTATTAATAACAATAATGTCAACTAGAAGTTGTTTTATATTCACATAACTCGCTTGGAAGTTGTTTTATATTCACATAACTCGGCCTTGAACTTATAATTAGCAAACGCCTACGGTGTCCTGTGTTCAGTCATTCTGGGTTTATGTTCGATTCAAAAGTGTGATTTGTTAATAGTTGAAATCAGCGGGCGAGACAGCCCTACGAAATGACCTGAACCCTGAACGATGGTGTGTCTATTGTTAGTTGTGTTGACACGGCCTGCGCACGGCCTTCGAGCCGGGGTACTCAATGCACCAGCTTCCCTGCTCAATGGGCTCCGATGTATGATGTATAATATAAATACATTGTTAATAATATAAATAGAAAGATATCGGCGTGTACTTTGGTTCCAGACCCTTCATCAGGCGTTAGCTGTGTGTATAATTACGAGCAAGTTCATTTTCCACAGCAGCTGATGACCTAAACGGTTTGTTCGACAAACAACGCATGGTAACCGTCTGGCAACCGCTATCTCTGTGTGAACTAACACCAGTACCGCCTACTGTGGTAAATGAAGAGTTTACCAGCGTGATGAGAAAGGAGGTTGCGTCAATCCACATCGCTTCTGAAAAAAACCTGAAACTAGTTTTAAGGGCGACAATGAAAACGACAGTGATACCGAATTTGTGAGACTTTCACATGTTGTCCATGGGTGCGTGAAGCAAGGAGACTGTTTAAAGATCACCGTAACGAGTTAGTGCATTAGTTTTATGATGGCGGCCACTTTTATGATGATATCGCACTGGTGATGATTTTTTTTTTTTTTTGCGTCCATGGTAAACTGCATCACGTGATCTCATACCATGCAGCAGGATCGATGCAATTCCTCACCGATCAAGGCAACATATTCCTTGCTTCTTTTCCCCCCACCAAATTGACTCGTATTTATATGATGGATGGAGACGACGAGTGTTCTAAAGTCTCCTATTGAGTCTCATTCGATGAATTTTACGGGAACCTAAGGGCCTATAATCGAACGGGAATACTGCCGGGAAATTATTGAGTGTTGAGTGCAGCGTACACATCACATCGCCGGTAACAGCTGTTTTTTGAGTGTTTAGGTTGAATATCATTGCGATGAATCAGCGTACTGTATAAATTTTCATGCCGTCTGTATGTGAATTTTCTTGAGCGGATTTATGCTGGGACTTATGTTTCCATCATGGATGAACTTGAAGGATATTTTCTAAACTAATGTATGCAGAAATCACGACCGTCTGTAATGCAAGTTTCGGTGTGATAACGTGCAGTTAAGTTCCGGTATCGGATTACTATTTTATGTTTCATTTCCTTTCCGCGTAGAATTTAAGCAATAGGCTGAAAACATCATGCCACTGAAATTTAAACTGGGCGATAGCAAACGGACAAAGTCATCACAGCCGACTTCACCTCAGGCTTCGAAGCCAACATCAATCCGCTCTGATCATAAGATCTCAACTTCGAAGTCCCCACGCCATCATTCATCGACAGGAGACTCGGTTCCCTCCACACCGACCGACGATGATTCCGTTTTCTGTGAGGGGATGTCGCCCCTCGGAAGTCCCCAGTCGGCCCCAGAGTACTGGGACACGCCGTTGGTCAAACACGAGCAGAGGCGCCGGCCCAAGTCCGTCAGTGAGCCCCCCGAACCGGAGTCAGTCCGGAGCAAAGACAGCGGCAAACCGGGAAGGAACCGGGCGTTCAGCGTCTCAAGATCCGGGAAGTTCAAGGAAGCGAAGAGGAGGACCAGCCTGCTGGAGATCCAGGACAGATTTGACAAGGCAGCAAAAGACAATGAAGTCGAACCGAATGATGGGAAATCATGAGGGTGAACTTGCGGCCATAAAAATAATGTACGTCCAGTAGATATATATAAAAAATGCAGTTTCACATCCATCTTGGATTTTCATTTGAGTCTTACTTTGTTTATAGAAAACAAATTAGAAGACAAGGAAACACAATTTAAAATACTTAATTCTGATGGCAAACGGACAACTGAAAAAAAAAATTAAATTCGTTTTCAAATGTCCCCACTTTGGCGGCTTGCTTGTCCAAGAGCCATGTCACACCGTAGCAGTTTATCCAGACAAACGAATCTATGCGATCTCATTGAGAAAGAATAAGTGTCACATTCCAAGTAACTTTGTTGTGTATGAGATACTCTTATTACTATAGTGTCGGGGCAAATGGCTCTTCACCAGAGTTCCTTCTATGTCAGTTGGTTGCCAACAATTTGCCTGAAAATGTTGCCTCATCTGATAAGGCCCTAGACTGCCCATGATATCCCCATAACTATCGTTGACCAGAAATGAGAAACTATAGTTTCAGATGTATCCAAAAATTGTTGACTTTATTTTCAGCTTACATTGATAGTTTTTTTAATTCTGTATTTCATTTACTTTGTGGATAAATGGTTACTGTATACATGCACAAAAAAAACGTGCCTATATGAAACTCTGTTGACCAATTTCACGATGTGCAGCACACTCGCGCCTGTCCTGTCCGCCATTTTGGAGGACGGGAGTGACATGTAAAGGAATTGCAAAGTTGCTTTCCTCATCGTGCAAAGAGTCAATGAAGAATGTCTCCCCTGGGTTGAACTCCTACATGATTGCCACTGTGTTTTACTTCTAAGATTGTATTCTAAACGTAACTGCTGTTGGGACCATCAACTCACAAATTGTGCCTTTTTGCTTTTAGTAAATCAGTGTGTAAAGCTACTCAATATTGTACATGGTCAGTTTAAGGACATTGCAGGCTGGTTCCGAAAGAAGACTAGATTTGTTTTGGACAAACTGTAAAACAGTAATTCAAAAAGTGTCATTTGCACATACACTTCATCTAGAAAGCACGGTACAAAGTTGGCGTGGAAAATTTACGTCGGTTCACCGCCATATTGTAACGTCTCCTGTATGTATAGCAAAAGTATAACGAATGTTGATTGTTATCATACAGAGAGTGACCAGACTATTTTAGACTCGGCTTATACCATTTGGCCCTTTTTGCAAACATTGGCTTCGGCACCGGCTTCGGTTTAAGCTCCATAGTGTTTGAAGTACCGTAGTGAGAAAGTGCACGTTTACAATAAAAATACGGACGGAGCCTATAAGCCGCAGCCATAAGCCGGAAGTCCATACCGTGGTTTCAACAAGGGCCATTAACTTCGTGTGTATCATGTAGTTTCTAACCAATACAAATCAGTGCACCGAAAGTGAGGCTGAAAGGAGAAGTCTTGGCACTATGGTTGTTTTGGCATGCGATGAACAATAATCAAAGATGGTGTCGGTACACATGCATAGGCCTAGGCCTACTCGTTACGTTTCAATTCAACGCCTTGGTTTAATTATGGCAATAATACCAAGGTCGATCTTCTCTATGCAGTTGTCAATTCAGCAAAGATGTAACTAATAGCAAAAATATTTGCAGTAAAAAAAGGCGCCAGAAAGTGTACAGTACTCGTCACATGGATAGTTGGTTGGTTACCTGTCCCTCCTCCTGTTTTAGTTTTTGTGCACAGTAAGTTTGTATTGGTTTTTGCTCAACGAAGTTGTGGGTCATTTTGTTAACCAAAGAATAATTCATATTTATAGGTTGTGTCAAACTGAATGGTACATTTTTTAAAACCATGGTGCTCATTGTGTCTACTAAAGTTGTTGTGTCTAAAAAAAAGCCTCACCGACAAAAGTTGTGCATCTACCGTGGCTTTACGAATGACTAAGCATGAACATAGTCTCCATTGTGGTCGTGATTGTGGTACATCCAGTATTTCAAAGTGCCATTGAATACTGCCACCAGGTGAGATAATACAACTTGTGAAATCACACAGTAACAAAAGAGCTCCAGTGGTAGGTCGAAGGTCGACAGAAAGTAAATTATAGACCTTTCTATTGCAACTCACAGCCCGAGTTTTTGCCAACCAATAATCGAAAGCTATGGGAAGCCATAAATGCCAAGCAAAAACAGATACGCAGTTTGGAACAACAATACAAAAATACTAAAAAATAGTGTTGAATTTGTGGGGAACAAAGCAACCAATCATGGGATGTGTTTTTTTAATTGAAAGTTTGCAGAAGTGTTTAATTTTATCACAACGTCTGTTAACACAATTGCATGGTTTGCGAGCTTTCGACCGTACATGCAAACCAAAGCTGTTTGTTTACCAACACTGGATAGTTCTTTTGGTGGAAGATAGAATTACCCTCGTGTTTCTATGGAGCTGTTTCCATTTCTAATGTTAGTTGCTGTGTGGAAACACAGAAATCACCACAGGAACAAATATATACCACACGAACTAATACATTGGAGATGGAGGTTCATGATTATTGAGCACATAAATGTACGAAGCGCAGATTGTTTTTGCTTAAAACTAAAGGGGAAATAATTTCTCTGATGGGAGAGTAAAAATAATTCACATCCTCTAGTTTTCAATTAACAAAACTTATCACTAATCTGTGAGATTTTCATCAAGTTGGAAAGTCACCTCTTAGTGAAGATCAAAAAAATTTGTCATGTTTTGAACGCGTTGATGTTGTGTTTATTTCAATTGCGGAAATCAAATTAAGCAACAGTGATTTATGGGGTCTTCAAATGCTATTCTCTAGATACTGAAAGTATTTCCAACGGAAATATTTTTCTGGAACAGATGGACATCGGTGTGAACTTTTTACCAAGTGTGTGCTTTCAGATTGAAACTAATCAGTTGGTGTAACCCCCCCCCCCCCCCGCCCAACCGATAAACACAGATCATGTACTTTGTTCTTAACATAAATAGGTTACCAATTAGAATTCCACTTCATTCTCTTATTGTTGTGACTATTGCTCCGCTGTCATTTCACTCATTTATGGACACGATTTTTTCTTATAATTTATTCTTGTTAAATTCTGTTTAAAATGAAGTCACCTTATTTGGAAAACAGTTTGACGTCATCAATGCCTTAACTGATCTCACTGGAAATTTCTCATTATTCTGAATGGTGAAACATCACCAGAAAAAGGTCAAATACATGTAGGCTATACTTATTTCTTTTATCAATGTTAGGCCTATTTTGTGGAAATCAGCAATAGTGGGAACTCCAATAAGACCAACGAGACGATCGATACAAATTATCGAGAATACGTAAACATTTTCAAGGAAACGTTCTCTTTTAATTGCAAAATAATGCCTTATCTTTCTGTAGTGTGTGTGTTGGATTTTTATTTTGTTTAAATTATATTTTTTATGAATGTTGACCAAAGGTGATATGTAAATAATGGTTGTAAAAGTGGAGGTCTGCCTCCTGAATGAGTAGTAATAATTAACTTAAACACCGGTTTTTAATGATGAAAACATGTTATATGTTGTCCAAAAATGTGAGGATTGTAATCAGACCATTGATATCCCAATTGAGAAAGCTTGCCAGTGGGTCGGGACCTTTATATCAAAAAATGCTTTCCCTGATCAGGAAGTATATCCCAATTGAGATAGTTTGCCAGAGGGTGACATTCTTGTCCAATGGTTTTCCTGACCGGGAAGGATATCCCAATATAGCTATTTTGCCAGAAGATGACACTTGATAGCTCACTATAGTGAGAAGAGATCCAAAGGACATGCGTCAAAGCATAGGCCTATAGGCCTATCCCAATGTGGGTAGTTCAGTTGAGCCTCACTGTCTTGTCCTTTTACTACTGCCACTTCGAGACGCTGGAGATCTTATAAGGGCATGCCGACTTTTTTATTGTCGTTCAGTTTCTTATCGGACAAATTTTTATTTTTAGAGCTGCTATTTTTTTTGAAAAGAAAATTGCTTCTAATTCATATAATTATGGATTGGTACGAGTTAGGAATGGTGTCTTAAGAGGGCGTTGTTGAGGTGACATTTGGGAGATAAACGTTTAGAACCAACGTTTAGTTGTATTGATCAATTATTGTTTGTTATTTTTGGAAAAAGTTTAAGTGCAAGTTTATGTAATTGTCTTTTTAAAAAAGGAAAAATGCGTTTTATTTATGTTTTAAAGTATAACTTTTGCTGTACACTCATGTGGTCTAACTTGTTTTCCAAGAACCAAATCACAGAGTGATTTTTTTTCCCATCAACACATCTGAATGGTTTGAAAAGAAGCACCAAAATTACATCATCGTATTGGAGCCTGAGGGCTTTAAAATACAGTTTAAACACGTTTAGTTGCACTGTTAAACTATTTCTTGGTTATGTGTCAAAGAGGACAACATTTCAAAATGAAATGTTTGTTTTGTTTTTCCACAAATGAACTTTTAACTCAGATTTGCCATAGTTTTGATAAAATCTATGTACTTTTATTTACTGCTCGTGTTGGGCCATGAAATGAATTTATAGAATGTAAAAATACAACCAAATAATCGAATAATATTTGGTATAACCAGTTTATAAACCGATTTTCAAATTATACGTTCTAGACTATAGGATTATCAAGAATATAGTTTTTATAAGTTATTTAAAAAAAAATAGATGGCTTACAAAATACAACTAATTACTTTTGTTAATTGGCAAATAATGTGAATATTATATTTCAAATTGAAAATGTTTTATTTGGAGCGGCTTTTCTAATTAAAATTCCGATTAATATTGGATAAAAATTGTTCATCATTTATTATTAGTTGTCGTTCTGTAGTGTCATTGCAGAGATGCAGTGCACGGTCATGGCACGCGGATGCAATTAGGGCAGAAATTAAGTCGACGATTCTTCCCCCATAGCCTCGGATTATTGATTCAAATAGTAGAGGAGAAAGACGGCAGCCTCTCATGTGTACTGTATCGGTACCGTTCAATCGAGCAAGGCATTCTGGGTGGGGGATGCGGGGAGATCAGTCACCACGAGGCTGGAAAGTTCGCAGCCTGGGATAAACGTTTATACTTTTTTAAACAACCCGAATCGTTCAATTTTGCATGACTTTTCAAATCAGAACGGCCCTTTTCATTTCTAAACCCAATATGAACCCCCCCCCCCCCACTGTTCCAGTAATGTTTTACAATTTCACAAAGAGTTAGGATCGATCTTTAAGTGTGTTTAAATCTTAACTGCTAAGCAAAGTGTGATATCACAATACTAATCACTTAATGGTTTATACTGATAACTCGTCTTGATAATGAAAGTGCTTTGTGAAATCGGTCCCAGCTGGAATTATAGTTTCTTCTTTCGGGTAAAACATGTAAAGATCTTCTGAGAAGAGTTGCTCTGAAAAAAACAGCTGGGTTTGTAGGCTACGGATCAAGAGCTTTACACTTCTTCCAAGAAGATGATATACCAAAATGAACTTACAAAGGCCTATCTCTCACCACCATGCACAGCCTCAAATCCCATGGATTCTAGGGCAAGTTTGTGCTATTCGCTGCCATTATGATGGATATTGTATGCATGTTTGAAATATACTTATATGAACCAACGGACTTGAACCGTCGCTGACTGTGATGTGCAGTCATGAGGAAATGTTGCTGTCAAAGTCACGTAAAACTGTTTCATGGATCATTTGACGTCTTTGGTCGGGGCATGTTTCACTTTACAAAGACTATATTGGTGTGAATACATATTCTGAATATACTTTTGGTTAGGTCTATGGAGTGTATTGTATATCAAAGGGTTGCTATATTACATTTTATACAGTCTGGCTAATGCGGCTAGTGTGTGATCATGACTGGGTCAAAATAAATAAATTCACTTTTGCGGTTCAAAGCTATAAGCAATGGTCGTGTGTAGTCTTTTGGTTGAGACTATGGTCAGTGCATGGTCCGTCTCCCAACGCTCTGAAAAACTAACAGTTGAATGACAATTCTTTGTAAAGTTGAATTCATCCGATTGATAATGAGTTACATCATCATATTAAAATAGATGTAACTTTGACTTCGTCAATTTAACTTGTTCATATTGTTAAATCTAACTTTTATAGGCCTGGAGTTATCACTGACCGCACTCTTTAAAGCGTGAATTCAACAGCTACTTTTTAGAGTGAAGTTTTGTAAGAAATTCATAAAAACACCATAATCTAAATGTTCGTGGTTCAAGTTTCGAAGCAGTGATCAAGGAACGGATTGGAAAGATTTTAGGTCTATAGTTATCAATGAAAAACTTACAAAATAAAGCCTCCGAATTTACGGTGGAAGACGTCAGCCGTTCTTTCGAAAACACACAGAGAGACGCGTGTGCGGATGATTTCAGAGTGAAATATTATGCGCAATATTGAATGCATGTGAGTTCATTGTCGGAGAATACCACGACGGGTGAAATCTGGACTATTCCATTTCACGATCGTGGCGTAGCCGCCGGAGTGAAATGTAAAAGCCAGACTTTTTCGCACAAACGAAATTCATTTTTTTCATATAGCTCACACATAGATCCTTGTCACTTGACATTTTTTTCACAATAAACACAACCCCTAGAAACGGAAGCCCGTCGACACCCACTCTGAAAAACTCTAAAATCCCATTAAAACAACGCAGACGATTCCATGTTGACCCAACCTTGTCCGCCGTGACACGACATTGCCTCGTTTGACCAACGAACGGGAACGATTGTTTTGGGGACGACGTTGAGAAATAAGCAGCGAAAACCGGCATATTATAGGCCTACACCGTCCTATATTTATTTCCATACGACGGTCATAATGTTGCAGAAGAAATACATGGCAAAATAAAGGATGACACGTGACGCGTGTTCCACGCAAGTTTTTTTCTCTTTCTATAAAACAAGAGAGGTTTATTTTAAAACTTCATGTGAGTACTTTCCAGGCGAAAAACTTCTGTTTTCTGACGAAAAATAACAACGAGCATGCAAGCAAGCAAGATTAGATTTGTCTAAACCCTTGCAAACATAATTCGTATGTTATAAGGAAGGTATACGTTTGGTAATCACTCTTAAAATTGATGGCGCGATAAACAACTTATTGGTTATATTTACTAGCAGCTTTCGATAGTATAAAGCACTCTGAGAAACATTTCACTTCGAAGTAATGTAGTTATATAAAAAGATGTCAGTTTTTATGCCCAAAATTGTTAATCCAGACACGTTTCTCAGATTTTGTATTCAGGGCTATCTAGGGTTTATTGACCTGCGTGTATGGGTGTATTCGCTCCAGACTTTCGGACCACCTTTTGAAATGAAATTTTCACAGGTTAGTTTTTATAAAACTATCGAACGGTTCCAAAAACAAAATCTTCATTTGCCTTTAAATTGAGTTTGTCTAATACCCAACCAGAAACAATAATGATTAAATAAAATTTTGTGTGATTTTGACAATGGTTATCGTATGATTAAACGTTACAGGTTGTAATGTTGCATCATAAAAAGTGCCGGTGTGGCAGGAGATTCTGTCCCCCCGGAGATTCTGTCCCCCCATGCATTATGGAGAACTGTGTACAGACCGCTTTTGATAGCGCCCTCTTTTGAATCATCCCTCTCCAGCCCACGTTAATTTCCCATTGGGGGAAAGAATCTCCGGGGGACAGATTTCCCCAGGACACCGGCGTCGCGTTGTGGTACAAAAGTAATCGCAAAGTTTTGTATTGCTGATATTATTTCATAATTATCGCCGTGTCTTGCCTTTAATTGGCCTTATCGCATTAGCTTGGCCCCACCGGTAATGAGGGGCTGCACATGACAGAGAGAACTTGTCGCATTGTTGACTGTTGGCCTACGTTGGCGCCATCAACGGCACAGTGTACACCGTGACAATGCGATGAAACGTAGACTGATTCCTGTCTTTATCCACAAGTCTTACAGGCGTTCGCCCGCACCCCCTCCAAAAAATAAAAAATTAAAAATAAGCGCAAAAATTGACCAAATGGCTGGAGTTGGGCCTTCATTTTCAAACAAATTCCACCCCGCGTTGCCGCGCGACGGGCGGCGCTAACACGCCGATGTACATTTTCTTTCATTATTCACCCCTCCCAAATTCATATTCACCCCCCTCATAACAAATAATAATAATAAATATATAAATGTATCAAATAAAATAAAATAAAATAAAATAAATACATGAACAAACAAACAAACGGTTACTGGTCTGGTTCTATAGGGTAAGGGTTTGGTTCAGAGGGTCATGTTTAAGGTTTAGGTTTATGGTTGAGGTTATGGTTCAAAATTCAGTGTGGTTTTCTTTTTACTTCGTGAACTAATTGGTCTGCCATTTTGTAGAACCAAACAATTTTTGGCTCCACAAAATGGCGGACCGTGTTATTTTCTCTTCACTGGCTCCCCATACAACAGCGTATCAATTTCAAAGTTCTTCTTCTTGTGTACAAAGCTCACAATAAACAGTCGCCATCTTACATCTCTGACTTACTACAGCTGCAACCACCATGCAGAAACCTTATTATCATGTACATCTTCTCCTCAGTCGTGCCCACAGAACCCATGCTGTGTCATTTGCAGATCGCTCACTCTCCTGCTATGGACCAAGAGAATAGAATACCCTTCCAAATCACATCAAGGATGCTCAGACTATTCATGTTTTCAAGAATTTTGTTTTTCTTTTTCAACAAGTGTATTATAATTAATTTCATGTAACTGTTAGGCCTATGTCCTAAAGGCACTACGTTTGGTAATTACTCAAAATATATATTAGCATAAAAACTTACTTGGAACGAGCAACGGAGAGCTGTTGATAGTATAAAACATTGTGAGAAACGACTCTCTCTGAAGTAACGTAGTTTTTGAGA
>JAUELU010000041.1:2971752-2981805 GCA_032357145.1 Evasterias troschelii | reverse complement strand
AAAAGTGGAAGTTTGATTTTCTTTTTATGCAACACGCAAATTTGGTGCAAAAACACTGCGAAATACTCAGAATTGAACACATTTTTGAAATACCAGGTAGCTCTCAAAACTTACCAGCCATAAACAACAGCTACAACAATGATAATGACAAGGATTAGGAGTCCAACACAGCCTACTACAGCGTAACCCCAAGGTGGAATTGTTTCTGTAAAGAAGGAAACAAATCACAACTTATAACAAAAAAAACACAAAAGTTTTTACACAAATGAAAGAGCAAAATAATTGACACAAAAACCTTGGCTAATGATTTGATGGAGTCATCAGAGATCTACCTAATAAAAAAAAAAAAAAAAAAAAAAAAACATAGAAAAAGAAAAAAACCAAGAATGTGTTGTTGCTAGGCAATACACTTTTTTCTGGGGCAAACAAGTATTAAAGATTTTTTGATATGGGTTCTATGTGTACACAAATCTACACAATATTGTCACTAATCTCAGTTTTCTTGACTTTTCTTTAGTGGTTATTTCATTTAATTGTATATTGGTTTATTAAAACAACACAAATTGAAGCTAAAGGCTGATTTGCAACAAGGAAAAAGGCAATTTCAACAATTTAAATAGAAACCTAAACAATAAAAATGACCCAAACTGTCTCAAAGTAATAACGACCTTTATAAAGGATCACCAGCTGAAACTTCCGTCAGCTCTTAGAACAATTTCAAAGTGGGATGAAAATGGTTTCAAGATTATCTTTTTACTTAATTCCACACAGGGTTTGTCTTGGAGTCAAGGTGTCTTACCAAAGAAGCCTTTAGATCTTGTGTTTTCAGCGTCTTTCTGGATGGTGTCATTCTCTGTAGTAGTCACTTGATTGCCTTGATTAGCGCTTGAACTCTGGTCTGGTGTCCGATGTTCTCCATCACCATCTTGCTGCATTGTCCATGATTTATCTATGCACTTGATCAGGAGACCTGTTGTTTCACTGTTTACACATAAAATACGAATATCACAAAGGAAAAATAAATAGTCAATTCATACTTGATGTGATTTTCAATGTAAGTCAAGAAAAATACTTTACTCTGTGCTTTAAGGGTGTGTACAACATTGGTATTTTTGTCACAGACCAGTATCCACACTTGACGTGTTCCAACATGTACATGAATTAACAAACCTGTGAAAGTCTCAGCTAAATCGGTCTTCGGAGTCATGAGAAAACAGTGAAAACCCCCATTATATGTTTTCACTGTTTTCAAACATCAGATTTTATCACCAGTGATAAAGACTAAATTGTTTTACTCATTTCCTAAAAACTATAGGATTTCAAGCAAAGCTATTTTAAGGGAAGTGAATATCTTTATATCATGTTAGTTATGTGCAAATCTTTGAACATTTATATTTCTAATCTTACCAATGTTGTACACACCTTTTAAACTTGCTGAGAATTCTGTCACAGATATACCATGCCCAAAATGGAGGGCAGAGGCCCCCCTCCCCACCCCTCTTGGTCTTCTGAGCTCCGATGGAGAGCATTTGTAGACTTTCTAAGACCACCATAAATTGGAGAAACTAAAGCTTGAGACAAAATGAGGATTTGTCTGAAATCCCTTGATGAAAACTGAAGACAGCTTGACGGCAAAGGAATTTGTGTAAGAAAATATCTTGAGGTTGGGGAAAACATCTTGAGAAATCCTAGGCTTACCTAAACTTTGGTAAGTATCCCTTCTTGCACTGACACACGTTGTC
This sequence comes from Evasterias troschelii, assembly GCA_032357145.1. Classification (NCBI taxonomy): domain Eukaryota; kingdom Metazoa; phylum Echinodermata; class Asteroidea; order Forcipulatida; family Asteriidae; genus Evasterias; species Evasterias troschelii. The sequence goes on along the minus strand of JAUELU010000041.1, from coordinate 2,980,063 downwards.
TTCACTGCAGAATGAAACCTGTGTGTCACACTCTGGTTGACAGATTACTGATATACTGGGCTTGGTGTCGCTAGTACAAGGACCTATCAAACCAAATAGTGGATTGTAGATATAATAAGAAATTAACTATTTACCTGTAAAGGTATTACAAAGGACTGGTAGGCATAAACAAAAAAGTAATTAAAAAACAGTATAGTGGATTGTAGATATCTGGTGTTACTGCAAACCAAATATACATTGATACCTCACCATGCAATGCCTCAAATCCCACATTGTAGACATAATTAGAAACTAAGAATGTCTGCTTTAAAGGTGTTATACAGGATTGATAGAGCGGATAAATAATGTAAAGGAAATGAAAATGACTGTACTCTGGTTATCTAGGGCAAGTACGGTATGAATGTCTCCAAGCCATAGAGTGATATGAATAGTTTTAAATGTATTATACATGATTGGTATCGCTAGTACTCCCAGACAGTGTTGATCACATTCTGTGTGATCAACCATGCATGAAATAACAAACCTGTACAAATTTGGGCTTAACCCGTAGTGCAAGTCAGAACAAAATTGTGAAAAACCATGCACAATTTTCAGCATGTTGCGCATTTCAGATTTCAGATACGGTTTTCTCGAGCATGACTTTATTTCGGAGGGAAATATTCTGGAGAAAAAATGTTTCTAGTATGAATTTCAGTCAGCTTTTTTTTTTATGGATTGACTGTTATTTTCTATAGTGACACTCAGATCTTGCTGTGTAAACAAAGGTCTCCTGATCTAAAATTAAACAACGCTGTTTTTCTTCCTTTCCAATCCTGCAAATTACTTTTACTAGCAGCTAAATATCTTGAGCTTTTTAAATTAATGAAAAGCGTCTGGTTCGGAATGTTCAGTGATATTGAAAACTCACCGGTTACATTAAGTCCATCTGACCTCTGACACCACACTTCTCGTTTGCCTTTCTTCCAGGGGCTTGTATGCCATGTAAACTCATGACAAGTATCACCTATGAGAAAGAGGTAACACTTCTTGTTAAAGTCAATCCAATCAAACACACACAGATCTGTGTTGCAGTCACTCTGTGGACATTCCTTTTTGTCTGTACAATTAAGGAAAATCCTATTCGTCGACACTGTACAAAAACACTGTGTGGGCGTGTGTAATTCCACATAGAGTTTGAAGTCCCTACACTAGGTGGATGTCTTTTGTTCTCAGGTCCATACTTGGTATGTAACGCTGTGTGGACGAGTGTAGGTCCTCATAGTGTTTCAAGTCCCTACACTATGTGGATCTCTTTTGTTCTCAGGTCCACACTTCATATTTAGTGTTAAATTAAAACACCTGAGCTGGTGTTTTGTACTCAGCACTAACTTTTCTTTCAATAATTTACCCATGTTCAAAACACCGCACGATAATTGGTTTTAACATTCTAAATGATAAAACATTTTCATACATTGCATACAATTCTTATCCTGCCTGGTCAAATTTTTCAGTGACATGTCAATGCCTCGATACACCATGAGTAATGTGTATTTTCATGAAGTAGTAGGTGTTTTTGGCATCTCAACTTGTCCATTGGCAACCAATCAGTGTAGTGATTTAGATTGTCCGGTTTCTGATTGGTCAATCGTGCTAACCAGTGTTGTTGGGTTTTCCTAAAATAGTCTGGTGCTGTTTTACAGCTAATTGTTTCATTGTGTATTACCTTGGCATGGTCTGAACTCCATCTCATCTGATGGACATCCAACGTCAGGACCCAAAGCTGCTCGAGATTTCACCTGTATCCCTTCATTACCTAAACAACAAAAATATCAGAAATTAATATTGCATTTTGAAATAATTTGGGAGGTACACTTTTAAGACTAGTATTTATACTTCTAGAAAAACAGTTAATGAAAATATAAAAAAAACTATACATGCATTGATTCATTAGGTCTTCTGAAAAAATTGGTACTTGAATTTATGTTGTCTTCACAAGTAATATTTAATAATTTTGTTTATTTTTCCAAGTTTAACAAGAGAAATGCTTTGGAAGTAAACAAATTGGCAAAACTGATTTGAAACTGTCATCTCTTCCAAGATTCTGGTTCACACCTTAACTGCACTGTGATGTGCACAGACTATACCCACACAAAAAAAGTTGATGCACTTCTAATTGAATTGAATAGAATATAATTGAGTTTAATTGAAATAATTGTTGCAATTAAAATCAGGCTGAATTACATGATTTGTACTAGTTGTAAAAGCATTAAAAGACATTTAAAATTACATCAGTAGTATTACAATATTACATAATGGAATTGAGGACATCCCATGAAAAACAAGATTTGTACAAATAATAAAACAACCAAAAAGGAAAACCAAGTGATCAATAAAAGACAAAATTAATAAATACGACTTATTTACCAAAAGAGTAAAGAAGGGCGTAAATAAAATAAAACCAAGCAAATTAAATAATGAGTTAAATTAAATAGTAATCAATAAACAAATGTAAAATTACACATTGAAAATAAATCAATTTAAGATCAATGCACATTATTAGCCCTTCAAGTCAGATATCCAACATTTTATTTTATTTTAAAAATAGATTTAAAAGGGAAGTGGAAACCCACAAGCACACAGAACTTTGTACAGTGTCATTCGGTTTCATATAGCACTAAAAAGGTAAACAAAACAAACGGAAATCAGCTGAACAACTGACAAGTTGCACACCTGTAGATCTACAACCAGTGTACATTTCTGTTTTCCTGAATTGCCTGGGACCGGCGGGAATCTGTTTCAGTATTGTAATTTTGGCTCAGAATCAAGATCAACTTTACCCAGAAATCACTCGGACCCAACTCCTACCCCAGGTTTTGTTTAGAGTGTAGGACAGGGCCCCAATTTCAGAGAGCTGCCTGAGCACACAAAGTAGCTAAGCACAACAAAATTATGCTTACCAGAATAAGGTTACCATCTGTGACTGGTTTCCCGCTAATTGTTTGCTCAGCAGAAAATATTTCAACAATTTAAGCTCTATGAAATTGGGCCCTGGTTCGAAGAAAATTGAAGTAGAATAAAATCATATTTGAAAAAGAATCAAATGAAGCTGCTGAAATGATGGCCGAGTTATTTACCGATTGGTCTTGACTGTAGACATGATATATAGCAGTCACTCCAGCTACTCCACATTGTATGTTGACATTCACTTGGACAGGGGATGGTACAAACACGCTCTCTCTGTAACATACAGGATATCATACTATTAACTTAACCTTGACCAATAATACATCACAGAATCAGTTTTATTTTATTATTGTTCTCAGTAAAACAGGACCACTTAAAGGTACAGTCATAGATTGGTAAATACTCAAAACATTAATGACGATCAAAACTTGCTTGGTGAGAAGCACGGCAGCTGTTGATAGTATAAAATATTTTAAGAAAGGATTCCCTTTGATGTCTTTGAATAATTTTTTACCTCAAAAACAAATGAATATTCAGATTCATGCATGAATTGGCTCTCAGAGGGTTGTGTCCGTTTGGGAATGCTGCGGCCAGAGATGTGATTGGTACCCGCTTAAAGGGATTTGGATTCAAGGTTCCTGTGAAAATGTGACAGTTTGTTGCTGTCTTCTCAGCAAGTAGACACTGTATTCAACAGAAACATTCACATGTGACTTTTATTGTAGCTTTCTAAATAATTTGGCTTATAAATCTGCATTATGTCGACAGAAACCAATCTATGACCCGACCTTTTTTCAGTAGGACTTTCACAGAGGCTGGTTAGATCAGTGTGTAAACTTAAAGCTTGAGGACTGGAAGGAATTTGACTCTTCCAGTAAATAATGTACTTTTATAAAGACTTATGCTGTATTCTCCATGGCCATCCCTAATCGCATTATTTTTGTTAGTCTTACCTCAAGCCGTTCCCGTCCCTCTTCAGTGACATTGATGTTGCTCTGGTAGGCCCCCTTCTGACATAGCTCCTCGCTGACGATGACACCGTCCTCTTGTTGACATGTGACATTGCGCTGTTGCCATCCAATGCCACAATCACCACCCTTGATTCCAACAACATACATGTAGACAAGCAATCAGAAAAAGAGCATGTTATTGTATACCAGACACACACAGATCCTTGTCATTTGATTGTCCGCCTTTGTCTCACCATGTATACTGCTGCAACGCTCCTACATTATATTTTAAAAAGACCTTTTAACAAGTTTTCTATGGCACTGCAATGAAGGGAAAAAGCTGGGCCCGATTTCATGACTCTCTGCTCTTATGGCCTAATTATGTGCTTTATGAGCCATGAAATTAAACACTGTTCAACTGAATATTGCTTACCTGTAAGCATAAGACCAAAATAATGCTGTATCAGATGTGGGTCAAGATGTCACTGGTTTTGTGTGTTTAGTTAAAGGTGTTATACAGGATTGGTAGGATAAAAAAACATATTGTCTAATTCTAGTATGAAAGCTTACTTGTTCATTCTGAAACCATTTTTCCATTGTGGAATATTTCATGTGGAATATTTCCCTCTGAAATGAAGTCATGTTTGAAAAAACTGTGTCTGACAAAATAACAAACACATGTCCAACAGCTGATTTCGGTTGTTACAACCAAATGTTGTGCATGTTTTTTTAAATACTATTTTCTCCCTACTCACACACCTGTTTGTTCACAAGGTTTATTTTATGTATAATGGTTGCTCACACAAAACATGAACACTGTCTGGGAGTACTAGCTCTGTCCAATCCTGTTTAGTAAATTTGAAATGATTCATATCACTCTATGGCACTGAGACATTCCTAGTGTACTTGCACTCGATACAGTCCAGTCATTTTCAATTCCATTACGTTTATATCCAGCAACAGAATTTTTAATCTTTACGCCCAGATGTGACTCAATATTATGAGGAACTGAGCTACTAAAATAACAACATTCATTGTATAAACTGTTTTCCCCAAATGCAAAGCACAAGTTTTGGGACTTTCCCGCCCATTGTTACATTCGCCCAAAGGCGTAGTTTTTTTTATAAAAATTCTTTCAAAACTGATGGCATTGAAAAAGAAATCAAGCATAACAGGCATTATTCATTATAACAACACGACTGCTTTACTAACCAGCACTGCCAAGTGCACAGTACTTAGGGTCAACATCACATTCAATATAGCCCGGACTTTCATTTTAGAGTGTTTGTGCAGGCTTCCTTAAACGACATTTTGGTGAATTGAAAGAGCTGTATCTTTCCTGTTCGACTTTCCTATAAATATCTTTCTGGAAGTACATTATAATACTCGTTACTGTGCAGGAATGCCATATTACCGTCAGAAACACATGGAGAAACACTTCTGTGTTTCTGTGTATTAAAAGTACTAATTGACACTACATGAGGCAGACTGAACTCAGTATACGTTGTGACCGATGGTTGTCCAAGTGTTTGAACTTCGTATTTGCCATCCACTCCTGAGTGTGGTTATAATGATCAACAGTTTTGCAACATTTTGAGAGAGATTCACGATGAGTGACATGACACAAGTACCTGAGAGGAGACGGTCTAGCTTTAATCCACAAGCAATACCAGAGTGGAATCAAACCACATCCTCGTTGGGGCATTTAAGAGACAGCCTTCTCAAGGATGATGAGGGTGGAGCTACAGGTCTCCAGGTGGAGGTGGAGAAACGGCGACGGCGTCAAGGTGTCTACAATAACGTCTTTCCCCACAAGCCCAAACCTTCTCCAAAGCCACGGAAACGAGGAACATCATCAATGGACAGGCAGGTTAAGAAATTGACCACCGACTCTGACACCAATGCTGCTACCAGCCAGTCAGATTATGTCCCACCATGTCAGCCAGATACCCCTGAAAGTTCATCTGATTCTGAGTATGTGCAAATGTCGCCTATAAGAAAAACAGCAGCTCCATCTAATCAGTTTGAGGTCAGTTTGCATTTTGTATTTTTGGTTTTAAAGAATCAAAAGAATACCTGAGACAAAGAACTATTCATTCCAATTGTCTTCATTAGGTCTCACACCTTGACTTATGCCTTAGTTTTCTGCATAGAATATTTTCTGACTTAAAGTTCATGTTTCTGCATGTATTTTATATTTTTATTTTACTGCAATATGAAAGTTCAAGTTTTTAAATTTTCAATTGCAGAAAACACATTTTTGTTAATGCAAAAAAATAGTTTTAAAAAATTTGAAAGATAATTATAGTTTTTTAAAAACTATGCTTAATTTAAAGAAAATAAAAGAAGAAGAAAAATCTAACCCAAAACATGAAATTTGTCTCTTGAATTAAAAATATTTTGTTTCACTTTTTATCTTATCTTCAACACAGGAGAAGCAAATGGACAGCGATACTGCTGATACTTTTCTAAACAAAGTAATAGATGGTCACTTAATCTGTAATATTTGCAACAAGCGATACGATCAGCCAAAAATGCTTAAGTGCTCTCACAGTTTCTGTTCCCACTGTCTATCTGAAAAAATTCAGCACCTAACACCAACAGGAACCTTACCTTGTCCTATTTGTATGAAGGACACACCCATTTCTGGGGATGGGGTCAATGACCTCCAAGACAATACTCTGCTCCAAGCTCTAATTGATGATGTATCAAAGCATGAGTCATCTCTTGTAGGTCAAAGGTCAGATGACCAGATCTTTCTTCAAGAGTCCCAGACAAGCAGTAATGAGAATAAGATTCTCAGAGTTAAGAAACGCTCGGTGGTAACTTATGAGGTAATGTCGCTAAAGAAAGAGCAACCCTTGGAACCTTTTCTTACAGATCACTCCGCAGGGAACTTAACAAAATGTCTGAAACATCCAAAATGCAAAGTCACCCACTTTTGTATAACCTGTAAACAGCTCATCTGCTCAGACTGTATAAAAGTTGAACACATTAAGCATCAGTGTGTTGATGCTGCTTTGGCGGAGGAACAAGGGAAGAAAATATTTAAACTGCTCCTTGATATGATAAAGAAGCAAAAGGTAGAGTACGTAAAATCAGTGAGTTCATTGGAGGATGCATACTGCCGACTGCACAGTATGATTCATAACACCAAGAAGAAGATTTCAGATCAAAAGAGGTATCAGATCATGAAAATAAAAGAAAAGTCGGCTGCACTTCGAGAAGAGGCGACCCAACTTGGCAATGAACATGCAGACAAAATAGAGGAGCAACATAAAAAACACTGTGAAGGAGCAAAAATGGCAAGCAACAACCAGGATATCTTGGAGTATGCGCTAAACAAAGCAAGCCAACTGGAATTTCTTTCGGCCAAGGACAATGTCTTCAAGCAATGCAACAAAATGCTCTTGGAAGACATCCCCAAGCCAATGCACAAGCTTTCCTTCCTTGATTTTGCAGAGAAGCAGGAAGATTCTCAAATCACAATGGGGCACCTTCTTCAGACAGAACGATGGGAACTGCATGTACAACTTTTTGAAAACGGTGACGAGCCTTTTCAACTGACAGGCTACATTGCCATGTACTCGAATGAGGATATAGCTGTAACTGACATGTTAAACTGGCAACTTAAAGTAATCAGACATGACAATAAAAGTTGCACCAGGATAGATTTGTCAGAGAAAGCATTGGTCAATCCCTTCGCCGTAGCAATCAACAAAGATGACGAACTCCTGGTAATTGATCAAAACAAGGTGAAAGTGTTTGACAACACGTTAAAGTTCCTGTTTGAGGTCCCAAACTCTTACCCACAGAACCAGAAAGATGAGATCACTGCCCCCAGTTTAATATCATGCCTGGCTGTGGACAAGCAGAACAGGATTGCTGTTGGAAACCGCGGCAAGCAAGCTGTATGTCTTCACCAGCAGGACGGAAAGCTGCTGCAGAAACTACGTGCTGATTTGATTGAAACACACATGACAATGACCAACAGGGAGCGAATCATCTATAGCAATTACCACGAGAGGAAACTTGTCTCCATGGACTACAAAGGTAAAGTTGTGTTCTGTGTGAGCACTGCAGATAAGAGCCCGACTGGTGTGTGTTGCGACACTGTCGGATTCATCTATGTAGCGATGCATTCTATGTTCATGGGGAAATGTGAGATACACCAATACAATCCTACTGGGGAATTTATAGGGTGTATGGTGGAGGGATTATATAATCCTCTTGGGATGATCTTCACCCCAGGGGATCAGCTAGCTGTGGCTGATAAAGACTCAGTTAAGTTCTACTGTAGAGTTTGAAGAGCAAAACTTTTATACAAGTTTATGCTTTTCCTCTTTTCCTACCCATACAAATAAACACTTCGATTGAATCATAAATTTATGATTTGCTGCACAAGCAGATACATTGTC
>JAUELU010000041.1:2698727-2710032 GCA_032357145.1 Evasterias troschelii | reverse complement strand
TAACAGAACCCGGGTATGTTTTTAAAAAAATAAAAAGAAAGATAAGGCATCTCAACAAATTATACGGATTGCAATCAAGAACCATCGTGCTGGAACCCTTTTGGTAGTTGGCACATCCTTTTCAGTTTCGCCCTTGGTGCAGTTTTGCTTTGCCAAGCCAGTTTTAACGTATCATTAGCAACGACGCCCCTTTCTTTAAAAATCAAAGTAATTTGTTAACAGTTTGCTTGAAAGCAGATTGTTCACTTTTAAGCGTTCTCATAAAATACTCCACAAACAGTCGTTGGAGGAATTTTAGTTCGACGAAACAGCATTAATTAATTAAAGACAAAACATTTACATCAAACCGGGCCAGTTATCCATGAATCACCTTATCAACCACTACTGTCATCCAAATTAAATATCCGATCTCTCTGCTTAAAGAACAACCCGTCTTGCGTTATTGAGAGAACCCCAGGCGTCAGATGCACGGTGGAAATTTTAAACGGAGACGGGCAATATCTTAAGACAATATCGCTCAGAGCAACTCCGACTCTACGGCTGATGAATTCACACTTTTCTACCAAAACCTTCAGATTTCTTACGGCAGAGTTTAGAATCGGGAGTGATCTGTAGACACTGGGCATCAATGGAAAGTCGTGACACCACAAGGGAGTACATGAACAAGGCGAGGAGCTATTTTCACGAGGAGGCTCTGTGCTGGCGTAGTTCACTATAAATGCCGAGGGCTCATGAACAGCGGCAAAAATGGGGATTGTGTATTCAGTTCAAGTTTAATGTCTTGAAAACTTTGACCCTAAATCACATCTAAGTTCTCCAGAAAGTCATCCTCTGGTTATGCCTTCTCCAAACTTCCAGTGTACCGGTAATCCAAACCATCATCGCTTGGCACCAGCCCAGGCATGTATGGGCAGGCAGGCGTATTTCGGTTTCGAGTTGGTTTGTTTGTTTGAATCTTCTTGTAATGCTAACCTATTTTTAAACCGATACTCCGTTCCCCCAAATTGATGATCTTTTCATCAGGATTAAAATGATTGCAATGTGTTTCTAAGAAACCAGTATTCCCCATCGAAGATCAACTAAGATTTAACAAATGTTCGAAGACATCCAATACAATCGATAACGAACAGAAAATACCAGTTAAGCTTTAATATATTTGTGTGATGTTGGTACAAGAACTAAACGTCCGTAGAAAGATACCGGCCCGAAATGAGAAGAGCTTTTAAATAATTGTTTTTGTTGTTACAAATTTATTTGAATAGACCACGCAAGTCTTGCTCGTGCGCACTTAAAATGATTTCGCAAACCCGGGTTCAAAAGTACATCAAAAGAGCACACTTTAAACGGGGGACTCTCGCAAAACAACCCTGTGTAGCTGTACATGGAATATACCCTATTGCGCAAAATGAGGGGATAATGCGCTTGTCAGTTCTGGCTGATGGTGGCGTATATCGCAAACGCATTTGTACGTCTGCCTAGTGCACGTCTCTAAGGTGTTTGCCAACCAATAGTGTCTGCACGATATAATATAGCCTACATTTCAAAATGAAAGCGTTAAAGTAAGTGATGTATCCAACAAATCTATTACAATTACAAACAAAGCCCCAAAATGTGTTTCCCATTAGCGACAATATTATACGAAAGGTTTAAGACAGCCTTCGGCAACATGCGTGAAATTTATCATTAAAGAATGAAACGGAAGTAAAAACTGGATACGGCGTTTAATTAGGACTTGAAGTTGATCCATTGCTTCCAATTCAAAGTGCCATTACAAAAAACACATCAGTGCCCTTTTGTAAATTAAGCATACAATTGTAATTGGCTTTTACGCTGTAAACACGACAGCCCGAAGCCTAATCGAGCAGAAGCACGGTAGAGCAGATAGACACCCTAACCCATGAAGAATGGAAGAAGAAACTTCCGCTGACACCTTTTCCCCAGATGCTCAACGAGTGCCTTTGATTGCTAACTAGTAACTATCGAGAGCACTCTTACTGTCTGCTCAAGTGGTATTTTCAGCTGCCTTTCTCATTTATCTTTCGTCGATACAGAAACAGGTGTTAAATGTTCAACTTTAAGTACAAGTGTGGTTCAGACAGAAACACACATTATTGTTGATGAACCCCAGAAAAGTACGGATTCACTTACAAAATATATGCATCGATCACAATGTTTTAATTTTCCGTAACCAACAAATACATCATTTGCATTAGTGTAACCCATTTAATTGTGACGTACTTCCGGCATGGAGAAAATGTGTGCAATTGGCGGCTAATACAGCTATAATAGGGCTACGACTGTTGGTATAGGGTGCTGTTTAAGAAATCTAGCTGTAGCCGTGCTGTAGCCGCCAATTCGAACACAGCCTACTGTTTTGTTTGCTCTGCTTTTCCCGCCAAAACTAGTGGGAAACTACACGTCATAAACCGGCAGTCGATAACCGTAGCTATATCGCATTACTAGTGGCGTTCGCGTAGAAATAAAACGCACAATTAACACTATGAAAGGAACCAATGACGTCAGATGGAGACTTGTTGTATTAAAAGGGCCCTCGCAGTAAAGAGAGTGACTTCTGCAAAGGTTCAAGTTTCCGTCTAAATTTGACACATTTCTTCAAAAGCCCCTATGGGGGCGTAAAATGTTCAATAACATCTCGTGTGCTTTTAGGCGGCATGGGAAAACGGATTTATTTCCGTATACGTCGAGACAATTACTGCCTGAGCCAGTGTGAGCTGGGTGAATCTTCAAGAACTGATGATCACAACATTTCACTGATTTTCTTCTTCTTCTTCTTCACGACTGAGAGAGGTTCATCATTAATTCATACGTTCATTTCGTGTGGAGATGGGAGAGCTGACACTAAGTGCACTTTTCATGTGGTTCTTCTATCAGTCAACGTCTGGAGGCCGGAATCACCTTTTTTAGCAGAGCTTGGGTTCCACCAGTACAGACACTGTATACATTGAGACACCCACACCAATCATCAAGTCCAAGCTCCAGAAGTCAAGTGGACTAAATTTGAGGAAGGCCTTTTCGTCATGGTTAACGGATCCAAAGAGTCCGAGTTTGATGAGCGTTATGCTTCATTGGGCTCGGAGACGGGTGGCTATGGTCTGGAAACAAGACTCAATCAACACTTATTCCCATGGGGCGTGAGACGATCCCTTAGGGTGTAACTTGCCACTCGTAGCGCGATGGCGTTGCACTCGCTGTCAATTTGATGCCATTTACTATCTCAAGCGAGGCAACAAGCCAGTGAGCGGTGTAAAGTTCAACTCAATGTGTATGTAGCTTGAAACCCGCGTAAATATTGGGTCCATTCATACCCATTTTCGAGTTTTCTGAACTGGGAATACATCCGCATTGTGTAAGTAAAAGTACACCGCGGTCCGCTTATAACAAAAAAATCGTCTACATCATGACAAAGTTTATACAATCCCGTGCATTAACAGAAGTTTTTGTCTTAATACAATTAACACAATTAGCCTGTCATTAGGCTAGTCATGAGGAAGCGACAATGGAATTCTGATTCAATGACGCAGTTTACTTCAAGCATAACTATCGTATTAATGAATGTTTGGAAGTGAACAACAAAAAGGTATTTTTAACATATCATAATTACGTACAAAATCATAGCCCATAAAGAAAGAGCAGAGGCCATTTTACATGAATGACACTTGCCCATTGAAGGACTAAATCGAAACGATGAATGTAAGACGATCATGTACACTTGGGGTGGGTCTACAAAATGTGTTCCCCAAAACATCAGAGCAAGTCACGTTTAGCAACACATTGTATATAAAGAACAACAATGGCGAGCGGTGGTCGTTTTATTTGATTGCAAATACGCCGGTGTGCCAAGCACACGCTGTTAGGAAATTAACAGCTCTCTGACAGTGTTTGTCCCAAAGTTAAAAAGTCACTTATCGGTCGCGTCTTATGCTGATGCTAACAGCTTCGCCTACCCATTCAATGTGTATGTTCAGTCAATACCTCAAACAACTCCTTTTAAAAAATCGATTCGCAAATTTGGAGGAATCCGTGACTGGACCGGCACGTTAAAGCCCCCCGTCTAGCAAAAGTGCCGTTTGGATTTCAGTCACGTTCCACCCAAGTCACATTGGGTTCCTCGTGTACCCAATGGGAATCAACAATGAGGTTTGGTCTGAAAAGACGAGGGGTGCGTCTTGAAGATGGAGGGGGGTCCTTCTCAAGGTGAAGGAGGAGCCTCAGAAGGAGGGGCCTAAGAAGGAGGGGCCTAAGAAGGAGGAGCCTCCTCAAGGTGGAGGAGGGGTCTCCTCAAGATGGAGGAGGGGTCTCCTTAAGGTGGAGGAGGGGTCTCCTCAAGATGGAGGAGGGGTCTCCTTAAGGTGAAGCAGGGGTCTCCTCACGATGGAGAAAAGGCCTCCCCAAGATGTAGGCCTACATAAACATCTAAATTTAAACATGTATTAAAATAATTCACTACATCATTGTTGGTTTTCAACAATTAACTGTACAATTTGAATTTGTTTACTTATTCAGAGTTACTTTTTATTGACGACAAATCATCAAGTTCAACTAAGTTGTGATGCACTTGTGTTAATATTTGAAGATGAAGTACCGGCAGTTTAAAGTTTAATTAATTAAAGAAAAGGTTTGAGAATAGGCATACGGATGAAACCATCATTCCTCGGACATTTGACATAACAACTGTAACGTTATTGATTTAATTATCTTTGGGTCATATTATTATTTGGCCCGTTGCCGCTGCTCCTATCCGGTTAATTGTCAGTAGGCCTACATTAAGTATTGCTGTAAAAATGATACTGTCACGAGAGGGCGCAGCGAAAGGCAGCCATGCAGGGACCCGAATGTTGAGAAAGCTGCGACGACATCTCATTATAAGCCTTTTTACAGTAAAAACAAAAAAAACGCATGAACACATACAGAGGGGTCAAACTAGACTGTCACCGGGTTGTGCTGCATTTGAACCGATAATGGCGTCCAGCAACCACGTGACCATAGGAAATTGGTCCCCCCCGTGTCGCAACTCTCTCAATACACAGCTTTGCTGCCTTGATATCAAACTGTGTATAGAGAAAAATGCGATAGGAGAGGATACATGAACCGTGACCTCGGTTGACCTCACCAATGATGTTTGATCATTGGGTCGAACAAGATAGCGGCTTGGTTCATGTTCCAAATCAATATCTCACAACATTAATGACATACAATGATCACATGCAGTGGATGGACACTGCCAGATTGAATTCCAAGAAGCTCGAGTATGTACAGATCCAAAGGTCCTGTTCAATTCCACTTTACATGAATTTGGACAAAAAGGTAAATCCTTCAAGGTCAATTTATAAAAATGTGGTTATCATTTATTGCTCGTATTTTAAGTTTCGTGTGCCACAAATAGGGCCTATCGCGCCCCAGAATTCAAACTAAAATAAGGTTCTAAAAATGACATTGAACTTTGAGCCTAATTTGGTATTTTATATATATTTATATTTTAAAACATTTATTTATAATAATGTATGGGGGTGTGTAGTGCAGGGGGCAAACAACAGGGTGAAGACATAATTTGGGGGTTATCTAACGTATCAAACCATAGATGTTTGCTTTTTAAATTATTTATTTATTTATTTATTATTATTATTTTTATTTATTTATTTTGTTGGGGGGCAAGGGAAGAAGAAAGGGTAAAGGTTTATGCCCCTATACCCTCAGGTTACTTACAGATAACTACTTGTGTAATGCATTTACTGACTCAGAAATACAGTTTTTTAGAGTGGCTTCAACAGATCGAACCAATAAGGTACGCCTTTCCTTGCAACGGCACTTACTCAACGACAAGCCGCGTGTAAACGACCCGTGTGTGACTGCCTAAAGTTTAAAAAAAAAAAAAAAAAGTAGCGCACCTACTTCTGGACGAGCAGCTGTCGTGGTTCTAATTGGTCAATGGATTTTTAAATGGGCGGTGCTTATTGAATTGGTCTACAGAGTTGAACATACCTGACTATGTAGATGATGATTATTGCAGCAACAACGATGACGACAGCCATTGATATTATCATAATCATCACAGTAGCTGTTGAAGAAAAAAAATCCCCTCGATTAGTTTTCACAAAACCATTTGATCCCATTATTGAAATTTAATAAAGACTTATTGGCTTCAACAACAACAATATTGGGTTATAAGGTAAACAATCCACGGGTACTCCAAATTGCCTTTCCCCCTTAAAGGGTGTGCATAACATTGGTCAGAAATATCAATGTCCACAGATTTGAACACAGCGTACACGGTATAAAATTCCCTTTGAAATATTGTTGCTTACAACCGCAATAGTTATCGTGGAATGAGTACAACAATTAGTTTTGATATTGCAATTCCAAAACCTAATTCAAGGTTTCCCCCACTTTATTTCGGGACTCCAATGACCGACTGAGCTTTAAGTTTCACAGGATTGTTATTTCATGTATATTATGTTGGGTCACATCAAGTGTGGGTACTGGTCGTTGACATTACCAATGTGACTAATGTGTTCTTAAGAAGGATAAACAAAAGCAGAAGGGGGAAAATTGTTTGTGTTTGTGTTTTGCTCGTACCCACATCCGCGTATCCACAATTCTATCCCAGTTTTGACATAAATTGGATTGGTCACAACCACCAAGGACAGCATTCTGAACCATCAACCTTCCGCGACCATGACCGGACTTCAAAAACCAATGTAATGATGTCCCATAAAGCGATTCATCATCAGCGAACTTGCTTCAAGGTTTTGAAATTGATTTCCCAACCCAAGGATACTTGTGCTGACATTCGTATGTTTGCATTCCCCCCACCCCCCCCCCCCCCAATATAAAAACCTTGATGACGTATGTTATTCATATCTTATTCCTGGATGGGGCAGGAAGGGATATCTCTCTCACATTTCTTCAGTTGCCCTTTATTCATCATCTTTATTCATTGAAGTATAATTTGAGCCAAAAGCAATATAACCTAAAAACAATTCATATTATCCCTTGAGCCTTCCATAATTTTTGCAAGATTGTATTGCTCATGCAAATTATCGTGACTTGTCATTAAACTAAACGACTCAAATTCCCACTGCGGTAGCCTCACAGAGAAATTTAAGTTTCCCTGGCAAATCTCATATCAAAAGGGTTCTTCAGACAATTACACAATTATTCTAAAAGGATTTATTTTTGCCGGTATATGTCTTTCAACTGAAACTATTGTTTTATCTAAATTGTTTTTTAAACACAACTTACAGTTGCCTTCGCCTTCAGGGCACAGTTCCCCTCTGAAACCACAATCAGGAACATCTTTAGGTGGTGTGCTTCCCGGCCAGTCGATTGTCACACCGGATATGGGATGGTACACTTTTGCTACACCATCGTAATGTCCTGCAACCTGCAATCGAAAAAAAAAGACAAAACAAATCTAAAAACAATTTTTACAAGATTGCACTCCCTCGAAAATGCATCATCGACAGAGGGTGCCTTGTATAAACTGCTACATTTTGCTTCAATACACAAGGTCACTCGACATTGTTGTTGTCTTTTTGTACGTTAAAATGATAAAATTAAACCACGTAAAATTATCCACGTATAGATGTGTGTGGTTTGAATTCAACGACTCAACCAGTATCACGACTTGCAACTCAGGATGCACCCACAAGAGGGCGCTCTACCGCATGGTCTTCAACACACCGAAATATCTATTTTTACTCATGCTCACTGTTTCGTCGTAAATTGTAAGTAGCACTTTTGGTCAATGATGGTGAAACGGACGCACCTAACTTTAGAAAGAGACTTCAGTGCGTTGTTTAGGTTCAGTTTTGTGCGTCGTAAATAAACAGTTCTTATAGACATATTGGTCTGGTTTGGTTTGCAAACATGGCTGCCCTTAGTTTGCCAACCATAGGTTTGCAATACCTTACTGTAAAATTGAGAGAAAAGAGTTTCTGTTCTACTGTAGACTTGTGCATAAGCCAAGAGATTAAGTGTTTAGATTGCTTTTCCACCAAATCCACGATGATTCATTCCTGTCACAGCTACTTCCTGATCTTTTTACAACCACAGCAGCAGCCCTAAAATTGAAAATGTTAACTTTCTCTCCAAAAGATGGTATCTACGTGTCTGACTTATACAACGTGACAAATAAGACGGTTTAGTCATAGCTTGTTGCCTACCCTCACGTTCGTTTATGGCAAGGTGTCATACGAGCACACGATAAAACACAGAATCGCTTGCGGGCGTAGGCCGTTGTACTTCTTCAAAAAACTTTAATTTCCGTCTGAAAGGAATTTTGGAGAGACACTGTTGACTGATTGCCTGGGCATGTTCTTGACACTTGAGTTGGTATTTCAACGGATAAACATTGGTCTGCTTTGTGAGCCTAAACATAGTCTACTTACAACTTTGCTTTCTAGCAATCCTGTTAAAAAATATGAACGTTCACACGAGTTAAATTATTACTTCTTATATAAATAATGAAGTGGTGAAAGGAATTTCTTGATCACAAGTGGGAAAATTAAAAGACTCAATTTCATAAAAGCGTCACATGTAGGCCTATTTACTGATACTTGAAATTGGCCAATCAAAAAGAAAACATCAGCATGAGTTTAACATCATTTGAAAAACATTGTTAACTTTCGTCTGAAAACAATAATGCAGTACAACTGAGACGCATCGCACTGAGATCTTCTTCTGAAAAGATGATCATCGTCTTGAAAATTGGTCTCAACCAAAATAAATCCCGTCTTGGTAAAATGCAAAACATTATGAGAAAAATGTCTATGTAGGCCTACGCGTAGCAAACTATAACTTTCAATCGGTATACTTTGAACTTTCTTCTTCTTGAGTTAAGACTGCGAGTCCATGATTCTTTAAGTTAATTCGTCACAAAATAATTGCAAGTGTCTTTCTTCATACAAGACGCCTTGACAATAGAAATGACCATAGTCTTCCGGAGATAATTGTGAACTTCCGAATCCCCCCAAAAAGGAATCAATATAACTGCATTTATAAAACAATATTTTACAATAACCCTTCCATTAAAACGATGTACAAAAAAGTAATCATATCAATATATCATGCATTTAGACACATTCAGTATTTTTCCCCCGATTTTATAAATGTGCACCGGTTTTAGTTTGTGTCATTCTTGACCGCGCCAAAGGGAATTAACGCTACACGACCCCGCTATAGAAACATAATTAGACGGTAGATCAGTGTCCTTGTCCCGCCTGAAAGGCAATGTAAGACCACTGATTGGCTGATCTCACTACAAACGCGGATAAATCATTGCATTCATCTAAATAAAGTAGAAGAAAGAAAGGAAAACAACCTCAGACGGCACGAACTCCACCTCTCACATCCACTTCACAGCCAAGGCCACCCGAAGTCATCGATTTGTCGCTATGTGGTAAGACCCATTACCGTCGCCGATGCAAAAATTGTTTTACGGTATTTCCCTCTTAACAGCGATTCCACGTTCTTGCTTGGATTCCCAAGGGTTTTTGTAAGGCCATTTGTAAACAACGGGGTTTTCACCTTGAAGGAGAGACTCGGAGCAATGGCGAGTGGATGCAGAGCTCGTGCGTAGGTATTGTAAAAGACGAAGAAGAAGACCGCTATAATAGAGCCAACAGGACATTTTACATGTCACAATTTTAACTGCCAATAGTTATGACAACGTACATATTTAGTTTGCTCATCGTATATCCAATAAAATTGAAAAGGAGTTTCGTTGGGCATGGAAACGAACGGATAAACCAGCAAGGGGTGCTCCTTATAGTGCACAAGATCTGTAGATCTGTACAAAGCATGACTGCTAAACCATAGAGCAAGGAGATTCAACTTTTCACTGGACATTTTCTTAAACCTTGATTTTGGCTTGGGCTAAAACGATTAGAAATCCTGTTCTCTAAAATAGCTGAAAGAATCTAAGCTAGGTCATGAGTCAATAGTTGGTTACCCCCGTGTGAAGACTAAATATTCCTTTTACGACTACACTAGAGAGGAAGCACTTCTGATTCTGGTAATTGTATTTTGTTCTTTTCAAAGTGATGAGCATTGAAATGCTATATTCTCATCTGGATACGCATTCACGTTTTGAAAAGAAAAAAACAAATGTTTACAGATGGTTGTCACATTACCAATAATTTTGTAATGTGTGGGTATTTTGTAACTAGATGCCCTGACGCCGGAGATTGAAAATATAGATTGCACATTGTAAGACATTCTCTACCAACAGCAGCCGTGATTTATCAAGGGCCTACGGCTTAGCCAAAAGTTCTCAAAAAGAACCCATGAAATATTATATTTATATTAACTGACAAGCAGTTTAATTTAGACAGTATTCGATGGCAGGGATCACTAAGGAACCCCGTGTATACAGTTCCCGCGCTACGTATCCCCAGGTTCAAGATAACCTCGTTCCCACCGTAAGTTTGTAGCCAACCTCTGTCTGTCATTTCTTCAGATATCTTTATGGTAAATGTGCCACCAGTGTGTCCGACCTGGTTCCTCCCAGGTTGTTAGAGCATGAAACGGACTTTCTGCTTCTTCTCACCCATACACTCTCGCTTTGCTGAGACGTAGAACAAAGAACTATTCCAACAGCTTTATTCCACATACTACATCTCTTAGAACTTCTTGCCTGGTGCATCTTTCATTACATCTTTCACCCCACCCTTCACCCCATCCTACATTGCTACAATCCAGACTGTTTTAAGAGGAATATCAACTTCCTACCTTCAGCTCCCCTGAATTATTTTCATCTCAAATATTTTTCTTTCTTTCAAAAAAGCATCTGTGAACTAATGAGGTATCCATCAATCAAGGAAGTTGTGAGGAAGCTCTCCAGAATCCAATATGACACATTGTAAAACCATGATCATAACAACATCTGCAGCAGATCCTAGATGCCGATAGAGGCATGTGCTTTGAAGTAGTTCACGAGAAAAAGTGAAGACGAACAATGATTATAACAGAATACAAACATTCTTGCCAACACAAATTTCAACATGCTCGAATTCGGTCCAACTATAACCCCCGCAACAACTGAGTATGTATGGGTAGGTAACCACATTCAAACCGGGGACCTATAAAAAAGAGGAAAATAGGTCCACGGTTGCTATCACAAAGAGTTGAACAAAGGAGGGTCCACGATTGCAGGCTGTTACACACTTGTTTGTGTGTGTGTTGTGGGTTAAATTACCAGAGTAAAATTGTTTAAAGGCACCTGGAAGTGGTATTTTGTCAAAGTAAAGCTTTTGCCATTAATATATACATTTTTATGAGTGGAATG
>JAUELU010000041.1:2666729-2686841 GCA_032357145.1 Evasterias troschelii | reverse complement strand
AAACCATGTAAGTTTAATGTAAATCTGTGAGCTTTTCTGTTTTGTGTTTTACCAGAAGTATAGAGACCCTTTAAGCAACAGTCTGAATAACATTGCCTTTCATCTTGGTTATCTCAATTTCTCCTACCATCAACGTCTAAATATCTAACAATAGACTTGACAAGTCGAAGCCAATCATTCGACATGTTAAACATTTACAGGTGAAGTGCTGTCGATAACGAATCACACTATTTCGACCAGAACGTTGACAGGTTGAGACGACCTCCTTGCCGCCAATTTTTAACCAGTTTAAGACTGAAGAGGGACAGATGAGCCGCTCACTTTCTTTCGGTCATTTCCTTTTGCCAAGAAAAGCAAGGAACTATCGGATAAAGTTCTTCCTTCAACCAGAGACTATTACAAGGGCATTCGGTATGAACGTTGATGGACTAGGCTTGTTGCCAACTGATCGACTTTTTGTCAAGTCGACACTTGAAGCTTCTGCCACTGTACTCAACAGCTGTTTCTTAAATACGCAAAGTCAAGATGCAATATGTCTTGTGAGTTAAACACCGGATGAGCCAAGTTTCCTTGAAGAAAGAAGTCACAGACTGACCTTTTGAATGAGTTGAAAATGACATGAGACGAGAAAAGCCACGAACTAAACACTTTAGTCCCAATAACGGAGTCGTTCACCTTGCAGTTTGAAGACACTTTCTTTTAAAATATTCTACACACCATGATGTTTTGTGCATGAGCAACTTGATGGATGTGTTTAACAGGATCCACACGGCGTAACAAATATTGTTTTGAGGGTTTTCTTTTTAATTGGGAAGCCAAGTCGCTAGTGTAAACACAGACAGGGTCTTAATCCACGCGCCTTTGACTGTGAGAGTGTAGTTCAAGTCCTTCAGTCTACCAACAACAAAATAATTGCACTTAGGGAGTCAGCCGTTCGACGGAGCGTTCGAACCTGAGGCCTAATAATAGTACAAGGAACTACACTGTATAAGAAGGCAGGAACCAATACAAATGCACACAATTACCGTCGACGTGTTCAAGTTTGATTGCTGCCGCTTGGTTTCGTTTCATCCCGGCAGCACGTGTTAAATAAGCACTCGTTGACATTAAAGACATCCTCCGCTTGTCTTATTACTTGGTTTAATATGCGCAATCTGCGACAGCCCGCTGCACATTTTATAGGGGAAAGTTTGCACCAATAAAAATCTGATTTACGGCAGGTGTCATCTAACCTATAACTGATTTGACCTATGTTCCTTCACACAACAAGCAGTTACGATGTCAAAACCGAGTGGCCTAATCTAAAGCGTGATTTAGTCTCCGAATCATCCCCGTCCAATATCAGGGTCCTTTTGGGTGAGTTCTGAATGTATGTCTACAATAACGTCCAATAAACAAAACTGCAATATTACAAAACAAGACAATGAAAAGGCTATAAACAACTTCCAAAGCAATGCGAAACTACAGCACCTAACTTAGAAAGTCAGATCCAACTTTCAATGTTAACATATAGTTGGCACTGACCGTTAATATGCAATATGATTTTTCTTCGTGGTCTTTGTGAAAATCCAGTGTAATTTCAAAATTTCTCATACATGTGACATGTGTATAAACGGACCGTTGGGATCTTGGCTTCGTCTGAACAAGGAGCAGGGTCTGACCACCCCCCCCCCCCAAAAAAAAAAAATAAATAAATAAATAAAAAAATATATATATATAAACATAAATAAATAAATAAATAAAATAAAATAAAATAAATAAATAAATAAAAAATAAAAATAAAATAAAATAAATACAATAAAATACAAAAAAAGAAATATGTATATGTGTATATATATTTGAACAAATTAAAAAAATGGGGGAGATGGGATGGGAGTCTACAACTACAACGTACAAGGGCTGGGATACACATCTTGCCATTTAGGGGCCGCACAAATCTGCTCAACATTAGGAGAAGTTGCGTTGTTTACACCAGCTGTTGGTATGGGAATTGCTCTGTGATACCAGTGATCAGAGATCCTATTCGGTCTCTGGAAGGTCTTTTATATTATTATTCACAACAAAAGAGACAATGGTGCAGTTTAACCTTGGAATCTAGAGTTTGTTCTAGGCTGTCAGCAAGGCCTGGCTTTACCAATGACCTAAGAGCTTAGGCTTGCTCAGCACTGTTGCCATTCCAGAAATTGACTACAATCTCCTCGTACGCGGAAAGTCGGTCAACCAATTAGCTTTCAACTCGAACTCTTTTCGAGCCACATTTCGCAAATCGCACGCACTGAGGACTAGACACGCCCTCAGTCCTTTGAGACAACTATAATTCGTTTGTGTCGCTGTATGTTTGTTAAGTTTGAATAAAACCTTCTCCGTCGTTAAAACGTCACAGTTGTATAAAGGGACATGCTGTTGCGTTATTAGTTTTTATAAGCCTCGTGGAGCTTAGAAAAAACAACGCAGAGTTAAAAATAAAAGCCGTACCTTCGACTAGGTCAAGTTGAGAGACTATTTTTTATCCCAATTGCTCATTCCCTAGAACTACCTACCGATTTACTGAATCACATGGCCGTTCTATCAAAAATGAAACAAAGGACTGACATTGATTTTGCTTCAAGACAAGGACAGTGTGCCCTCAGGGAATATCAAAATAGAACATTGCAACCGCAAGGGAAACTGACTGGTTTAATTTTGAAAACTTACGCAGTTAGTTTCCATTTAGATTATTACTTGATATTTGAAATAAAAAATGTCATCCCCTTAAGGTGATTCCCCTGCGCTATTGCTGTTTCCCAGGTTGTATCGTAAACTTGGCTGTGATCCCTGGGTATAAAGCAGTTACAGTTAAAATGGATTTTGACTGGAATCCCGAATACACATTGCCAACGCCAACGGTAGGGCTATGGCTAAGTTGATAGAGCGCAGGTACGTTTTCAAGTCAATTTTATCTCTGTTCATCTCACAATTCATAAAAATAGAACATTATACTCTAACATTGTGGACGAATCTGAAATATCACTTACCATAACAGTTCAAGAATGTATGTCCGCTAAAAACACCATAAAAAATGTCTGGATTAATAAGTTTACCCGCAACTATACACATGACGTACATGAATGTTTTTCTCGGGGGTTAGCCTAAAAATGTTCGTGAAAAGGGTAATGTACTGTCCCATGTCGATCTCACACATGAAACACGTAGAGTTTTATCAGACACGGGCACAAGTGGAAACAAAATCTTGTAAAAACCAACAGCAAGTGCCTGAAAAAGTGATCATATAAACATTAATAGTTAATGTTTTTCGACTTCATGTAAGTTTCAATAACACATTAATATTGAGCAGACGTTAATGCTTCATTAAGTTTATGATCCAAACGTCAACTGAAAAGATCCCTGACGAATTCTGACAACATTAGTACATACAGAATACGAAACCATGGTCAATATAGTAATTATCACACTTCTTTCGAAGGTGTCTATACTGTGCCCAGATTTAATAAGTAAACCCGAAATACTTTGATTGAGTATGGCTCTGAAGTTGGCAACTTGCAAAGGTCAAGTTGGTTTATGACTATACATCAATCGAGTGAATCATCTGGAAACTTCTTCGAAGGAGGCCGAGGAAAAACCCCACTCCTTTGACGGTGTTTTGTCAACAGCCGAACAAATAGTGATATTGTATTGTTTTTGTGTGTTGGGGCGTTTGTTTGCTTGAATGTTTTATTTGCTGATTTATTTATTTATTTATACTTGTTGAGGTCTGAAATTAACATGATGTGGAATTTGGATATTTGGTAAAATTTCTGTATTGAAATACAGTTGAAGTTTTTATACCCCTAGGCATTCAAATTAAAGGAATAATGACGTAATTATACCCAACAGTACCCTCAAGTGAACATTTTAAGATGTAACATTTTGCTGCAAACCTTTTGCAAGGTGTAACAAATTTCAAACTTAGCACAAACTTATAAATATCAATGTCATTATACGAAATAAGCTATGACGTCGTGATGATATCATTCGTTTTCAAGTTAGGCTTAATCAAAATCTTTTTCCAAAAAGGCAAAACTTTACAACCATAATTAACTTTTCGTGTATCAATACTTCCTGCAAACATAGTTATATTTTATCAAATTTGGACATCTACATCGAACATCTAGTTTTGTTTCAACAAAACCCTGAAGTCTAATTTGTTTGTTCGTTTGTTTATTTCAAATCAGAAGCTGTTTGACCCGACTATACAAATCGAAGAAAACACTTCACAAGAGATAACAAAACTTTACCGTCTCGCAAAAGAGAACAAGGAAAAAGCAAAGCAAACACAACTTCAAACGACGTAGCTTTAACATAACGACCCCATTAAACTTAATATTGACAAACTAGAAACATCAGTCTCAACAATATTGTATTCAAGCTCGGGTACATCTAGGATGAAACTATATTTTCCCTGGGCTTGATTGGCAAGTAATTCACGGAAGGCCTCACGACAGCTTTTCTCAAAATGGCAATAATTGACCGTCAATTACCGTGCTTTCATGGCACCTCAGATCCAGAGTCGATCTATACATAATATTGGTGATTAGCATTTATTAAACATGACGTATTATCTATACACCTGACAAGAAGGCATTCTTGCGATAAGAAGGCATTATGGGGACAAGACGGCATTCTTGCAACATGTGTTGATCGTTTCGGTATGTTTTTTTTTACCAAAACACAAAATGTTGGGATTTTAAACAATGTGGTGTCGATCCGTCATTCATCACATGGATTCCGCAATAAAAACAGTAAAAACAAAACGACACCAGTAAAAACAGTTAAACATTGAAACAAAATAATAAAAAACAACACACGAAAACCCCCCGGTTCAGAGTTGACCTGGCTTCCGAGTTCCTTGTAGTCTGACCCCTTTCAGGATCAGTTTGACCCGGGGACCTGTGTCAAAATGACCCAGAAGTGGAATAATCTAACGCAGACAAGTTCACATCCCGTTTCTTGACATGATTCCAGTTTACACAGACCCAGATATGGGTCAGGATTTCTGGGTCAGGCCCCCTTGTGACCTATAATCCGGGTTAACTCTGACCCAGGAGAGGTTAACTCTGACCCAGGAGAGTTAAGAGAGTACAACTTCGCTTTGCTTGAACTCAACGATCTCAGTAAAAAGCCGGTAGCCATGGTCACGCTCTCACAATAAGTCGGCAGTCAACTTTCCTCGCAACTCTCATTTGTCAACGTCACAAATCGTTCCGCAAATGCGAGGAGTGCGAACATGTTCCCGCACATTGTAACACCTGCACTGTGCCACTAATTCAAACCTTCCTATACAACCCATATCTAGTTTTAAATGACAGTCTTGAAGCTGCCACACAGGAAAGTAGAAGTGACAGCTCGAGTCGCACGCTTTTGATAACACCGTTCGGCAGAAATAGCTAGAAAATCAACCGGGTTCCGTTACTAAGGTTACTCGCATTGTGTTTTCCTTACTGGAGGAGATAGTATAGACGACAACCGACCAAACCATGACTTTCATAAGAAAGAAACAGAACAAGATGGAAGAGGGCAGGTGGATTTACCGTGGTGTTTCGTAGCGCCATGTTTAAACTGTAGTATCGCGAAGAGGGCGTCTTCGAGGAGGCGAGCGAAAATAAATCGCTCTTCGCCCGAGGTTAATCTACAAACCTGAGGGAATTAATAGCTTCGGAAAGAAAGTGGTATTGGATTTATTGCCCTTCGTTGAAGACTGCCGATTTATTACTCAAATGGAGTCACGTCTGTTTCACATTAATTCCATCAGATATACAAACCATGTTATTGTTAACGCTAGAAAAACGGTTAATGATGATAGATAAGCCATTGGGGTCACAATGTCCGTGATTGGACTTGAGAGAAAATTATGAGCCAACTTTGACAAGAGAAATAATCACGGGATTGACAGGACCCATTAATATTCGAGTTTAAGTTAAAATAAATATAATTAGCTGACAAAACGTACCTAAAAGCATTAGGCCTAAGTATGCTTTCTAAATTATCATACACGAATGATAAAAAGAGTTGAACAAATATTTCGCATGGTTTGTGTTTGTTTGAGATCACGGATCCTCTATATACCCACGCGAGCCAAGGGAAATAACTTTTATCTGAGCATCAACGAAGACCTCCCCAGGAACCGTGGTTTTGCTTTTTGATGTGTGTAATCTAAGAGACATATCTAGAGTTCTTCCGGCGTTGATTACGGGGCTTCGATATGCTTGATTAGTCTACTCCACGGGCGGCAGTGTTTAATCAAGCCAAGTGAATGGGAGTGATTCTTATGAAGATACTGGGGGGATAAAAGGGCCAAGCGGCCTAGACCAACACCTAAACCTGCATAAATATGGCCTGATGAGTCTTTATTAAACCGCTTCTGAATGGCACCACCATTACGAAGGTGAAGTTCCAACCACAGGCGTGTTTTTGTACAGCAGGTTGTTTAGTATAACTATAAGCAACGGGTTTCATTAATCACATTTTGAAGTTGCACACGTTGATTAAGAAAACAGTCTCCATGTTTTATTGATGTTAATGTACAAACCAAGGGAACAGTAATTACTACCCTGACTATGAATACTATACCAGCAAATCTTACGTGCACAGACACACAGTGGTTCGTAAAGTCATGACTCCGTATCAAATCAACGAAATTTATTACTTTCACATATCTTTAATCCAAAGAAATTATGCCATCCGGGGTGCTGTCACCCCAGTATGTGTATATAAATAAAGGCTTCACTTCTTCATAATGCATTTTAATAATTGGTGTCTGAAATGTGCACTGAGGTTAGCCTATCTTGATTAAGAAACTCTAAAGCAGACAACGTGACGCGAAACGAAGGTGCTTAAACTCCCGAAATAAAACAGTCCCAAGTTTCGCTCAACTTCTCTATAATATCACTCCGCCAATCCCTCCATATTCCAGACCCCTTTATGGATAATGATAGTAGGATCATTGTAACTTAAAATGTGTAGGTCAAACATTTGGTCAATTTGACCACACAATTTAAATTTAAATTGTAAACAGCTATTAAAATAGATCTACCAAAAGTTATACGCTTTTATTTCAGGTATAGCACGAACAGAATCTGACAATGATAAGTGGTAGAGTGTAGTCTTTAAAAGCTAATGATGAATTACCGTGGGATCCTGACACTATCTCACGTCCATCAACCGTGTGCAAACAGCTAGGTATGCTGTAATTTGAGCATTGTCCGAGGCATATGCTTTTTGCTCAAATCATTCAGCGATTTTTAAATTTTTGTTATCTTCAATTTTTTTTTCCACCGTTGAAAATCGGGCCATCAACTTTAAAGCAAGGGGCGATCTTGTCCGGAAGGAGATAGTATCAAACACGAATGCAATCACCGGGACGATTGTGTTTTATTATTAAATCAAAGGAAACAAAAGGACGTCCAATCGGAGCGACGGATCGTGTCTGGTTGCAAAATCGGGCCCGTTCCGATGGTTATCAAACTCAGTGTGAATCCCAAAGGACAATGCCTGAAAATGACCGCTATAGTAATAGCACTGTGCTGTATTCATATTACATACATGTACGTCTAGATTTAATCTCATATGAGACTTCTGCTAACTGACTTTACTTCAGAGTTCCTGCCGGTGTAAGAAATTTATCCCTAAAAATTCTTTTCCCAAAAGAGATGATTACATATTTTATTTATTTTGACTTTTGTATTTAGGCTATTTCGCATATTCTTCGGAGAGCACCTTAATTTCAACCTAGGTTACACTTTTGATTATTGTCAAAGACTCACTTGGTGTATCTCAACATATGAATAAAATAACAAACCTGTGAACACTTGAGCTGAATTGGTCATCGAAGTTGCGAAGTTGCATATAATCATGTGTTTTCAGATGCCCGAGAAAGGCTTCATGCCTGAAGCATTTGTCAGATTTATTTGTGTTTGTGACAAATTATCTCTTTCTCTAAAACTATAGGCCTACTTCAAAGGGTGTCGTTTCTAACAATGTTTTATAACATCAACAGCTCCACAGTGTTATTTACAAAGTATATTGTAGTCCTTATCATCAGTCAGTATTTTTTTGGAGTAATTACCAAAGGTGTACCCGGCCTTTAAATCAACCGATCCTTCAAGTGGTATGACCCTCATGTAAACCTGTGAAAAACATCATCAGTCATTCCATTCTCTGTTGTTTGTTTATTTGTGTTGCCTTGCGTGACAAGGTGACGTGTACCAGTACCCAGATTTATGCAGTTTTAAGCAACCTAATGAATCAGTTTGATGTCTAGATAAAACACACTTTGTCTTATTAGTCATACTGTTTTCGTATTTTTACAAAAAGACATACAAAAACACTGTCACTGTAAAGTTGTCATATTAAGACTAACAAAGCATAGCCATTTTCAGGAAAATTTAAATCATGAACAATAAAGCTTTTAAAATGTCTTTATAGTATTTATCTATGGCGTTGTCAAACAATACAACCCTATTTTTTGTTTTATTATATATTTTTTTATGGGGGAAGTATTTGCCACAATTTTCTGTGTTATATATCTCCAGTAGTGATATATATCTCCATTATATAAGGGCATGACAAAAACCAGATTAAATATATTATATTTTATAGCTTCCTGATTATAAAGTTCACATTAGAACCATTTTTCTGTGAAATATTTCCCTCTGAAATATTTATGAAACTGTATTTTATTAGGGAACCTAATTTCGGTTGTTACAACCAAAAGTAAGGAAAATATATTTATATGCTGAAATTGTGCATGGTTTATTCTGCAACAATTTTGTCAGCTCTACCAATTCTGTATATAATAGGCCTACCTTTAAATGAGAAAAGGGTATCGCATGGTATAGTTACCTTTCGTAAAGTACATCTTGGAGTTGGTTAGGTTACTCCATGGATTGTTAGGGTTCAGTTTATAATTTGAAACTAAATCCTGTGCTGGGTTTTGTTTGGAATCTCACTCCAATAATGTATCGATTTTGAAGCTAGGTAATTGGGCTAAACAGCCCTAAAGCCACGTCTTATAGGAAAAGAGTTAGTGTATTCGGATATTTGCAATTCAGAATACTATATATAAAGCATGCACTTTTTCAATTTCAAATAACCATAGCAGATTGCTATCAACTAATCATTACTAAGAATACGTTGTGATCGTGTCGCGGGCTTGAACCTTTTCTGTACAGAAAAAAAAAAAAAAAAACGAAGACAAACTAAGCGAAAAAATAAAGCTGTCTGGCTGATCTCCTCTTCATCGTATCTCGAGTGAAACCCGAGCCTTATAATATGAAGGTATCATGTAGCTACACTTTTGTATCGAGAAGACCAGGTGATTACTAAGTGGGTCAAAGTGACTCGGGAATCCTTCATGACTGAGAGGCACACCTGTACAACCTTTCACAGAAATCACGGACAGTCCGTCTAGATTTTCCCGCCTTCGGGAGAGATTCGTCATTCTATTTTTGTTCGGGCGATTTGTCGATCCAAAATTGCTACCTGCTAAAGAATGACTACACGTGGTGAGCGCGCGGGGGGGGGGGGGCTTTTTTAAAGTTCAGATTGTGTCCTTATCCTGCTTCAGCTCTCCCCATTCTCTGCTAGTTCTACTTTTATTCGATGCAGAACCCTTTCTTGTTCTCTTCCTTCCCCTAAACCTGAATAGAAATCTCAAATCCACCGCAATGAAACAAACATATTCTTGTCAAATGAAATCTCAGCGATAGCAGGCTTTAGTTATCGGAGCCTTTGGGACCGATTTGCCCGCAGGGCCCAGATTCACAGGCCGTGGCATGCTTTATGTGCTATCGATTGGAAGCAAGAGAAGACTTGTTATTCGCTAACGGACCTTATTGCCTCTTATGTGATACGCTAAACTCCATTTGGATATGATATAAAAATGTATACCGCATCATCGGGGCAGGATGCAAGAACGAGGATATTTGTGTTACTTTGGGAAGTTTCAAGTTACCAATAATGTTGGACTTGTTTACCTCCCCGGCAAATATACACATTTAATAAGTTATCGTGTGTAAATATGATTCGGAGTTTTGCATGGTGATGATGCGATATGTATGTTTATGGTGACACTTTGAGCGAACTACCAAGGTGGTGAGGATTGGGCAACTCGACGTTTCGGTCCGGTAAATGATCTGGTCGTCATCAGGGTATGATTGTGTGTCACCAAAATAGAATGATTTAGCTTATGGACTCATTACTGTGGAATAATCGTGTAATACAGACACTTGATGTGACGTGTCACGATAAGTTGCTTGATATAAGTACATTAGTAGTTTGGTTCCTGCATTTGAGATGCGGGCTCAGGTCATACAATCAACCAAGGGATTTGGCAGTACCACTTTCATTGACGATGGAAGTAAATATTAATTAACCGTTGTTAAAGCCTTGTAAAATGTACTCGACTGAGGTTATTTACGTCAATTTAAATTTATTTGTTTTGTCTTAATTAGGACTTCTCACAATTAAGATTCATTATAAGTCATAACGATGACGTATATCTCATAATTATGGCGCACTTTTTCTCGTAAAGATGATAGGCCATATTTATGACTTGTGCCAACTCAGTCATATAATGAGCTATCAGTAAAAAGTCACAATATGACTAACTTGAACTAAGTAATAATCAAGAGATCTAAATCATACATGTGACTTAAGTTTTCCTTTTCTCTCAGTGAGTCAAAAAAAAGTCAAAAAGAAAAGAAGAGGAAATCAGAAAATCTTCTTGTTACTTAAAGATACTTGTCCTAGACTCAGACTCAAGAGTGCCTGCGATACACTGCATACCCTGGAGGCTAGAGCTCGCCTGAAACATCAACTCAAGGTTCAATGCGTAATTTTTGTTTTATCAATGTTCTTCAATGACTATCTTGCCTGGTGGAAAAAAAGCCTGTCACCACGCAATGCCCTTTTCCAGAAAATGTGGTCAACTTTTACTATGACAATTTCTAAGTGACGTCTAAAGAATATGCCGAATGGCACATTTTTCTTTCGGACCCTGAGAGTGTTTGTATTTTTGGTTGTTTATCTTTTTACTTTTCTTTCGAAAAAATGATTAAAATACTGACGTTGTAGTTGAACCGACCCATCCCTGAGACACTCTAGGCAGTAACCAGAACGTTATGAGTACGTATTTCTTCCGGGTGTTTTTGAAAGTGACGTGAGTAGGGAAAGCCAAAGTCGTTTAACCTTTCATAACGGTTTTTTTTTATGAAGCTGTTTGGAGACGTCTTGGTACAAAGAAATTGCAACTTTATAAAGACTTGTTATTGCCTCCGTCTTTTCTACATGAAAAGGGGTCTTGAAATTGTGTAAAGCTCAAAACATTTGTGCAACATGATGTTTGATTGGAAAGGTGGGGGGTGAAACAAATTGTAGATTTTGATTCCGTGGCCCATTTCTCTTCCAATATGACGTTAGGGGAAAACGTGGCAAATGTTTGAATATATATATATATTTTTTTCTTTAATTTTATTTTTAAAAATTATCATTTATTGTTCATTTATTTTTATTATTTGTTTTGTTTTAGTTTTAGTTATTATTAGTATTATTTTTGTAGATAAATAATTATTTGTTTCTTTCCTTTTTAGAATTTGGTATTAGGCATTTGTATTATTTTTAGTTTTTTGCGGGGGGTGGCGTTCTAAACATATAAAGCATCCCCGTTGGGAAAGAAAACCCTTTGGAACTCTAGCCCCATTTAAGTCGGTCCACAACACTATCCAATTAAACAGAATACCGAAACTTGGTTTACCAGTGAAGTAACTTCATTTTAGCTAGTCGCAATGTGTACAAACGTCCGCTGGCTGTTTGCGTGAAAACAATCGTCATGGGTTTGCAATTGCATTATGTGCGGCACATCACTTGGGCCTTCAATTCAATCAGAGAGAGAAATTCCGTTATCATGCCTAGTTTCGAAAGCTTCATAATAGTACGGTCAGAATGTGTCCGGAAATCCTATTACGACAGTGGCGTTATGTTTGGATTATGAGACTCAAGCGAGGATTTACAAGGCGATGCGGCGGCGCTAAGCTGCTGCAGCAAACCACACCAGGAAACATGGTGACGTACCCTCTCTTACATGATAAAGTTTAGACCATGTGACCTGTGACGTCAGACGTTCACTAAAGAGCCAGGCCTGGACTTCCTGCAGGCAAGAGTTGTACACAGCCCAACAGAAGACAAATTTGATCTTCCATTTTACGGAGGTTGCGCTGTCTGATTTGTATAAACTTTTGATATGAATCAAAGGGGGGCACATCTCTAAACGTGTCCAGTTATTTCAAAACCCTTGAATTTAAGTTGACATTATGACACCAAATGTAAAATATCCCAAATTGACCAGTGCGGTACCTTGCTTGCCAGAAAGCTGTGGAATGTACAAAGTAACTCTGTTTGTCACACAGCTTTGCGCCCCACCCGCAGGTCGAAGCAACTACGGTCAAGTTTCTTGCTCCTACCTCCATGCTCAAAGACACAAGTGCGATAACACACAATACCAGAACTTGGGTCCAGTTTATTAGACTGTCCGATCGACCACGTCATTATTGACACAATGTTTCCTAATTTTCTAAACTTCTGAATTTCTGAAGTCATAAAAAAAAACCCAAACATTTATGACCGTTTTATCGAAATGCGAGTTATTGTTTCCCAATACGGTCCGATTTAAACCTGAACTTCAGCCTGGAGCTTGATCAATGTTTTCAGTAAAAGTTCTAAATCTTGTGACAAGGCATCCCGTCATTCATTAATACAACTTAAATAATATTGATAAAAGTCAAAATAAATTAAAAACTTTCAGAAAAAAAAGCCCCGCCCCTCCAGGTATAAAGCCTGATGCACCTCATCCTCACGTATTTTACCACCAAAGTGTTATGGACATGATTTCAAGAATGTTGCAAATACAACAAAACCTTATGAAATATACACTTGAGGGGCTAGACGTAGCTCAATAAATGTTGAATAAGAGAGGAATGGTAACCACGAGCATTTGACCAATATGTATGTTATCGCGGGGGGAAGGGGGTAGGGTAAGCTGACTGGCAAATCAACCGTAACGTATTGAAACTGCCAGGGTCTCCGTAGATTACAGTTTAAAGGGACACGTTGCCTTTGCGAACTACGGTCGTGGGAGTCAAACATTTGACTACTATAAATGGCCGACCGTGTTAGTTCTCGATGTAAAAGGAAAACCACGCAATTTCGAGGCATATTTGTGTGGATCATTGTATTCTACTATTAATATATCTTTCTAACCATATGCATTTCGAAACAAACGGTTACACACGCTTTTTATAGACCAACTCGTCCAATCCAAGGCATCGTGTCCCTTTAATGATAACATCTATCACCTTTGCAGTGGAACACTGGCATTTCGTGTATTCAACACGATGGCACTTGCGTAGACTGTGATGGTTAAACTAATACAGATGTATAGCCTATCTAATCCCCCCGCCCCTAAAAACAGAACTGTCCTAAAGCTTTGGCGCCAGGCGGGGACGTCCTCATAACTTCAGGTGGGAACCATGTGGTTGCGTTTCAGCTTGACACGTGATTGTAAAATGTTGCACTTATTTAGGGTCAATAAATCCATCTGACCAAAAGGATGTTTTAAACAGAATCTTTACACTCCGTAAAAGTAAAAGGACAGCTTTAAAAGCGTAGATTTAATTCCATCTACAGTTGTCAATGAACGCAACATCTAAACACCTTTTAACCCCCCCCCCCCAACAAAAAAGCCCCAAACCCAAAACCAAAAACAAAAATAACAATATCAACAGCAAAACGTTCGGTATTTACTTTACAGTGAAATCAACACATTTTGTGCACGTTTACAACAGACTTATTTTGACTGCGGCAATCAACATAAGATGAGTTGTCTCTTCTATTTCATAGTATTTCTGACAGAAATATTTCTCTGGAGGATCGGTACCGGTTCGAGGTTTATATTGATCGATGGGCTTGCTTTTTCGTCTGCAAGGAATTTACTTGATGAAAGAGTTGTTTTTATAACAATACTAGATCCACAAGTGTATGGGTGATGACCAAACCACTGAACTACAGCCATGATGGTCAGTTACTTCATTTAAATATTCATTGGTAGCTTGTTCGAGCTCATCTTAAACAATTGAAATGCTTATTTTAGTACAATTAAAACAAAGTGCACGCAGCCTGAGCAGTATCTTAACAACATTCAAGAGGCATGACGTATGCTCGTTCTTGACGGATCTGTCTTAATGCAGCTGCACGTGCACACACCGTCAGCACCTGAAACTATTATTATACACAAACGGCTGTCATGTCATCCATTGAAATTGAGCGTCAAATTTTTATAAATTTTTACATTCTCTTCGCTTTTGTTTGTCTTTGAATAACATTGTCATAATACAGACAAATCCGGAAGCTCTTTTACTTCATTTGACTTGAAGATAAATATATAAAATACGATTTAAGTTGTTTTGATCTGCACCAATGTTATTCAATATACAAGTTTAAAACATTATAATAATAAAATACTTGTTTGTTTACCTCTTCGTCCAGCGCATCAAAGCTGAAGTTGTAACGTTGCAAAGCCTGTTGTTTGACCTTCTTAGCGAAGTTGGCGAACTGTGGCGTCTCTGGCTTACGGAGCGTAAACGTCATGAGAGACCGGTAAGCCTCTTTGGCCTGCTCGTCATACTGGTCACCTCGCTTCCAGCTCACGTCTCCAAAATAGTTGCTATCGAAGAGGAAGATATTGAAGAATGCATATTCCCCGTTCGTCATGCCTAGCTCGTGGGCTGCTAGCATTATTCTCCTGATGGCATCGCCTGATGCACACATGACAACAACTGCAGGAAGAAAGATAAGGACAAAGAGGAACTTAGTATCAAAAATTACCAAACTTGGAAACGTATGGGGAAAAAGTTGTTAGTGAACATTTGACTATGACAAACGCAATGCCGAACCAACGTTTACGTCTTAACAAATATTGAAATTTTCTGTTAATGGAAGTATGACCTCATTGTTGCTTTTTAAAATATATTAATTTCATTGTTTTTGTTTTGTGTTGGACAGTTGGACTGTTTTAAAGATGGCGGTGCCCATATCTTTCTTTAAACCGAAAAAATAAATCAAGTACATATACACAGGGCATGCATGTTGCACCATTTCGTTTCGTTTAGACCACAGCGCTTTAGCAAACACACAATAGCATTGCAAATAATACAACAACAAAAAGTATCATCAATCTTATTTTAAATACAAGACTCTTATGACAGGTTAGAAACTGGAATCGCAGTAAAATAACCATAACCGGAACGCCAGGGGATAACAATGGTTGGTTACTAGGGATACAAGACATTGTACTGCAACCAACAATGGCGAATGAAAACACCCCCTTTCTCTGACAGGCCTATACTACTTGTACTACGGTCGGGTGTGTAGAGCCAATTC
The DNA here is from genome assembly GCA_032357145.1 of Evasterias troschelii. Lineage (NCBI taxonomy): Eukaryota > Metazoa > Echinodermata > Asteroidea > Forcipulatida > Asteriidae > Evasterias > Evasterias troschelii. Next base: position 2,671,373 of record JAUELU010000041.1, on the reverse strand, counting down.
AAAGGCTTGCAGCGTTGGGTATTTATAAACATAAACAAAAAGAACCAGACTATTCTTCCCTCGCAACCTTGGCATGGTTATCGTGACATTGGTCAAGTGAGGACAAAACAAGATGGCCGTTGGTGTTTTGAGTAGTCTTTCTTAAAGACGTTACTATATGTATTTTTACAGTGCTATTGCTTGATTCGACAGTGCTCAATACAGATAGACAGTGCAATTAGTTTTGCTTTTTTTCAATCGATCGTTCCGCAGCTGTACAAGGATACAACCTGGTCATGATAAACCGATCACGCCATGTAAAACACTGTTCAGCACCATCTCCACCAACGGTCTTACAATAATAGCATGCCCCCACTAATGATTGTACAGGCCGTCGAAGAAGGCGTTGTTTGTGGCAATCCAAATTAAAATACCCAGCCATGGCCAAGCCAGTAGTGAGCTACTGTTACATAAACGTTCAGTCTTAATTTCCCAAAGTAAGTAGGCGTACAGTATTTAATTGCCAATTCGAAATACACTTTAACGACATTAACATGATTGGAATTTAATTATTAATAGAATATTTACAGCCGTTGCAAATATATTTCGGGTACAGTTAGAGCAATTATACGGATGAATAGTTTACAGTAAGTTGAAAATTACCAACTTGGTGTGGTTAATAGATTAACACCAACCTTGTAAAATGAGACAAGGGCTCGACTTGGGGGGGGGGGGATCCACGAGACTGCAGGGTTTTTACCGGAATTTATTTTAGACCAGAATCAAAATTAAGTTGAACAAGCACCCAAGAGAAGATAAATTTCCTTTGTGGTATGATAATACTTCGATACTCAACAAACATGCTTGACAGATTTATTATAGTCAACATTTTTTTCACAGTGAAATTACAAAAAGAGGTATTTTTTTTCCAATTAAAAAAACAAAATACCACAAGGCTTGTCCCCTCTGTGAAGTTACTGGCAAAAAACAACGGGCCTCGGGCTTGCGGTACAGTGTTTATTTCGAGCCATGCAACTCCGAGGAAGGAACTATTGTGAAAACAACCCGCATAATTATTACAATAGGCCCTCTCTTTTAACCATAATCGTGATATGAATAACAAGTTTTATTTACGAAACAACTGCATTAAACTATAGAATATCACAAAACAGAACATGTTTCAAGGTTTATATGAAACTTAGATAAGTTTTATGACAAAATATATCGGGTCTGCCCGTCTCACCCGATGCAGTACTGTTTATTTAGAGCCACATTGATTGATGGCTGTAATATTGCTATATTGCTATGCAACAAGTTGAATACTCTATGCAGCTGCTGTGGAAATCTAAGGGAAGTTAATACTAATGTATTATTTATATATATATATATATATACATAATAATAATTATACGATACGGGATAACGGTCCTTTACCGGTGCTCGCTGCATTTCATTACACGATATGCAACCCTCGACTTGCCATAGACCATTCAATCATCAAAATTCTTGCGCAAGAACCCGGAACACGGAATTAATGATAAATGCTCCAGTTAATATATACAACTGCCATACAAAAATTCCCTGCTTTTTCCCCCACAACCAACCGTTCACCATATTTTCTTCAATTATCGTAGTTGTGTACAAATCATCCAGCGGTGGCGTTTAACGCGGTCAGCGATGGTTCGAGCGGACGCCATAAATCAGCTCTTTTATGCGGGTGGTCTGCCGCTGGAGAACCAATCGAAACCACGGCAGCCTTCAGCATCATGAAGAGAGTAAAATAAAAATCTCAATCCACACCTATAATTATTTGGCTGGAATTTACAGAGCTGACCCCACTGCAATGCAGCATCAATTATTGTCATGTAAGACTCCGATGGGAACGAGGGTGATGTACGGAATAACTTTCGTTTAATACAGGAAAATGCTTTGAAATCCTTTGGGGTTGATTGTGGTGGTGGTAATAATAATAATATTTAAAAATTTAATATTTAAAATTTATATTGCGCCCCTTACATACAAAATGATCAAAGGCGCAGAACACATGTTAAAAAGCACAGAATGGAAGAAAAGGACAAAGAAAAAAGACTGGTCACCAGGCCAGCGCCCAAACAAAAGTATGGGGATACGTCTGTCCCGCCAACAGAGAACTAATGGTGTACAAACTGTACCCAAAACGACACAAGTAACTCTTGAAGACCAACATAATATACTGTTCGAAACGTCGAGACTCATCTCACATTATGGTTCTTCTCAGAGCCACCTATAACCATCATTTCAAGATGAGATCATATAATGGACGTGTCCCGTAATAAAATACTACAGTTTATTTCTCATTATATCAACACACTGCAAAGCTCCAAATCGTTTTCTACTGTTGAGTGTTAGTAATCATGCATTTAGCTTGGAATATAATATCTCACGATATTATGAGAGTACAGGTCAATATGAACACACGATTAATAACAATAATAAATCACAAAGTACAGAACGATCCTAGAATCATTGGATCAAGTCGTTGTGTCAATTACCAAAGTAGTTCGATATATGATCGGTCATTATTTTCCTCGCATGGCATACTAAATTGAGAATCTGTGATTGGATCGCGTGCTGTGTTGAATGCCTTTGCACTCTGGGAATACACACGGGCAATATTTCACCACGCGCGCAGGGATTCTGACACATTTGTCCTTATATTCCGCTGAGATTATTTGCTCTCCAAACACGCCGCTATGGACGGCGACAACTGAAACGACACGCTTGACCATCATCGATGTCAAAAGAGACGACTTTAAGCTGTTTATTTTCAACAACAATAGCAACGCCAAAACCCCACTCACAGTGAAAATCTTCAATCAAGTAGGCACTTTAAAGTTGACGCTTTGAAAGTTCAGCTTAACCCAATTATATTTCTGTCATATCCAGGTGTTTATTTCTTTACTTTTTTGTCGACATATTAGCTCAACTGCCGGGTATCCACCCGCTGATGAGATGCGTCACTCAAAATACCCCCGTAACACCTATGGTAAAATCCAACCCAGAAAAGAGTATTGTGACGTTATTACTGGCACAGCTCATGTGTTGAGAACAAACTCCACACAAATACGCATAAAGCAAACATTATAGCCGTGTTTTGTTGACACAGTTGACATTGTGTAACTCACGTCTTAGTAACTGAAACGATTTCTGGATGTGCCCGAAGTTGGGGCTTTGGAGAGGTTTGGAACTCAGATTACAAGAAGTGCTGACAGAATATTGCACTGTATTTTTGGGTCGAGCACGGGTGATATAAATCAGGCTAGCAAGATTATCGGTTTGCTATCTTCCGTAGATAGCTCTTTAGATTACAGTAGGCCTATGAACTAAGTAGTCTACTTCTTCAATCAGTCAATGTGCTTCAACTATATATATAGACACACTCAATATATATATAAATAAAAAGCTATGATGGATTTTGAGCAGTGTTGCGATGATAAGAGAGTAACCAACACATAACTATTTTTAAAGTAGGACGAGATGACCCTGAAACGGCACAAAAATCCAATACAATTTCACACATACACATAATAAATAATAAACAAATGGTAGGCCTACGACATAAGAGCATTATGCTCTCCCACGCCTGATTCCATCTCATTCGTCGGTGCTCTTTATGTTTAATCATTTTGAGCATTTGAATAAGGATAGAATTACAGCAAAAAAGCTGGGGTGATACAAACCTGACAGTCCCCCAAACCACTATCAAAACAGGATTGCAGAATGATACATCCGCTCGCCCGTGTTCTGTGATGGCAGGCTTAATGCAAGCGCACGGCCCAATTCTGTGCTAAGACTGGATTACGGGTATACAAAGACTTGATATTTTCAAAATTAGTTAACAAGCGGAATAGTTCGCATGGCATCAATTGAAAGCTTTCGCCATTCAGGTATGAAGATGGGGATGCATGACAAAGGTTGCACTCTAAAGAGATAGTTGCATCTATTGCTTATTCTGATTTTAAGATTTGTTTTGTTTTATTTACTCTTAGTGTAGGCCTACTTTTTTTTTTTTAACATAGGTTATTCTCTGCTGTAAGTGTAAATATTTTCCTCGCAGTAACAGCATGATGTAATATGACCATTGCTGGTTTTTTAATCATAGTGGACTCTTGTTTGGAGATGTACCAAAGAAATAAACAAGAGAAGGAAGCAGTACTGCAAGATCTGAAACAGATTATGGACACCTGTCACATTAAGATACTTAAGGCGAAAACTAATTAGCAGACAAAATCTCAGTGCGTTACGGCTCATCTGCAACTTCAAGAAAAAGAACCGCCAATTAATAAGTAGGAAATAAAGGCTACGTTTCAAAGCACAAGAACGATCGTTTCTTTATCTCCACTCGACAATAACTTTCTAATTCATCATTAAATACAAATCCATCACTGACTAGATAGTTGTCAGAGCTTCCCAAAGTGACAAAGCGCGACGATGACTCAATGTTTCTTTTAACATATTACTTGATATTGGGTGAAATGATTTTTCAACATCTGCCGGCAGAATTGGCAAATCAGCTTAGTCTTTTTTTTATTATTATTAAAGGCACTGTACACTTTTGGTAATTGTCAAAGACCAGTATTCTCACTTGGTGTATCCCAACATATGCATAAAATAACAAGCCTGTGA
>JAUELU010000041.1:2648535-2663040 GCA_032357145.1 Evasterias troschelii | reverse complement strand
ACAAATGTGCCTGCAGGAAGTCCAGGCTCTGTGGCTCTTTTGTAAACATGTGACGTCACAGGTCACATCGTCTATACACGTGTTTATTTTAGAGAAAATATGTGGAGAAAGAACGTTCTCAAGAAAAGAAAAAACAGGACCTTTAGGCCTACTGCCCCCTAAAAATAAATACACAAAACACAAACAATAGACAAGTTCTGATATTATGTGGCATCCTCTGTATAGCCGTGTGAACACTGAAGAGTTAAATGCGATATCCTGATTCAAGATGTACAAGTATCATATTTAAGTCACAGCAACATACTGCAATCTGAAAATAAAGCTTCGCCGGTCATGTCATCTGAAGTCTCACAAGGAAATTGCACCCCAAGACAATACGTTTAAACAAATACTGCACCGGCGGTGAAGCTTTCCATCTAATACAGGCAGAGCTTAAACCCACACAAGGCATCACTTTCAATTATAAACCGAAGTTGGGTGGATTTACCGCTGCTGGGAGCACTGGCGCACGTCTCAAGCCTACGTCTACGTAACCAGGAAATCCTCCGCGGACGATGTAAAGTTTATTCACGCGTTTAATTAATGCTGGAGTAGATAGTGGAATAGCGGAAATGCCATTATCCTCTAGGTTCATGAGAAGCAGTTTGCCGGAGCTTAACTTGTCTGGAATGCAAACATCCAGCGTTTCCTAATGATACAACCAAACCACAACGTTAAACGTAATATATCGATCATCAACGTGTCCATGGCACAATTAAACGGACGTTGCGTAATACTTGAGTGGTTTCTGACCATTAATTAACGAGGATTAATTAGATAAGTACAATATGTACGTGCATTCGCAAGGTAGATATAGTGCAATATAATACCCTTCTTAGATTCATTTCAACTTGTCCGACCTGATAATTAGAAATGTGCTTCCTGCTCCGCGGAGCTCAGTTCAGTGATGTAAACTACTGCAGTTTAAGTAGATGCAAAGAGTTGTACATCTGCACTGCTTCATATTGGGTCAAGATGGACAGCTTTTTGTTGCGCAATCCGCAGTCATATTGTCATAACATCTCTTTAATGAGGCGATGTAATGTGAACAATTTGTAGAAGGGTGCCCTTTGTCCACAAAAATTCTTAAATAAATACACATACCTTTAGAAAATTCGTTTTTAATAGTGTTTCCCATTAAACCTTTCATTTCCTTTGTTATCACACAATATTGAGAAAAACCCACCGTCCATGGTAAAGGCAATTCGTGCCCTATTTGTTGTCAGAGAACGAGGAACAATGCTTTGGGATAATCAAATCATCATTTCACGAAGATTAAAATGCATTTAATAATTGTTTTCTTTCTATAAAAAAACTCGTTTCAACAGCCCAAGTCAATCTTTTACATACGTCATGTGAGTAAAAAAAAAACCCAAAAACTATTACAAAAATAAAAAATAAATTAAATAAAAAATAAAAGGGTTATCAAGGTTGATCTCAATACAAATCTTCTCCAGGATCCCATAACTTTAAGGCAGTTCTTCAACTGTCATTTCTGATGTCCAATTTGCATTTTCCCCTTATTCTTGCATTCATGTAACTAAATGGAGAAAAGTTATGCCAGCACTTTGAATGACAATTTGCTCGGTTTACAAACCCTTAACAAATTACCAGGGACAACGCCTGTACCTGTTATAATTTCCCTGGTTTTGAAACATTCAAATAACCGTGATCATAAATATTGCTTCAGATTATATACTGAGAATATAAAACGTATCGGATAACAAGCAGTATGAAAGTAAATATGCACATTGTATAGCGAATGGATTCCTGTTATTATTTCAGCTGTTGATATATTTATATGTCTAATTCATCAATAAAAACAATTACCATAAAGCAATATCCTAACTGATAAGGGGCATGTAATGTATACGTTTCAGCCATGTTAGATTAAATGATACATTAGTTTCAATGAGAAACCAATTGTGTCGTTTACATTCGATAGTTTATGGAATTTGCATAATTCCAAATAATAAAGCCATGCAAAATATGTCGTCTACTACAATTCCTTCTTTTGGTAGCTGCTATACAGTACACAGAGATGTCATTATTGCAACGGATATTGGTGAGCATCTATAGCAAGCCCACGAACTGTTCCAGGGGTTGACAATCTCTCAAGACGCTTGATTATACCCCCTACGATTAGATGCAGAGAAATGATTGACATCTTAATTGGGTCGTAACAGACAGGACTTAGCCAGTGGGGACGTTTCAGTAACCAAACCCCTCCAGCAAGCTTAGGTCACGAGCCTACAGATTGATGTAGTAGAAAATGCATAGACCCATACTATAATATACGCACACTATACAGTTGGAAACTAAAGTTAATCAATTTTAGAAATTCTACTTTGGAGGTTTACAATTTGTCCTTTACGCGAGCGTCGCGAATACTTTCCATGGCTTGAATTTCACTATCCATGAGTTACACACTTCTCCATGTAGCCTCATCTAGTATCAGAGGGATTTTATTTCAACAAGGGGGTTCGGACAAGTCTAAAAATAAACCCACTGGACCCCACTTCTGCTTAGTATAACCCTTGATAAATGATATCGACATTGGTATAAGGTTCTAGGCTTACATACCTCAAGGCGGTTTTGTTTTTAAGTTCAGTCTGAAAGGTCAATATTTAATAAAGTCCATACCAGTACCAATATTGCGAAGGAAAAGTTAGTGTTGAAAATACTGCAGGGCCGAAAAATTGCAATTGATAACAGTTGCTTGTTACGATTGCTGTAATCAAAATAAGCCTGAGAGAGTTTATATAGTGCAATGATCCCGTTGGCTGTTTTCACTGTAAGCCGTGGCCGTCGAATGGAATGAAATGATCACAGGTTGCATGGTGTTCGTATTAAGAATGAGGATTAACTTAGTCTCCAAAAACAGTCATGAACCTTTCCTTAAAGTAAAACTTCTATGGTTAAACCCAAAATAGCACAAAATGAAAATACCACAAGTTCCAATTTGACTCGAGAACCATAAACGACATGCTAAAATATTTCATTCTAAGCGATCCACACGCTACAAATATCCACCGATGTTGATAAAAGTATTGCACAAACAGTTTACCATATAAACATAACATCATTAAAACTAATATTTTCTTCTAAAACAACTTACAGCAGGTACGCCAACATGCTTATCTGGACAAATCGTTAAAAACAAGTTTTAATTTTGCAAAAATTTAACAAACAAGCTTCCCTGCGGTCGATATTCTCTACTCAATTGATGCAGGACGTCCAAACAAACTCAATAACTCATGCATGATTTACCTTCACTCATTCTACACTACTATTACTACTATGTAGTAGTGATTCTATTTTTTAACGAGTAACTACGAAAGTTACATCTTTTAGCCGGGACAGTGTCAGACTGCCGGTACCGGGAGGACTGCCGGTAACGGAAGAAATGTTTCTACGCATTAAACTTCATCAGAGCCCGAAACATTCAATACGCGATCAATACATGTTCTCGCTTGGTGTGCGTTTAGCTCCAGCTGTACTACGCTCCATTGAGCAAATACATGGATTAGTCCCCTCATTTCCCCTCTTCGGAAACAAAACGACCATCTCGAAACGTATTAAAAATCCATCCGCATCAATGTCAAAATAATGTATCTATCAATCAGAAAAGTTGTAGAGTACTTAATACTTCAAGGTAGAACATATCAAACTTGTGTCCAGAGAGTTACTCAAGTGTGACTGATATACATTTATATTTTAAATTTTAATCTAACAGTGTGTTAAGTAACCGGTGCGTATGCTAGGCCGGCCCCTATATACAAGAAGACTTTTCAGCACCAGTTCGGCGGCGCGTTGATTCATGAAATCAGTTGCAGTTGAGCACGGCGAGACTGTGAATCTAATGACTTACCACCTGAACCAGACCAGCTAAATAAAACAGCGGTCATTGATGGATCGTACCAGTTGAACCAGTTATTAAAGGCAATTTTCCCGCCACAAGAAGTGTTAGGCCAACCATTATCAATGCTTGGTTGCTGTCAAATTCCCCATTTCGTACACGTCCTGTAACAACATACCGTACTATGGGCATGGATCGTATCAAGGCTAAGTGCTTAAAGTGAACAAGGATTTGGCGAAGTTAGATTAATGTCAAACATCACTTTCAGAGAATAACTATATGATATCAGTGATTGAGCTTAAGTTAAATGCATTTGATAATACGGAGTGTATCCGTTGTGTAATTACATTCTCTTTTAAAGGGTGTCTGTAACATTGTTTAGAGTAAAAATATAAAGTTTCACAGATTCACACATAACTTACATATTATAAAGATGGTCATGGTGGGAAACTCCCTATGAAATATTTTTGCTTTAAATGCTATAGTTTTTGAGAAATGAGTAAAACAATTAGTTTTGATCTCATAAGTCAAAACCTCGATGTTAGTGAAAAAAGTGAAAACACTTAAGGTTTGTTCCCCACTTTTCCTGGTGATTGCAATGACTCAATGTTGGGATACACCAAATGAGGATACTGGTTTTTGACATTTACCAAAAGTATAAACTGCCTTTAAAGACAAAGTGTATCATTTGGTTTTATAACATATCAATTGGTTAAAATATATAAATTGTTGACATACAATACAACTAACCTGTGAAAACTTCAAAAGGGGGTAGTGTATTTGAGATGTCCCCGAATATCTGGAGAAGATAAATATTCCGTAGTTGGAATACAGAACCTAAGAAAAGTTTCACGATGCAGAAACGTTTTTTCTCTTTAAAACCACATTCCTTAAATTTGAATTGTTTTTCTCAACAAGTTATGCATTATCAACAGTTGCAGTGCTTCTTATTGAGTAAGTTGTTTATGACCATTATTTTTGTGTAATAATTACTCAATGTATATCTTCCTACGACAAACGAAATTAGGTCATTATGGAATGGATCCTTTTAATTTGAACTATAAAACTGTAACGATCTAATATTAAGACTGCTCGGTTCCACGCAATGTGAGCGAATCGCATCTATGTCATGTTATGTTTATTATAAGCCTTACTCCCCGTCCTAGCCATTATTACCATGCAGCCTGCTGTTTGCATTTCTAGCCTTTGTGGGTTTTGTCCACTTCTGCCATTGTCCATTTCGAACTTACTTACTGCCATAGTTATTTTCAGCCGCATGTATTAATATTTGATATATGTCTCTCGATTCTGATCTTTAGATTTATTTGATAAGTTGCATACAAGGATTTCGTTAATGCTTCAAATCCGGAGTGTGGAACGCGACTGAAATTCTATCATTACATATCCAAATACGAACTTATTCCAACCGGGTTTGGTCATATCACCTTCCTCCATGGTTATAGCACTTTGGTTAGAAACTGTGGAATATCAGGGGTAGGCCCTACATGAGAGTCCTACATGCTATTTCTTGTTTTTTTAACTGCAATTTTGGGTTATACAAAAACTTACGTTCACTGAGTAAGATTTCACAAAAAATATTTTGAGATGCACCTATTTCAATTATAAAACCCCCTTTAGTATAATACATTTATCGGTTCACATCAACTACAGTATTTTAGTGCTTTACTGCGGATTAGTAGCGACCAGAAACAAAGGCTTTGCAATACACTAGGGCTGCTTAACTGTTTTACCCTGCCGTATTATAATCCCCAAACCCTGACTTGATTATTAAGTCTCTGGACTATTTTTTATTTTTTTTTTTTACTCCGAGCATTCTACAAGCAATACCGGATTCAATTGCACCACCTGACATGACAGTATGAACTGGACACTTGTTCAGTTCTTAGATTTGATCCGAATACGGGCCCTGCGGCTGAGCGGTTTTAAACCGTACTGCGCGAGACCCATATAGTTTCATTATCGTACCGTAGATTATCGTACCGTAGATATAGAACAAGTCCCCTCAGGGGAATTTTCCCCCAAAGAAGATGACGTCTGACTTTCCCTTCTTACAATCAGGCCATATGAAATAATTATGCATAACGGAATAATTTGATTCCGGTTCTGGTTTTTTTTCCCCACCCCACCTTCTCGCCTCTCTCGTCACACCGTGTGGGGATCTACACATCCCTCCTAAATCATCCGGTGATTTTTACTTATTACATCCTTTGCATCCCTGTCAGTTCATTCGCTTTGATTTCCGCATAAACAAGTTCAGGTCGTTGTTACGAGGCAGAATACTGTCATCATTAATATCGCATCGCCCTTAAGGGCTAGAGGTTCTGCGATTCGTGCAGACGACACAGTTTTTTCATGAAATATACAATATAACGGCTGCCACAACCTGCTCCACTCCACTCTCCCACACCGTAGCTTACAATTAAACATGTTATACGTACACACGTGCAGGCTATATGTCTGTATACATTTTCATCAGTGCCCTAAAAGTTAGAACCATTTATATTTTCTTTTCTTCGGTGGTTTGCTGTTAAGTATATCAAAAGCTGTTCTGGATCACGTACGGGTGAAGACGCTTAAAACCGGGGCGCCAACGTCGGTTTCAATTCCCGGCCTAATGGGATCGGACTGATGGCAATATTACGGTTGCAGTCCGTGGATTAGTGCGCCTTCATCCCCTAAAGGAGGCAAGTAATGCTGCGTGGGAGCTTCAAAACGAAAACACAATCTTAGCCAAATTATATATCCAAGCCTCATGATAAGGAAGTAATGAATGGCAAGTTTGAAATCCATGCCTCACACCATGCACCATTGACCACTTTAACCACTACAGTTACTGTATTCAATTTTAAACGATTAATATTGTGTAGATTTAATTCCAATGTGACGAACCTAACCTAAAAAAAGAGAAAAATTTGCAGAAAATGTACAAAAAGAATAACGCATTAGCCATTAATCTTTACAAGCGCTCAACTGTGAAGCGATTTTAATTACCTCGTCTAGTCTTTATATTATGAAGCCGACTCCATCATTCGTGTCCATGCTTCACATATTGAATCAAGTTCATTATAGTCTATATTGAGAGCCCAGAGGGGTTCTTAGCAAAGTCTTCCACGGATAGGTTCAAGGATTTTAAGTACGCCAACAGGAAATAGAAAAAGAAAAGAAAACATCCTAAAAGTTCCGGCACAGATGAAAAGAACGTGGATTTTTAAGTCGCCCTCAAAGCATAGTTTCTTGATATAAAAGTGCATTTGTCTACACTGGTTATGTCGAATAAATGGACAGGGTAATATGTAATGTATTGTGACAATGGGCCAAACAACTCGTCAGCATTATGCTTTATGGTAGATGACAGTTTCTGCCGGTAATTATATTACAACATGGCTCCATAATCAGATACAATGTTACACTGATGCTCAGCACTCCTGCGGCTTTCCAAGCCGCAGGTTTCTGGATTCTCATTGCCTACATCATTCGAAACTACCTCTTCTCACGGACACCATCTGCTCTCAACATTTCCCGTGATTAATAATCAGTGCGTGGACAACATTACAAGATGGAGCTAAAATAATATTCATTTTACTAGGTATGCAATTATGTCTCCTTCATAGCCCAAAATATCAGGACATTGTGTCACCGAAAAGTGTCTACAAATTGGCCACAGTTTGTGGTTATGTTTGTAAAACAAAACAACGCAATTTGGAAGTTATAGCCTGAAGTTAGTAAATACGTATGCAACCAATCAACAGGAACAGATTAAAAAAATTATTTCAACCAGATGGGAAACATCAACAATAGCAACAACAAAATTACCGCGTGCACTGTATCACATCTGCACACTATAACTCATAAAAAGCCACATGACGGAGTTTCCAGAAATTATATAGAATTTTGAATAAGTCAATATTATTTTCATTTGAAAAATAATTGGAAAGGACTCACGGAAGAACTTAATATAAAATTTGCTAGCAAGTATAGGCGACTTAATGGCACAAATTTTGAATCTGTATTTATCCTCTATCTATGTGTACGCGACCTTGGAACTAAAACCGAACCCTCCCATAACGCTCATAATAATATAAAAATCACAGAAGTATCTCAGACTATTAATCTATTATACGGTTTGAGCTGCCAACAAACAACAATAAATAACTTGCATTGCCATCGTTTTCGCCGTCTATAGAATATGATATAACATGCCGGCAAAATATCAATTGAATATTCTAAAGACAAGACTTAGAACAACACCCCTGACCATCAATCTGTCGTTGAGTCTCATTATGTGATTTGGCTCAGAGCTAATTTGTCTGGCTCCTCGTCCTGTTCTTAAACAGAGCTTTCAAACTTGACAGTGGATACAGTTAAATTGATATAATTACATTGTACACAGGGTAGACTTTCTTACTTGATGGGCCAAGGTAAAGTATTAGCGACGAAAGAAATTTCCATTAACAGTACAAACAAAATGAATAATGACAATTAAGACTTTGAAAACAGTTCGTCGAATGACGAGGCTGATGCAGCCTCCATCTTTCTTTTAAGAAATGTCAGCGACTGGAATAATATAATAAATATTTCATTGTTCAAGACAGATTGACACGAATGTTCTGTCAGGAAGTACGAGCATATTTGTGGGCATCCGGAAGCTACTTTGCACCCGAAGCAGCGAAGTCCCTCAAAATCAGACATGAATATATAGTCATAGACAGAAGTTCTTGCCTTCAGTCCGTTTATAATGTCCGTTATTCACTCTCCGGAGAGAGTTGGACGACAGTATAACTCGTCCTGAGCTCCGGAGCTAGCGGCGTTAGAACTGACCTGGAGTGGCTTTCAAAGCGCGCCAAGATTTACATGAGACGCGGGGCAAGATGTTTAGAGCACCGCTGAAGTGCTGTGACCCCATCTCTTACTCAGGCCTTGAGCGTGAGCTATAGAGTATCCTGGAGTTGTAAAAGAAACTTCCATCATACCCCAAATTATATCAATATTTGTATGCTTGAAATATAGGAAGTGAATATGTAACTTATTATGTCCTTCCAGTTTGTTATACCTAGTAAGTGAAGCCTGGAGCTGCTAGCTTTTCAACGACACTACATTGTGTCTGGAATGTTACAAAGAAACCTGATTGCGTGAAAGGACTGGTTGATTAATGACTTGCAAGTTTGTTTAAAATGCAGGGCGCTCTCACAGAGTCACGGTGAAGGACATCAAACAGTGTGGGAAAGTTTGAAGGCTCTCGAACCATTTAGTTTGGAGCATCTGAAGAAAGGATTTCACTCAAGCTCCCCTAAGAAAAACCTTTTAGCTCAAGACGACATCGACGTTGTGTTTCCATTTCCTAGATATAAACAGTACGCATACTTGCGGCACGTTCCTATTTTGTTGGGTTTCACAACAAATAAAATAAACAAGCAAGCTCAGCTCTGCGTTTTCAAGGTCCTCCATGATTTGTGTACCCAGATTCTTGTAAATTTGTCAACCCACTTGCAAACATATTGAATAAATCTTACCAAATCATAGCAAGCTATTTTTCCAATGTGAACATTTGAAAATAAACAAAATTACCCACCAAGCGAACTGGAAATGTATGGTACAGGAAAGATTATTATGCCTTTTGAATAGACTCGTTCAAGGCGTTTAAAAGCAAACATTGCCACGTACCAATCACGCCTGTGCTTTTTCTTTTTTCATTCAAAAGTAAGAAGAAAATTCACAAACTTTAGAGCCGCTGATGCTTTAACGGGTAGAGATATCGAACGAGAACAAAGGTTGATATGCACTGATTCTAATATTACCAATCTTGAATGTTTTTTGTGAGTTTGGTGAATGAATAAAATGGTAATTAATGAATGCTGGCTGAATCACTCTGCAGTTACCAGATCTGAGAAGATGCTTCCTTTTATGAATGGGGGGTGTACTTTTCTTTCTATGTTATAAAGAGGATCACACAAAATTATCCAAACACGAAACTCGGTTATAAATTTAAGTTTCCAAGGTACTTTTTAGTTGTGTGATATATTGGGCCTACCGGATTCTACCCAACGTGTAACGCAACCACTTAAGCTGTGGCGAGATCACAATGTGTATAAAACACACACTGCCGTCTCATGGTCAGTTGGGTAGGACTAGGCTTTCGGCGGTCACCCCTCTCCCCCCATAACAAAAATTAAAATAAACAAAAAACACAACAACACACACAAATCACACACGACAAATGTCTCAGCGCCAGTGGCATCGTGAACAAAAACCGGGGCTCTGCATTCAGCGTGCACTCGCGTACCAAACTTCTGGCTACGGGATCTCAAATTACAATATAAAATGCACGATGACGTTGCCTTGAGCTTCTTGCAACACGACTTCAATTAGTTAAGCAAATTAGTCAATAATAATGAGCGCGTTGTATGTGCAGGTACACGAATTGACATGACAAACGCCGTAAATGGTAACATCTATAGGTCAGCACTTTTCATTGCAATGACAGTGACCCCAAACGTACAGTAATAAGGTAAAAGTTCAGTTGAATTCAACACAAAGTCAGATACACATTAATGCACCCGTTTAAGGTACCCGTATAACCAAAACCTGCCTCGTTTTTATTTAAGTTAACGTTGTGCATTATTAAACAGTTTACCCATTTTGCATCACATTAAATATGCACAAAAATAAATAGACCCAATATAAATTTCTAAGACACTCGGCAATTTTGAAACAACATCAAGGCAGGTGAAACTCTTGCATATACTGCTAAAATCATTCTGAACTCATACTTCCGATACTGACCACTCACTTCAATTTTATAAATTGGCAAATTGCCCCTTTATTGCCATCAACGTTTCAAGTACGAACATGGGTGGGGGCAGGGGGGAAGCAATTCCTCTTCCAGATTCCATCAAACAGTGGGGACAATTCGGGCACAGCAAGAAGTACAGAAAGATGGTAAGAAACAGCAAACAATACTTTTAATCTGGTATCAGAAATTAGTACTTGTGTTTTTATCTGTTGACTGTAAAACTTCAAGTAAATCAACCCCTCTGCCCCGCCCCCTCCCCCTCCCCCTCCCCCCTTAACCGAAGAATCCTGGTACGCCTGTACGGTGCTCAGTTCCCCGGGAAACCTGGACATTATGTTCTATACCTCTATATGCATATTAAAGTTAATATTTATGGGATTTGAAGCATTGCATGGTGAGGTATCAATGTGTATTTGGTTCGCGGTGTTACCATGTGTAGATCTACTTGCTAGGTAGATTAATGTTAATGTTATTATGAGACTCATTAACTCAACAGTGCATGCCAAGTTGATCACGGACTTAGTCAAAGTTGAAAGCAGAGTTGGAAATACGTGTCATGACGGTGCCGTGAATTTGCCATCAGAGTTTAAGCCCCCACCCCCCTCCCCCACTGGGAAGATGCACGGTGATTCCATAACAAGGTGTGATGCGAATTATAAAGCGAATATCTTATTTTTGAAGATATCGTATTAAGCGCACATTGACATGTATACCACATGGTCGTCCGCTTCTTTGTGTTTACCACTAGCCCGGAGACGAAGCGAATTCGCTTCACATTCTGCTAGAAACAGTGCTCTTCACAGAAATTATCTCACATTTCAGTTAAAAATCACGTTTTGTTGTAAACATATATCGCCATGCATTAATTTTTTTTTAGAGTGTACTGTGAGACTTTTTGTCCCGTGCAGAACCTCCGAACTGGGAAAGAATGACCAGGAAGCGTACAAGCCCTTGAGGTATAGTGAATTGGTAACAAATATACAGAAAGGACAAAATGTCATAGTGTATGATACAGTAACGTAGACGTATATGGGAATGTCTGAGTGTCCGTTTGACTGATGCACTATAGTGCAATTTTACAGTCAGCAATTGTGATATTAGGTCTTAGGAACGACAAGTATTATTCTTGACCACGTTTTAATACCATAATATTAGGAAAGTGCAACTGATTGTAACAAATATACCGACGGTGCCTAAACGATGTGCCTGTAAAGGTGGGGTCGTACCCTGACAACAAAGGTCAGAGTAAATTTCATCCAAAAGTCTACTTGCTAAAAATATGATAACATCCTGTTGTATGAGCAACCCCTAAAAGCAGCCTGCGAAATAATTCCGTCTAGCGCCCCAATTGATTAGAAATCAATAAAAGTGTGTGGGAAATATAAATTTCTTCAGATTGCTGAGTTTATAGGTAACTTTTTAAGATTCAAATTTCCGTGGTGTGCATATGTAAATGCTGCGGCCAGAGATACGTTTGGTACCCGCCGTGAACTCGATAAAAGTGGATGGATTCGAAGTTGAAAACATCATGACAGTTTTTTGCTGTTTTCTCGCACTAGATACTGTATTCAGCTGAAACATTCACATGTGACTTTTATTGTATCTTTAATGATAAGTTGACCTTTACATCAGCAATACGTTGACAACCATCAATCAATACCAATGCCATATATGCCAGTTTTGTATAATTACGAAGTTTTTCAATGTATCGCAACAATGACACAAAGGAAAACACGTTCCCGGTAAAACATAATAAAAAACAATGACAATACAAAAATGTGCAGTAAAAAAAAATAATCACAAGTCTGATAGGCCTCTGGGGAGCGAATATTAATATTGCTGACCAATAAAATTAACTACAATGTAGTTTGAGTGCGACTGAAATTAATTCAGCGAGATCTTGCCCTTTTTAACATCACACACTGTACATCATTACACTGCGCAGCATTACGTTTTGTGATGAATCGATGTGTCAGCAACTCCTTAAAAAGACATACGCCTACAGTTTTGTAACTTTCCTGAGATACCAAGACAGTTTGACGAGTAAATACCGCTACTTCAGTTTACAAACACCTATTTTTTATGGTAAAAACTTTTTTTATTTTCAATATGGCATTTCAAATAAAAATAGAACCAACCTTCACCGGGGAAATGTGTTTATTATTTGCATTCAAGGTACATAAGGCAACGAGGTTATATTATGCATTCCCTTTGCAAAACTCTGACTAAAAAAGCAACCCGTAACGCAGTTCTCTTTTTGATGTAGGTCAACCGAAAGTCCCTCAAACAATGTGAAGCAATTGCAATAATTAAATACATGCGTAGCAGACGTTTAGATTGTAAAAAGCAACTCCACTGAAATTATAAAACACACTTCAATGTCATAGAGGAATACGAACACAAAATAAATTAAATTTTCATGTTCATGTTGTATGTGTTATGTTTCATTAAATGTAGATGCTCGTTAAAATTCGGAACACGTGTCTTCTAGAGAGATATGTCCTTATACCAAGTACATAATTCTGGAAATAATGCAGAGGCACATCCCATTACATCATCGGTGAGGGAAGAATGCGTCAGTTTTCAAACTATTTAGTTTTAACACGAAATGCAAGCCACTTATTAAAATGTCATACATTTTGGCAGTCATATCTTAAAGGCAGAGTATACGTTTTTGGTTTTATTAACAGTTTGATTGTTTTAATCCTTTAATTATAAATGTACAATAACACTAACCTGTAAACAATTTTACCGCAAAAGGAGGTCGCGTTTTTGAGATATCCCCGAAAAACCGGAGCGAATATTTCCACGCAGGAAGATTATTCCGTATGAGGAATACCCATTCTGAGAAGCGTTACGGCCGTAACGCTTCTCAGATTCAATTTTTTCGGATAAAAAGTAATATATTTTGTCATAACCGCAGTACTTCGAAGTGAAAAGTTTCTCAAAATGCATATTACTACCCAAAGCTGCTGTACTTCGTACCAAGTAAGTTTTTTATTGCCATTCATTTGCAGAGTAATTTAACGTATACAGACCCTTTAATAGGCCTTGTTGAAAAAAAGGAGAACGAAAAAACCCGACAACATGTTAGGGATTATGTGCACATTCAAAAGGCCTTTTTCAATTGCAAAAACCAAAATAAGAAATTATGTTTTTTGAAAATGTCTTTTTCCCCCTGACTTCGTGTTTCAGACGGGAAAATGTTTTTTTTTCTTCAGATTAGCCACATGGAGTGAATTTTATAATCAGTAAGCTTTCAGCTTCAGAATTGGTACTGATATGAACTTTATTTATAATTCAGTGAGCTTTCGGATTTAGGATTGGTACTGGCATGAAATTCATAATCGGTGTGCCTTCAGATTAAGTACGTGTACTGTATGAAGTTCATAATCAGTCAGCTTTCAGAATTAAGTGGGCAACACTACTCCGTATTAAAGGTCTCGTCGTTCTTTATGTTCATGATCAGGTACAAATGCACGTATTCTTCCTGCACTCTTCCTTTATGAAAAAAAAATACACGTCAAAATTACGTAGGGACGAGAGCGTCCAGAAAAATATTCTTTCCTTTAAAAATTCGAGTGGTCCAAGGGAATTGCGATTTTTCCTTGATGTAGTGTAGCCTAATGGGAAGACCCTACTCGCTACGTGACAGTCGTTTGCATCGGTCCTCGTCCAGAACACAATAAGAGTAGCAAACTTGGGCATTCAAAGGCGAACCTACACTCAGAAAACAAATGGTAAAAAGATGTTATGTAAAAAAAGTTGTGTAAGAAACTACCTAACTTAAGTAAAA
>JAUELU010000041.1:2626117-2648435 GCA_032357145.1 Evasterias troschelii | reverse complement strand
TAACCGTCGTCTCCGATTCTGTACTTCACATAAAACAGCGTACCTTCTCGTGAAGCCATTTTGTTTTCTACACCAATTCCTCCATTTAAGCGATGGAGCTCTATTAACGAGGCGAGACTGGTCGTGGCGTTCTGACCTACTTCACATATAAATGGGAGGCACGCCCCTAGAGAACAAAACATCTTGGGTTGTTCAGTCCCTCCCATAACCCGGTTTAAATTGATAACGTCATTAGAACGTGTACCAAATTCTCCCTTAATTGCTGAGCGAACCGTGCACAAACGGATCTGGGAAAATCGACGAACCCATGTTTACTCGTTGTGTTGACCCGGTGAGAATTTACATTTTAAGTTAATTGAAAATAGTGCAGGGAATTATCGTTAAGGGCATGAGATTTAAGGTCTCTACGGACAGTGGAAATCTACATAATTTAAAGGTGATGCGCAAATAATGAGGCTTCCTCAGCCAGTGTCATTGGATCAATATTGTCATTTATACGTGTGGACAATCATAGTAAAACAAACGATGTTTTAGGACAAACGGTTGTTTTAAAAACGAACGATGTTTAAAAGTTTAACAATAATTTGGCATCTTCAGTGGCGTATCACCATGTCAGGTCTACTGGCTGCTAAAACATACACGATCAAAGCCTAAGCCCATAAGACAATGATGCGGCGTTGTTTTAATGTCATGGGTTGCCTTGTATGTCACAATACCAAAACAAAGAGATTTCAAGACATCACATTCAGCAAAAAAACTCCACATCTCTCTCCACATAGCCTTCGAATACGCATTCGGTTTCGCTACTATTACTAACAGACCCCCACAAACACCAATACAGCTGTGGTTGCCACTGGCTCAGGCCTTCATTCCTGCTGCTCATATCCACGTGAAGAATAATGTCGGTCAAATCCAAATCCCTGCAATATTTCTCGCCAATCAACTTCTTCTAGTATTGATTTTTAATGATTGGTTCGCTCTTTCGTCAAGTTCTGTACAGCTACTCGGGTATTTATCACCAGGCATAGCAACAGTTGCTATGAAATCGCTTTTGTTATGGGGTTATTAACTGCACGCGGAATTTTAAAACGGCACATTTTACATATATGTAGTTAGTAATAGTAGCCTCTTTAGACAAAACACATTTTAATTTTAGTTGGTATTTTCGGAATGTTGCACGATACAGACTGACATGGTAAATCATTCATTATATACTGCGCCAAAAATAAGGAAAGGGAAAGAAAAACAGTGTTCAGAGACTGATCTCTGTGGTTACTGCATAGCAACAGTAGTTAAGCAGTTGTATCTACGGAGCTCAGTCGATAATGAAGCTATTGAAATTCCACGTGACACTGGCTCAAAATCTCTCTGTAGGCCTAATGTTGAATTTTCGAAGACTGACAAGAAAAATGAGTAGCAATTTATTTGAAATGGAAAGTTTTTTTCCACCCTTGTGCTCGAATATACAACACTGTTTCTTCGCGACTGGTAATGTATTGATCCCACACCGGTTACTGATGTAGCATTCTGTTCGCTCTGTTGAGCTACATGACCGTTGTGCAAAGAACTCTACTGCGCTTTTAAAACAATCTTAAATCAGTTGTAAAATACTTCAGTCTCCGAATGAAGGCTTCAAGTGTCGCATCAATATTAATGACATTTTCCACCTGACTCATCATTTTCTTCGGAACAAGGGTTGCCTTGTCCGAGTGAAAAGAGATGCCCTTTTTACATTCCCAGCAATGATCAGCCGCTGTAATCTTTGTCAAGTCACCATTTTCTGAAGTATACGGCTGTTTTGCTTAAAACATGCAGAGCAAGGCAGTTGCCTGACTTTCCTCCATAACGGGATACGATTTACATTGACGGATTGCAACTGGGGAAACTCCTCACTGCTTAATTAACCGTCCATTGTACCATCCTGAAGGGAAAGCAAATCGCTTGCCAACAACTAATAACACCATGCATTTGGTCCATAGATTATTATATGATTTGGTGACCTTGTGTAGTAGGGCAGTGATGCTCTCTGTATTTCAGACAAAACAGAAACCTCACTTTCTAAAATGCTCATCCATCAATGTTTTAAAATAATAGATTTAATGGATAGTCCGTAATTGTGGCCCATCACTTAAAACCGAGTACGTTCAGTATATTGTTAATGCCAATTGCTCCATTTAGTCACGTCAATATGATACAACATTGTATACGTGGAGAGCCAGAGTGTACCACGTATACAATGAGTGATTTTTACCTGTCAAAAACAATTCAGAGGTTTGTGACATTTTGCTTCGACTGGTAAGCCCTGCGTCATGGTCTCCATCCCCAAATCCGTCGAGATTTGCTGTTAAGTTCACATCTGGGTCTGATTTGGTAAAGATCTAGGAGTCTCAACTCCCTTTTGCATGTACATGTACATGACTCAGCGCACTGTGCCCCGATTCGAGCACTTCAACATGCCCAAGAGGATGTAGATGTTTCTGAGGCTTTTCCTTCTATAGGACTGCAGCACGTTGCACAAAACTTCTTGAATTGGTCTTTATACTAGAATGTATAAAGGGTACACATACATATTTTAGTTGAAGTAGAGAGTGAGTTGTTTGTTTTTTCACAAATCATACATCGGATGCGTATAGTCCTGTTGGCATTATACAGGTACTAGTTCCTTTATAAAATATTCATTGCAATGGCTTAAAGTATGGGACCACGGCATGTATGTCCATAGAGAAAGGACCTATATCCAATTGAGCTAAAGTTGCCTGAAAATGCGCTTCAATATTCAAATTCATTAAAATTAATTCCTCGGTATACATTGTCTCTAAAGGTCACACGACGATGGTTTAGAGGGTTAAAGCTTCATGGGACTCCATAGGAGTAGAGTTGCTATAATAAGTTTCATATCAAGGTATTTTTCAGGTAAATATATCTTCAATGCATTATTCATTTCCCGCACAAACCACCGTTACGCCACTGACCCTTCCTGCCGTGACGTAAGACAGCCATGTTTGTACCTCAGTCCAGTGAAACCAGGAGCTTGAATATCCGAAATGATTATCAGAATTAACATAAGCCAAGATAAAACAGCATGCGAGAAACACAATGTTGACAGACATGCATGTAGCTTGAATAAATCTAGGAATGACAGAATCTCATCATGAACATGTGTTAATATAAAAACATCCACACCAGTAGCCCATATGCATAGGCGCCATCTTAAAATATACCGCAATGCATCTTGGGAAACCGAGTACAGTTCAAAAATTAATCAAGCTGTCAAGAGGGACGCCATGCTGTATTTTACATTTAACTATAAATCTATATTGTCAGTTTTTGATATATAGTTGTGTACCGTATGATGGTTGCTGATGTTGCTTGGACTAGGATTTCACCCAGAATCCTCTGCGAGCTGATCATGCGCATTTGGGAGATGCACATGGGGTATTGAGATTACTGGCGCACACGCTATCTGTCCGTGAACACAGTCAAGTAGAGTTACTGCACGTTTTATGTGCGTTGATTCCCATTATTCGAAGAATCATTTTGAAATACTTATAAATGTAAATACTCAATGAACGACGAATCTTTTATTGCAACCCGATACGAGATATCGAAATTGGGAAATAAAAACCACAATCGGGTAATTTAATTATTGTATGGTTTGGGCACAGTTGAAGCAAACAACACACCACGGTGCCATAACTGAGCCCCGGAATAGTATAACTTGGCATTTTCATTTCATCTACTCGTAAACATCTCACCAAAACGAGGCTGGGAGTGTAACTAGCCTGGTTTCTTATTGTATTAAATTCCCCGTTCTAATACACTAATCTGTGTATGCAGTTCTACACCCACTCATCGAACCATAACTTACCCGTGGTCTTAAGGAATTGTCCATATCCATGGAAAATATGTTTAGCCTGAATGGCTTTAATTAAGGTTATGACTATGATGTATCAACTGTTATTAACGGATCATTTATTTACTTTATCCAAAGATATCCGTCAGCTTAATGGCTTAAGGAGTGAAATAAAACACATGGAGTTAAATAAATTAAAATTGTGCCCGACGTCAAATTACAGTTCCAGATACACCAAGAGGACATCTACTCCAGAGTACCGTGAATAAGATTGCGAATGCGTTCAGAAGGTATTGCATACCAGCCACTTTCAAAAACAAAACATGAGTATTAATATTTAAAAAATGTAAAAATGGAACACGTCAATTGTTTTCTTTCTTATCTTTTAATTAGACAGTGGGGAAGATTGCGTTGAACTCTTTGGCGTCACAATCACAGCCTACATGTATGTCTTAACTGCCGCCATGCACACCTAATTTAACCTGGAACGATAAAGTCACTTCATAATTTTTTAAAAATTAATATTGCGTATGACCTTAATTAAATCGTTATGAGCAGTTGTTGTAAAAGACGGATTGAGGGTAAACACACAAATGCCGGTGCAACTATATAAACTAGTTTAAGAATGCACGTGGAAGATGTTTATGTCTAATTTGTGACGCACAACGTCTCTTGTTTTTTTAACAGAGCGAAACGCAAGGCCGTCTAAACATTGGTTATAGGTGTTTTTTGTTTGAAAAGTTTAGAAATCCGAGGAATTCTTAGCAGAACATAAAACATGTTTTCAAACAGAAATGAGCAAAATAAAAAAAATTCCCGAAAGGACATGAGTGCAGACAGACAGGCCTATATGTTAACCCTCCTACAGTTCGCAACATTTCCAAGTGAGTTGACCAATCAATTGAAACCATTCAACTGCCACAGTTGTGTATGGTGGCACAACTGTGCACAGAACTAACTGTGTACTGTGTAGATGCATTCCCTCATGGTATCATATTGCAAGGCTAGCATAGCTTATCTATCATTCAAAACCAGTGAATGGTATTGAATGGTCAGACAGCAGGAGGGTTAAACTGACTTGTTGTCAAACTAAAATGTAAGTTTAATTTTTGAGTTTGCATAACTTTTTACGGCAGCAGGTGTCGATTGCTTGAATCTTCAGCTAAACTCAAGTTGTGTTTTTCCCATCAGAGTCTAGATGAATTTTGTTTGGGGAGGGGGGGTGTCTCTCTCTCTTTTTGAGAGTTTCAATCATCAACACATGGAGAACGTGTTGAATTTGTTTTCCCGCATCGTTGCTCTAACGTATTATATGGAATTGGTGATGACAGCCACACTGAAAATGCCGTTAGCGTTCAATGAGATTATTCCGTTGTCCAGCCAACAAGCGCGTCTCTGTTGTATGAGAGGATCAGGAATTTTGACGTTTAAGTTTGGCCAAAAACCATTTTCAGACTTATTTATCAGTTTTCGCAGAAACCACACAACTAGAGGTTTCTTTTAAGGTACATAGTCCGATATTTGGTCGGGTTGCTTTTCCTGGCATCGCCTTAAGCTCGTTGAAATAAAGATATTCATGAAATTACAGTACACCGATCCTCCGTGCCAGACCACCGGGGAAATCACACCAGCAAAACGGGGACCCAGTAAACAGACGAGATACATGAACAAGAATATGAGAATAATGAGAGTGCAGTATAAGCTGAACAAACAGGAATTTCCCAGGCGTGATCCGAGCTTCCAGTCTAATTTGGTATAAATCCAGACATTACACTCGTACAATCTCCGAATCTGCTCAAATTATCCTAAAAGTAACAACAGACAGCAGCCACGGTGAGTGAAGCAATGGAACGTCAAATATTGCTCCCCTCCAAAAAAAACAAAAAACATAAAACATACGAAAAAGTACGAAGCGAGGGTCACTGGTCGGGAATTGCACGAAAGAGGTTTAAGAATGCGTCGTGCCAGACGAATTCTGTATTTACACTCTGGTTAATTTCCAATGCATAGCTAATCAGGTGAATTAGTTGGAATTAGTAGGACGGTTCTTTACCCTATACATACACCATCACACCTTGCTACCCCAACACTTAAGTTAAATCTAATTACAGTTGTTACAGGTGTGCCTATGGTGTATACTGCATTTTTCCATACGAACATCCATTTATACCAATTTTAAAATGCATTAGCTGTAATTGAACTAGCCATGCGTTTGGCGAAATGCCACCAGAGACCATTAATGTATTATAACTCTCAAAAACATACTCTTACTTCTAAGCGACTGCTTCCAATCTATGCCAGTATTTTAACAGGCGGTGCAGACTTAACGAGTTTCAATAAAAAGAGTGACCGTTGCCTACGTCAGACACTTCACCCTTTGAACCGGAACACCCTCGTATAAAACTCGCAGAGAAAGCTACCACCAGGAGAAAATTGCAGCTCAGTCGACCAAACCATGGTCAAACCGTTTCTCACCAAACATTTAGGTCAATCTATTTACAGCATGATCCAAAATAATTCAATACCACGAGATGTCAACAAGTAAAACGGGCTTAACAAACAAACTTCAAAAATCATGAAAAAGGTGGAGTAATATATTTTTTGAACTTTATTCTATCATGACTCTCACTCTCTCTCTCTGTCTGTGTGCAAATATGCTGGTAGATGATTGACATTTTTGCGTCTTAAAACTGCGCAAGTCTCGTGTAATCCCGGTATCCACATTGCTTTACTGTGTGAAGGAAACAAAATCTCACACCTCAACGTTTAAATACTCGCGAGACTTCACAGTCTATAGTGACTAGCAATGACGTCACAGCACGGTAAATCGCAAAACAGCAACTTGTATCAATGGCGTTACACCGGGGAAAAATTCAAGCTTTTCAAATGTCAGCAAAAACAAAAATCGAATTCTAGCTGTGCTGAGCAATATATACATACATGATGAGTGGTGTTTGAAGCTTTGCATGGTGTGAAAATAAATATAAATAAATAAATAGTAAACTTGCGGGTACAACCCATGTCACTGGGTTGTCTACGTTTTAAGTAGTATACTCTGCTCTTCTTCAGGAGAAACTATGATGTTTCCTATAATATACCTCGAATAATTTACTTGATAGTGGACATAAAGATTGTTAATGATAAAATGTTGTCTAAAATCTTTGAGAGAATACGAATCAATCCTGAACGAAGGTGAAGTGTTGAAGATCAGCTGAGTAACATATTATTTCAATTCGAAACATTTCATTTGAAAACTGGAACCATTATGCTGAAAAGCAATTAAGATCTAAACAAGGAAATAGCGGTTCTTTTCCATTTTAACAATATAATTTTGAGGCATACATTTGCAAACCTGTCAGGATTATCACTTGATGATTGTCATTCACAATCAACTGATTTTACCCCAGCGCAATGAGGATACATAATTTCCATAAACACACTTTTCTCTAATTCAATTCCCGTCCCCGTGGAACACTGTCACAGCAAAATCCTCGTTTACCCAGGGGGCGAGGTTAACTTTGAATCTCAACCCCACATCCACGTAAACGGTACAAGATACAACGACGCAACAGGGCCAAAACGGACCACAAAAAGCCCGTCAGCGAATATCACGGTGACTTTCATGGTGTGATGTTACCGAACTCACATTCGTGTGATGCATATATATGGGGTTACGTTTCATTAGCGGGCTTGTTTCACCCGAAACTGTCAAACCTTTTGGGTCCAAAACATTAGCCAAGACACTCTAATCGGCACGCTGCTGGCTGTCAGTAAGGGGCAAATTATCACTCCGTGGTCACCAGTGCCTGTAACTCCACAACTGACTCCGTGAATCATGCAGGAATTGATTGAAATAACACCATTATACCGCTACGATGAGTTCCATTGCCCTGTGGAAATCACTTGAGGTTCTACCTAGTCCATGTAGTACACACTAACAGCAAGTAAAAACTGAGGGGCTGCTTTTACTGAAGTAAAATAAAGTATAATAAGACGTACAATATGTATCTTTGGTTTGCGGTAATGCCATGAGTATATAACTACTTTGCTGTGTATTTTTGTTCTTTGAGAACTTGTCTTGTTATTTATTCTACTGCCGTGGAGTAGAATAACAAATATATTTATGATGGGCATTGATATTTGTTGAGGATTTAGTCTAAGCTTCTGGCGCATGACCAGGTCTGTATCGTTATAACTGTACGCGCAATGAGTCAACAGGTTCGAAAGAAAAAGAGCTGGGCGACATGGATCATCAAAACCTTCCTCGATGGTATGGAAACCATGGGAAACCATGGTATGGAGTAACACAGTTCATTAATAATGTTGCTTGACAAGTTACATCGGTATGTTTTTGTTATGGGGCAAACCGTGAACGACAGCCAATATGACGACAACCCCAGTAATGAAAGTGTCTTATCATAAAGGGTTTTGCCATGGTATGATGATGGGACTATTGGAATTGTTGAGACACGGTAGACAGGTTTCGTGCGAGTATGGCCATGAAGGTCAAAAACGGCTAAATCGTAGCGAGATGATTTGCATGAGCAGCGGGTATGTATACATAACATGACGACACCTAGTATCGCAGTGCTGAAGGCACTGATGTCCATTCCGAGAGAAGAACCAGTTCAATGACTGATCGGCTGCAGGTAATCTAGACACTCAGCAAGGCACAAGGAAGATGTTGCAATGAATATATTATGTTTGTAGCGAATGACGATACGAAACAGGCATAACGGAGAGAGTTTGTATACCCGAGACCTTTATTTCGTAATGAATGCGAGGACAGGGATTCACGCTGCAGGGGAGCGACACGCCATTACCGGGGGCTGGTACCTGCCGTGTTCGACAGCATTACGCTGACTACGGGTACCACCTAAAAGCAGACACAAAATTACAAAATGTTTTCTTTAACAAGGGTTAATTACCAACTAATCCAATTTATGGCCCAGTAATAGACGGCCTGCGGACGTGCTTTGGCAAAACTTTTAAGAATAATCCTTTCACTTCCCCTAATTATCCCTAGGATTTGACACCTCGATGGGCAAAATAATATGCCTGCTCAATATGGGCCGGGCAATCGAGACTTGTTTCTCTTGAGCGCTGGGAATGGTTGTTCGCACTGGCAGCTAGTCACGCATACATAACTGTCATGCAGACAATCGCTTATAGAAGCTTTTATAATGCTGTGTGAACTACAGGTACTACTTCACTTACTCCCCATAGTTTATACATTAAACAAATTTGAACCAAACTGTATAGGCCTAATCCCATGCATTTAATATCAAAGTAAGTTTACTTTCGCTACGAAAGTTCAATGATTCATACCAGTGCCATTCCCAGTTTTAGACATCCAAACTTCATAAATATCGTTTGATTTATTTGGAGGAAAACTTTCGAATTTTTAAATTTTATGTCAGCAATGTGGAGTTTAAAGCTGGGACTCACAGCAGCATAAGTAAACATTATTTTGTACATGAATAGCCAATCACCAAACGCACAGTGGGGTCGAACGAAGTATACTATAGCACACCGGCCTGCAGTAGATGTCCATGTTCATGTATACAGTACATGTACAAAAGCCACAGGAACACAATCAACAGCTCAATAACAGGAAGAAATTCCAGTAATGTTTTGGGCAGATGCTAGCACGAATAAGGCAAAACGAATATTTCATGTCCCAAGTGCAAACATACCCTGTTCGGTAATTTTGGGGTCAAGGTTTTTAGAAGTAAGTATGCAGGAACATTTAATATCTAACACAGATTGTGTAGCTCAAGTTATGGAGCAAAACAACTTTAACTGCACATATACTTCATAATTTATAGACAGGCAAATCGCCATAGACATGGCAAAGTACAACTCCACGTATAAGAAAAGTTTCAGATGTTTTTGTTCGTTTGGGGTACTTAACAATTCTAAATGCATAGGCCTATCAAATATTCACTCGTGCATGCGTTTTCATGGATCCTTGCTTTTTCCAATCATACAAAATTACAATGGCATTTGTAAATTTTCGTCTCCTTGTCGAGTCGCATCGCTTTTTAGAATCACAACAGCCGTAACAAAATTACAATGGTCTGAAAATAAACTATATTTTCGCACTTTCAACATATCAAACTGTCACAATTGCCAAGGTTATGTGTAACTTTTAAACCCACTTGTTGACTTCCTGGTCATATTTCTTTTAACTTCCAACTCATGTATGACGATGCGTGGGAGGCTGGTATTTTCAGTAACTCCAGCACAACTTCTATTTTGCACTTTAGTGTCTTCGATCATTAGTATTTTGTCGTCCTTGCCAATGCCAGTGCCACACTTGGCATCTTGAGTTTGAACCTTGTTCTTTGGCTTGTAACTTCTACTGTATCAACTGTTAATTGTTGCTTTATCGTTGGCTTCGAGTTCAAGGTTTAAAGTGACCAATGACTGGTGATGTCGGGCGCTGAATAAATCTATATTTATAATAACGCATGTATGCGACGGTGAAACACTTCGACTTGCGGCCATTTTTGTTCTCAGAATAAGTTCTGATATTCAGGTAACTCGCTGCTTACAAGGTCATACTTGTAACAATCAATGCCAACAAAAATGTCCTTGCAATACTATCATTTACGGTTATAGAAACAAAACTAATTGAAGATTTCCAAATCACCATTTAATTACCGCAATCGAAATCAGCTATTAATGTACACAAGGTCCCACACAAAGCATAATTGGTTTTTAGTAATTAATAAATTATTGTACTTTTTTCCGATACAAAGGTCACACCAGCAAACTTGAAGAAATGTCCACACGTTGTTTCGATGGTGCATTAATGTGAAACTAGTGTATGGGGAACTTGTTTACACTTCCAAAAACCAATGACGTAATACACCTGTTAGCAATTTGTTATTCCATCAATTGAATGTTGTGGGTTGACTTAAGGTAGTCTTTGGTACATCTTTGGTCTACTCTAAAGGAATGCCATGTCTACAATTTTAACACGATCCATTAACAATTTGCAATTTTTTACATCAATATTACAAATTACTTCACACCTTGTCACCTGATTTAAAAGGAGAGGGCGAAACCTTGCCTCACCCAGGGCTTATAGTCTGCCTGGCAATAATACTACATAATCATAATGAGAAATTTGGCAGTTTGTATAATAACCAAATAAGATCAAGAATAATTCAAATCAGCTGAAAAGTTTTCACATACTCTCCTTTTCTTCGATAACAGTATAGTATACATTTAAAAAAAAGTGTTAACAAAAATAAGAATAATTTTTTTTAAAGAAGTAAGATTTGACGTGTGCCCCCCATAAACATATAAACAACCCAAGTGACTCTTGGGTAACCATGTGCTGGTTATAAGGCTGCACATGTATCTTTTCAGATACATTTTAATCCTACATCAGAACGAGAAATGACAACACTTGCAATTTAAGCAAATAGCTTTGACAATGGTTAAAATACGAGCAGCTTATGGAATACAAACTCCATGAAACTTCAGTCTCTGACCTCCAGTTTCTAGTAAATAGTTGAATTGCTTGTTTTATACAAAAACAAGTAGCCCTTATCATGAACTTGCGGGTGTGGTGCTTTTCTGATCTGCATATACCAAACGAGCTTTGCATGTGGGAAAGTGGTTGGTACTTTTATTGAAAAATAAAGCTGTGTAGGTGTAAATGCCAACACCAAAGCCCTAATACCACTTCAGAAAGGCCAAGCAAAAACTTCAGGTCTTAAGTCCACAGTAACACATATAAACGCCAGCGTTGGCACAAGTTACCTTGTTAAAAAAAGCGACTCTCATTTGGTGAAAAAATGTAATGAAAATTACACCAACCCGAAAGTGAAAACTACATGTATTTTCAAAAGCTTACCTCTAGCTACTGGTCGCACGATTTGCTCTAGCAGTTGTTT
The DNA here is from genome assembly GCA_032357145.1 of Evasterias troschelii. NCBI lineage: Eukaryota > Metazoa > Echinodermata > Asteroidea > Forcipulatida > Asteriidae > Evasterias > Evasterias troschelii. The sequence continues at coordinate 2,636,672 of JAUELU010000041.1, read as the reverse complement.
CTCTTGCGATAATCCAGGGGCATTGACGTCGTATTCCGATTCAGTAAGGCTATATGCCTCTGGTAAAAAACCTATTGTGTTGAAATAATGAAACACTGCCCCAGCACCGAAGAAACAATCCCGAATTGGGGTGCTAGAATCTTCAAACACGAACGCTGTATGATTCCAATTTCTGGAAATGAAATAATCACCTATAAATTGTGCAAGAAGTTTATATGGGCTTTGCAGACGAGTTAAAGTTTTATATTCTTCTTTACTGTCGAAGCCTTGCGCCATAGTTCCGACTGTTATAAAGGGTATGTTCCAATGGGCTAATAATCTTCCGGTGGGTGCTGCAGCAAACTCACAACACGGACCTATGTACACGTCTGCGTCAACTTCAAGTCTGATGTCCACGGTTAGAATTGGGGATAGAAAATCACTACACTTGGAGTTGGCGACGATCATCGATATATTACGGTTTGGCAAAATGGTACCATACTGTTCGAGAGCCATGTCAATGGCTGGCAACGCCATTTGTTGGAGAAAAGGGTAGTGGAAAGTGGTTATATCAAGTGGCCATTTTGGTAATAACACGGCTATATAGACGGTATTGTCCTTGCGCACTGTTTTTGTACAAGGGACACTGTTCTCCTTGCGTTCTGGTTTTGTACAAGGGACAGTGTTGGCCCAAGACTTTGTGGCCAAATATATCCATAGCATAAATATCACCTTCATTGTAGACGCTGTTCTTAGGAGAAACCCGGATCTATACAGCAAAAGAGTCCAGTCTATAGCTAGGATCCACCCTGAGTGTTAGACACGGCTACTGGAGATCTCTCTCATTCCCATGTGTTCTCCAGTCTTGCAAATCATGAGCAGTACTTGTGTACCATGGTGACTTTCTTCGTGCACAGGCGCACCTCGGGTCAATCATTAGGTGAAAGCTGCTAGGTGAAAGCTGCTAGCTGAAAGCTATTACATCACATCTTCTGAGCCCTTTGTGTAAACGCTACTCGTTCCTTTGTCAGCCGCTGACTTAACTGACAAGTCGCTCCCACAACTGTCAGCGGGTCTCCTTCAGTGGTTTACTTGTGACTTAAATAACTCCATTAGCAACACATACAATTACCAATGGGGGAGGTGTCTGTGGTCGTAAGAGCTGACATCACGCGGTATGGTTCTCAAGCAAATACCTTATTACATGAAGATGCCGGGGAAAGTCATGGGGTGAAGACAGTACGCCTAACGACGCAATACAACCGTAGAAATAACGGTCAACTCTCTGACCAGTGTCACTACTCGCTGATTTGATGGCCACGTAAAAGTACATGGTTACGTTAAGACGACATCAACCGAGCCATTCTACTCGCTTCTACGTGTTGCGCATAGTGAACAGTGGTGTGGCACCGTAAAGCGTGTTCTCTGTCTATCGGGCTTCACACAGCACGCATTTACAGGTTGTCTAATATGAGTGATAGGTTGCAGCTAGTATTAACGAACACTAGGTGGAGTTGTGTACGCTACACTGCACCGTCCAATGCGGCTATGCATCACCAAGGCTATACATGCGATCACAGACTACCCGCACTTACTAATAAACCTTACGGTGTATACAGTATACCAACCAATACTGAACACACATCAATTTGTTTTCCTACATAGACATGTCCACGCGCACTGATGGGATACATGCACGAATGTCCATGTGCGCGGACACTTCACGCATACCACACATCTCATCTTTGATATGATTCAATCAGAACGGTTGAAACAGGCATTATACTCGTTGTGTCCGAGTCTAGCGTTATTCCGATAGGAGGGAATTTTTGAAAGTTAAAACACATTCGAATAAGATTAGGGGTCTCGTAAGAGCCACGCTCAGAACGTCAGTGGCGAAGACTATAATAAGATAAAGCAACGGAGCGTGGAGCATGAGTCCCCCGGTACAGGTGAACTGCGCTTAATTGGCGGCATGTCTTTCAAAACGACCCTGGAAAAATTCCTTCTAAAACGTCCTTCGTTCCCAAAGGAGATCAAGTTCTTGTATTGTCATGTTCCAGATCATCAGTCACTTTTTGCAGCTAATGGGTTGTTCTATATGACCATTGAATACCATCATCATATTATATTACATGCACCATTATTACATATGCAAGTATCAGACGGGTGTGTTACATAACAATGTCACCAAGCCGCAGTGACATTACGTTTGACATGACCTAAAAAGCAAGGATTGTTTTATTCCCGTAGCAAAGCATTGACGACATCCGCAGGAACGCTTAATTGCTGTTTTTTACTGGGTCGCAGGCATTTGCAAGGTCCACTTTCTTTGAACAGACAATTTCACTAAACAAATATGTCAAATTAAGCCGTGTCGATGGTAACATCCTGCGCCGATAGAGTGTGATGCGATACTTTGATTGGTGCCATGCATAACCTGGGTACGAGCCTGATACAACTTGGCGCCAACTGGATTAAGTATTGACGTTAACAAAGAGTAACTGGAGTGCTAATGAGGTGTTTTTCTCACAAGTTTGTATTTTACCCTTTTTTCCAAAATTATTATTATTATTTTTGAATTGCTTTACAGTCATCCAAGTGCTTTGACTACACATGCAGCAACGATAAGAGGCTAAACAAATGACAAGTTTCACACCATACATATTTTCTCTGCAACGTATAATAAAAATAAAAAAATTTAGTTAGCGAACAGGTGTACGCATAACACTATTTCAATTGTGAATATTGTGGATCAAAAACCGCTTGAAAAATAGTTCTTTTTGACAGATACAATTACAAATGCTCCGTTGGCACACTTTACTGTAAACACACACACAGGCCTTGAGTCCAATGATAAAGTGGCGCGAGACAACCCAACTTCCTTTATGAATATGCATATTTTACGGGTCAACATGAACTGATGTCGGGTACAGAACAAGCCGCTATCACTAACGGACTGTCGTTCGTAGTGTCTGAAATGAAAATGGACGCAACCCCTTTCCGCTATTAGTATAATACCACCACCGTTACGTCATGGCATAATTAATTGTTTTTGGCCGAGCAAAAATTGACAGTAATTTCTATGTTAAACAAGGAACTTGTGTGTTGCATTATAGTAGTCTTGGGAAGAGGGATGTGTTCATACATTTAGCCACATTCTCTACTGCGTACAGCCAACTTGTCACTATTTTGCTATGTCAGGGATTATTATGTTTTGACTTGATGGAATTATTTCGAACGTGGAAATGCATGTAAGTTTATAAAATAATTACTTCTATATATGAATTATTCCAGTCAATTCCACCAGTCACGTACCATACATTAGATCAATATTGCAATTGGGCTTTATTGTACAAAATTGCGTTCCTGAAATTTAAATAAACAGTACGTCGTGAAATACTATACTTTTTTCACTGGAATATCGTGGAGAAACTCAGATTTGTGATGAAGACATATCAAGTGTTCAACGAACGGGAGACCGAAGTGAATTTAACAAAAATTCGATCGTGAAAGATATTTTGAACTGATACGTAAGTGTATACCATGAGTCGAAAAAATGAAATAGTTGTGTCGATATGGGTAGGGGTGGGTTGAAAAGAAACCGGTTTGTATGACCCGCATGAAGTTGTAGAAAGCACCCGTTTCTCGTCTGCAGTAAATTGGTATTGATTTAGAACCCGGGTTGTATTGGGAGGTTGTTCACGCCAATTGACTCGTGGTGACGGGCCCGGCACGTTCCCTGTTTAATTGTGAGTGATTGAATCGATCCCAAGCTAACAGATTGGGTCAGAGACTCGTGAGGTATGGGTGTGTATTACGAGATCCATGCAGAAGTAGTCCTCAAACGTAATGATGTTATGTGTGGGTGTAGGAGAGCGAATGAAAAAAAAATCCCTTTTAGCGATGCTCGGGATGATGTCTTATCTAAATAACAGCCCCCTTGTGTAGACGTACACAATCACGAGACGTTCAGTATACACGCCCAACTCCGGACCATGGAGGTAGGACCTACCTCCATGCTCGGACCGAAGCTCGGACCCCATGACGTGGTATAAAGCAATACATTATCGGTTCTACTTGTATCGCGGTACATTCTAGTCATTGCTGCAAACTCGAATAACTGCTGCTGATAAGTGCAATTTGCATTGAGTCGTGACCCCATACCACAGCCTGGAAAAAACTGGCGCTTTACCCTTCAATACAAACCGCATTAATCTCGAAAATCAATTATGGTACCCCGTGGCTCTTAAAGAGTTAACAGTGAAATAAAAGAAAGGTAAAACATTGAACTAAAACACACCCGCACAGTGACACTTAGAGGCTCCGAAAATCTTCATTTTGTTAAGAGCACAGAATCCATTGAAATTACTGAAGCACGTTTTATTTTTCCGTTAAGAAATACAACAAGAAAGGAAAATAATAAAATCAACCTGTTATCGGGATGGAATGTTGCTCACGATCGATCACACTTTTTGTTTCCGCTCGAGATGAAATTTCTTGTTCGTTTGAGCAAAACGATTTTATTAACTCAGGGTGGATGTTTTCTTCAGTGTACGGGAAAACCATGTTAGTTTTCCTTTAGCTTTGGCCTTAAACATCTTAACAGTCGGATTTGTTTATCAAGTGAAAATTAATACCAATGTATTGAGAATATTATGTAAATACGGAGGCGTAAGGATGCTTGACTGTCATTTCACCTCAGGGCATAAAGAACTAAGAGTTTTCTGTTGGGCTGAGATGTGCTGACGTGGCGTCTAGAAGACGGCCAGAACCGATGTTCGTTATCGCGTCGTTGGGCCCATTCATTTTATGCTCGGTTGATCAAAATGCCAAGCATTTTGTTATTGAAATTGTTGCTGAAGCCGTTACAGAACATATAAAACATGCACTGATGGCCAATAGCCGATTTTCAAATCATTTTGTTAATTTCGCTGGGTCAGAAAATTTGCGCACAGTTCGTTTGCATGGTAGGGAAGTTGGTGAAAATATCGTCAAGTATAGTTGCGAGTGTTGTGTTAAAGTTTGTGCTGACGTAAGAAAGGCAATCCGACCATGCATTCATTTGCAAGAATTAAACAAATAAGGAAAAATGATTTCAGCTTGTATTGCCTCTGTTTTAAGATCGCACACTATTCAGTTTGATTTCATTTGGGGGATCAGGTTGGCTCAGTGGTTTCTTGACCTGCATCTCACAACTGTGGACCCCGGTATAGTCGAATCCCGCCCCAGTCCGGAGTCAACGTGGATTAGGTTTTCAGTCCCCGATGCGTGGGTTTTTCCCCGTTGTGGGTTTTCCTCCCACATCTAAAATTAAACATTTCTTCTCGTTTCCTACTCATCCTGTTATTGGCGCTGATTGCGCTGTATATGAGTAACAAAATAACAATGAATATATTGCATTTAATGGAGCACGACCTCGTCTATTGTTGAATTGATAATGAAGAAACGAAGCATGCCTGCATATCGTCACACGGCTCATTTTTAATTACATTTCATTCCGACAAACGTTGAGTTTAAAATACAAAGCTTTCATTTGTATCTTGATCAATCTGGATATCTATCAGAGGGGGAAGATTGATGTAAAAACATTGCTTGGTATTTATCGATGGTATTCACTATTGAATCAGCACGCAAAATCAATATAAACATTCCCTGGTTACCAATGGTACAATCTCCATCAAAGGCATTCCATGCCGTCGCAGATACCGTTTTACTCCTAGGTGAAGAGAAGTCAGTATGTTACGTTTGTTGGTTGAAGACTGCCAACATGATACTTATTAACTTAAAGGGAGTTTATACTTTTGGTAAATGTCAAAGACCTGTATCCTCACCTGGTGTATCCCAACATGTACATGAAACAACAAACCTGTGAACGTTTAGGCTCAATTGGTCGGTGCAATCACCATAAAAAGGGTGGGGAAAAACCTTAAGTGTTTCACTGTTTTCAAACATCGAGTTTTCGACTTATTGAGATCAAAACTAATTGTTTTACTCATTTCTCAAAAACTATAGCATTTAAAGCATATTTCAAAGGGAGTATCCCATCATGACCATCTTTATACCATGTAAGATATGTATGAATCTGTGAACATTTATATTTTTACTTTTTCCAATACAAACACCCTTTAGTCAAACCAATATTTTCGCCTACGAATGCAGCGGTTGATGACTGAGAACTGAAACATACACTAGAACAGGAAATTGATTTGTAACGAGTTTAGAAATTGGATGATATGACCATGGATGTAGAAAGACGTACCTATATTTTTAACATAAGGCACACAATACGAATTGAAGGGGGTTACGTGTTGCAAATCAGCTTGGTTCACAAAATTTTCCAGCGTTAACTAATTAGTTATACATCAAGGGCTATTAACGTGCATTACTTGGTAAAGAGCACCGGAGAGCTGTTGATATTATAAAATGTTGTTAGAAACAACCCCCTCTGAAGTAATGTAGTTTCACCAAATCGTTTGAATCTGAGAAAGACTTCAGACATAAAGCCTTTCTCGGGCATCTGAAAGCACATAGTTCTTTGCAACAAGGGTGTTTTGTATTTTATTATTTGTTGGCAACTTCGATGACCAATGAGCCCAACTTCGTTATTTTATGCATGTGTTGGGATACGCCAAGTGTTAATACTGGTCTAACAATACACTGCCTTTAAAACTCGAATATCAAGGTTGCGACTCAAGAGGTACACGAACTAAAAATAGATCGGTGAGCAACCAAGAACCTGTTGATACCTATGCCTGTTAACCCAATAAGGCAATATGATGGCCGCTGTCAAATCGCGTTCGAAAGGAACGATATGAGAACTTCTATACATAATTAAAGGTCATGGTGGCTGAATAAGTCTAGCGCCAGGCTCGGTTTCATAAAGTACTAAGAGTCATCACCATGGTTTCATAAAGTACATATAAGACTAAGGTGATTTGTTAATGTTGTCATTAAAGTAATTTGTATTGAGATTTCACACTTTGCTCAGCAACTATGATTGATACACAGTTAAGATCAATCTTAACTATTGTGAAATCGGCCTTTGTTGATAATTCTTATTGCTTTTTAAATGATATAATATTACTTAACATCACAAGGCCGGACGGCCACTGCAACATGAGGGCTACAACAACCAACTAATTTGGGCTGTCAAATCGAATCAACTGTCACCAGGGGGCACGTTGCAACCTACCCCCTGGGGCTAAACAAGTTAAGCCTATACCCTCTTCATGGTCCGTAAAGATGTAGGCATGAGTATATCCACTAGGAGCCTCGGTGGTAAAGCAGATTAAACTACATTTCAAACTTCGGTGTGTCTATTATAGTTATTATAGTTTTGTCTCCACTATTAAATGCCGATGCGATCAAAACGAGGGTTATAAGAAAGAATTGGTATGGTGCCTTCATCCTCTCGTTGGTTACGTGGATAATCTGATAAAGAAAAGACCTACTACGATAAGAGGTTAGAGAAAGCCTGCACGAACTGTTTCGGCTGAAAAAGAAGACGCAATGAGATGCGCATCATCAACGTGTGAAAAGACAAACAGTCTACAAGGAATGTATCTTCACACTCAATGGAGAATAAACAAACATAACTTTTCACGTGTATGGCCACTCGTGTGACGAATTGATTAATGCCAATCTTTCAAAGACTATAATTGTATTTCATTTGGACCAATTTGTCTCTTAAGGACTCTTCAAATAAAGCAAGTAGTCTCAAAACCTAATAACAATTAGATGGGTTGCAACTGTAACAGACATACGCTGACGAGCCCTGGAAAACTTCCCGGGGTGCTTGACATGAAGCTGTACTTTAGTAGTAAAAAAAAAAAAGACCATCCGAAAATCATTCAAGATCCAGAACATGACCCAAGCTTCTTTCCTTCGCCGGGAAAAATCTTGAGCAACCAGATGATGTCAACATTCTGTTGAAGTTAAACTCTTGTTTTCTTTACTTGGTTTAAATGCTTTTGGATGTAGAAGGCAGAAGGGCACAGTCATTTGGAGTTTACACGACATAGATGTTGGTTATAAAGCAAGATGAGTAGTCATCAAACAGAACAAACAGGTAAGATATTAAAGGGTGTGTATACGACATTGGTATAATATTTAGAATATAAATTTACACAGATTTGCACATAACTTACATGATATAAAGATGGTCATGTTGGAAAACTTCCCTTCAAATGGTTTTGCTTGAAATGCTATAATGTTTGGGAAATGAGTAAACCAATACAAGTCTTTATCGCTGGTGATAAAATCAGATGTTTGAAAGCAGCGAAAACATACAATGGGAGTTTTCACTGTTTTCTCATGACTCCAAAGACCGATTTAGCTGTTATTTTTTGTTTTCATGATGTTGGGTCACATCAAGTGTGGATGCTGCGATCAGAGATGCGGCTGGTACCCGCTCTCACCCACTTAACGTGGATGGATTCGTATCGTTTGCATGAAAATACCTTGAAAATTTGTGTTACTTTCTGAGCATCAATTAACACTTAATTCGGCTAAAAGATTTACATGCCACAGTGCCTGAATTGTTATGTATAATTTTGCCTCTAAATTAGCACTGTGTTTACGAAACCAATCTATAACCCTACCTTTGGTTAGTCACCAACAAAAAACAAGCAGTAAAAGTTTTAAAGATAATTTTAAAGGCAGATTTATCACTGGGTGTCCTTGTGTAGCTCTAAATTCAACACCATCGGTACTGTAAGTAAACAAAATTATTTTTCTGTCACTTTAGAACGCTCCATTAATTTATTTTTCTGCCATCACCAGATGTGGTCTACGAATTTTGGTTCATTCAGTCTTTGTTACCGAGGAGGGGGGGGGGGTATGACAGGATTTCTTTACTAAAAAAATGTCACTGAAATTCAAGACAGGTACACAAGTCACGCAAAACACAAATAGGCCTTTGTTGCAAGTAGTAACACTGTACAACAAACTAGTAATACAGCTATGGTAAATTGAACTGCAATTTTCACATTTATGTGCAACATCTAAATGAAGTGGAAATGCTTTGAATTATCTGAGTTCGTTCTGCATGAAATACAACATTGAAAGACAGACTTGACCATGTTTTTTTTTCTTTCATTTTGATTTTTCCTTAGTAATAATAAATAAAGTTCCTCAACAAAAGTAGAGGAAGTGGGTATAGAAAAATTCAAACCGGGGCCTATAACAAAATTAACAATAGGGTTGAATGATGGTCCCCAGATGGAGCAGACAAACTATGAGCCATACGCTGGCGTGAGTCGAAATTTGTTGTGCGTGCATAAACATTTTTGACGACCCTCGCCGTACTACCAGCGTACTTAGCGTGCTCTTTACTTATACAACTTATTAGACATAGGCCTATTCGCCAAATTTGTCTAACGTCGTCATACGTTGGCTAAAATGTCAAGGTGTGACAGGGCCTTATTATATACTCACTGACAATCTGCACGCAGTGACAATCTGTATGCATTGCGCTCACTGACATTATGTAAGACTTTTAATACACACACCTACATTCTGTAGGCTTTATTCACACTTGGATTCCGTAGGCTCAATGATACTCTTAAGGCCCTATGGCATTCAATATGCCTGATATTTGACATAGGCCTTCTTAAACTCACTGACTTTCTGTTGACATTCTTAAACTCAATGACATTCTGTAGGCTTTCTTAAACTCAATGACATTCTGTAGGCTTTCTTAAACTCAATGAAATTCTGCAGGCCTTCTTAAACTCACTGACATTTATTTTTGTAGAACTTCTTAAACTCAATGACATTCTGTATGCTTTCTTAAACTCAATGACATTCTGCAGGCCTTCTTAAACTCACTGATATTTATTTTTAACTACTTAAACTCAATGACATTCTGCAGGCCTTCCTAAACTCAATGACATTCTGCAGGCCTTCCTAAACTCGATGACATTCTGCAGGCCTTCCTAAACTCAATGACAATCTGCAGGCCTTCCTAAACTTGATGACATTCTGCATGCCTTCCTAAACTCAATGACATTCTGCAGGCCTTCCTAAACTCAATGACATTCTGCATGCCTTCCTAAACTCGATGACATTCTGCAGGCCTTCCTAAACTCAATGACATTCTGCATGCCTTCCTAAACTCAATAACATTCTGCAGGCCTTCCTAAAATCAATGACATTCTGCAGGCCTTCCTAAACTCAATGACATTCTGCATGCCTTCCTAAACTCGATGACATTCTGCAGGCCTTCCTAAACTCAATGACATTCTGCATGCCTTCCTAAACTCAATAACATTCTGCAGGCCTTCCTAAAATCAATGACATTCTGCAGGCCTTCCTAAACTCAATAACATTCTGCATGCCTTCCTAAACTCAATGACATTTTGTAGGCCTTTTAAAGCTCACTGACATTCTGCAGGCCTTCCTAAACTCAATGACATTCTGCATGCCTTCCTAAACTCAATGACATTTTGTAGGCCTTTTAAAGCTCACTGACATTCTGCAGGCCTTCCTAAACTCAATGACATTCTGCAGGCCTTCCTAAACTCAATGACATTCTGCATGCCTTCCTAAACTCAATGACATTTTGTAGGCCTTT
>JAUELU010000041.1:2592766-2623588 GCA_032357145.1 Evasterias troschelii | reverse complement strand
TTGGTAAGGTCAGAATGAGCCCTCTACCGGCAGGAAATCGTTTGGCTGAAGCCATCCGAGGAAAATGAATTTAACACAGAATTTACTTCCACTATAACTGCACCCAATCAACCGCTGTTATAAAGAATTTATTGCTACAATAGCATTTTGAAAAAAAGGAAATTAACCTTCAATCATCGAGAGCTTGTTATTTAAAGATAACCATCACAACGATGTCAGAAAATCAAGCAGTGTTCATCAATTAATAATTTAAAAAACCCAAAACAACAACAACAGGCCTAATACAGAGTACTATACAGTGCTCCACAAAAATTTAACAAGCAATCAGAAGAGGAAAAAAAGGAGTAAAAATTAACACAATAATTAACTAAAAAAACAATTGAGTTTTAAGAAATATTGTGAAAGCTGCTAGTGAGCTGTACGGTAAGATGTTCAAAGGCAACGGGGCAGCTGCGTGAAAGCTTGTATCACCAGTGGTAGAACGAGTTTTTGGCACAATGAGCCATGTGACATAGAGCCAAGGAACATTCGATATCTTTTAGACTATAATGCATTGTTTGTCTTCATTACAAATAGCTGTTTTTTCTTTTCCTTTTTATGCAAGAATTGTGATTTTTGATCAACTGAGTATTTTTTTTCAAGGAGTTTTGTGAGGCCAAAGAATAAACCTATATAAACATAATACAGGAGTCTTTCGGACTAGTTCCGTGCGCTTGACGGGCCAACCCAGTGGACCATAAGCATTGACGTCATCACAACGTCATCTTAGATAAACAATGGAAACGTACGTTTGTGTACGTGCGGCGGTCAGGATTTGACCAAAGAGCAACCTTCTTTTGACCTCCAGCTGAGGGCGCCCTACTCAAATGACGTCAAAGGCAACAGACCTTATGGTCTATTGCCTTCCACAGACCTTATGGTCTAATGTCTTTCTTGAGACCTAAAAAAAGACGAACCTTGATGGTATCGTCAAGAGAGGGCGTCATTAGCAAAGAAACATTATCAGCAAACCTTCTGTTTCCCTGTGGAAACATTGCCTTCGTGTCAAGGCACTCTTAACATTGGAGTGCACATGAATTAGTCTTGGGTTGGCGTAATGGGCAAGTAATACATAAACAAATATAATTTTGTTTAATATTAAAAAAATACAAATTAAGACTGATTAGATGATTAAAACCAGCCAACATTTATGACAATGTGTGTGAAATGTAGGTTCAAACATTCAGAGAGTTGAATGCCGTTGCCTGGTTACATTTTCTCTTCCTTGCCTCCTATAATTATAGGCGTGCCTAAGTGCGACAGTGTGAGATTCTGTTGCGGTCAATATCTGACAAAAAATTCCATCAAATTGTCATCTCCTGCACGATCTAATGTATCATCAACACATCGTCCAAGATGGCGAGTTGATCATAATTATTTCATACCCAAGCAGCAAGCCAGTGTATTTATTCGGGCACGCATCATTATCAAAAGAAAGCCCTTATCATTTAATTAACGCGGCACAATATTGGTTCCCGCCAATATTAATTGCTAGGCGGGAACCGTGCGGTAAAGCGTTGATGACCGTATTACCGCCATACGAGTCCGGCTCAAGCCATACCTCATCAATAGACGTGTTTATGTATGAGGGCTGTTGTGTATCTACCCTTGGGGAAAACAATGACCCATTAAAAATCAGCAATTCCCAAACTCTTCAAAGCGGTTAATTCAAAGTGAAAACATTACTTCTACGACCGCTTCCTTTTATCCCCATTTTGATTAGTTCCTTGGGGGCTGAATTCTCGGCCTCACAATCACAAAGCCTCCCTTTCCCCAGTGATATTGTCTAAATCCACCGTTTCAATCGTAGAGCAGTTCGATTACTAATTTTGTATTTTTTTATGTCAAATTTCCCACGCAGAGCAACGCTAAAAGCTACTCAAGGCGAGTGAGCATATAAAAAAGAGAACTGCAAAATCGGAGCCACATTTTCTTGCAACATTAAAATTGCATTCGATGGCCTCTTAATTTAACCAATGCGTCTCATGGCACGAAATGTTTGGATTACCGGTGTAATCTTCCAAGGTTGGAAGTTGCGGACAACTCGCAAAGCGACCCTTTCCTTGTGTGTGTGTGTGTGTGATGTCCAGGCCTGGTGATGTCTTGCATAATTATTATCCCGCTATTTTAAAGGTAGGCCTATTATACATGGTTGGTAGAGCTGAACAAATCTCAGGCAGGGTTTGTGTTTTGTGTAGTCAACTGAATATGGCTTACATGATAGGCCTTAACAAACCCGTAAAAACAATTGGTTACAATGTCCATTTGTAGAGATGTAATTCTTTACCGATCGGTGATCCGTTAAGTCTGTAAATTTCGCACGTTTCTCAGAATTCCGATAATCGTTACAACAAACTCAATTCTCTTGCAACCGTTTTTGTTTTCAATCGGATTACCACACAACGGTATAAACATTTTGTTCTTTCTCTTAATTTAATGTCAGACACCTTATAAGTTATATTCTCACTAAATCGGTACAATAATCACAATGTTATTGTTCACAATAAAAAAGAACTGATATAACCTAAATTCCCAAGTTGCAGTCCTTCACATATAGAGCGCCATGTTTTGATTGTAAAAACCTAAGCGGGAGAGGGGGGAGGGGGCACACACACAGAACTCGGCTACACTCATACAAGACTTCAATGTGCATCGCAAAATGCTCCATGAGTGATTGACACGCGGCATTTGACTCATAAAATGACCCTTTTAAAGAGCAGGACTAATAATTTGTTTAACTTGAATGTAAATGAAGTTAAAACTCCGAATCTTCTTGAACAGCGACGATGAATTTGAAAACAAAAGGAACTACTAATAACTGTTATCTCTGTTTGAGAAACTAAACAAAAAACGATCGGCAAAATGTCCATGACCATTAAGTTATAGCAGAATTGTTACTTTTATTAGCAATAATATAAAGATAGTTTTTTTTAAGCCGTACGCGTGCTGTTCAATTGTTTTTGCATTATTTGACTTTAATTTGGTTTATAGCAGCGCAATACTTATGTATTTACTTTTTATTTTATTATTATTTTTATAATTATTATTTGTACTTATTTATCTTTTTAGGCCAATTTTATTAAACAAATTTAAAACTTTGTATTTAAATATTAATAAATAAGAGATTGAAGCATTATAACTTACTTACGGGCTGTTCAATTCTTTACCGTGTTAAATTGGACCATAACTTGGATAATAGCAGCCCAGTAAAGTTTATTTACTTTTCATATTATTATTATTTATTTTTATTTTTTTATTTGTTTATTAATGTAATTTATATATTTATTTATTTATAGATTTATTTACATAATAGTAGCATCGTCTCTAAGCATCTTACATAAACAGTCTTGACTACAAATAACCGTCCCGTGTTTTGAACTCAACAGAGTTTATTCTAAAGACGTCCTCGTGGTCTGGTAAAAACAGAAAATGGTTAAACTGCGTTGGACATTTCTGATAGAAAAGATTACAAATTAAATCTGAAATCATCAAAAATAAATCCCCTCTCTAGGGTCAATGCGGAAGCGTTTCTTAAAGCCGGACAGTGTCGCCCGTCGGCATCATCCCATAGAAAGCTCATATCCGGACGGTATCCGGTTTGCAGTCTGTAGCCAGGAGAAACAACAGTGTGCTCCAGATTGCATCCTTCCTCGTTCCTCTTACTGTTCTCTTACTGTACAACAGGAAACAACTTGGTTATTACTTTGCTAATCCGTAGATCCGTTTACGAGTTCAATCACGGAGAAAAAATCTCCGAGCCGTGATCTCCCCCACGAGTTGTAATCAAACAGATCGCTTGCCCCACATCAATCCGTGACAGGTCAGCGAGGATAGACAACTGAGCGGTCGCAACTTGCAGCGCCCTCAAGCGTGGACTAATCATCTTTCTCGTGTGTTATTATTAGTCGTGGAGTCGAAACTGACTGACGGTGTGTCTACACTTTTAACAACTAAAGATGTCGCTCTCATGTGTGATGACTTCATGGCTTATGTATACCCAATAACGATTATACAGCAGATGGAGTTAACATAAGTGGAGTATAAACTCAAACAATGTACTCGAGATCGTAATAGCCGCAAGGTCCACGTGATGCATCAAAACAACTCCATAGGCACTTGAATTGAAATCGTATTAATATTTCACATTAGATGAATGTGAAGGTTTGGTACAATAATTTATGTACCCAAGTGGATTCAACCGCACGATTCACACACATTTTAAGCTTTCGTTAAACAACAACCATCTGTATTAGTTTTAAATAAATGTAACTTGCAATTCTCGAAACTGACAACATCGTTCACGACGGTTCTGTACATTACGATACGAGGATTGAGTTATTATGTCCTAGGAGAAAATGTTTGAAAATAATTATCATTTACGGTTTAAAACATTCCATTTAAAAGCCAGAAGTGAATTGAATGTTTGTTTGATTGATTGATTGATTTATTTGTTCATTTAGGTTAATCTTTATTTAATTATAATTTTATTTTTAATTATTTTTTGTTTTTTTATCTGTTCCCTTTTCCACTTTTTTTATTTGTAATTTTATTTCTGTTCCTGTTTTGTGTTTTATTTCATTTTATTGCATTCATATATTAGATTTATTTTTCTTTTCACGTTATTTATTTATTTACTTATTTTATAACTAATTTGTGTTTATTTGTTGTTGTTGTTGCTGGTTTTGGGGTTAATTTTTATTTATTTTTATTTTTTTTTTTTTTTGGGGGGGTTAATGTTTTTTCGTAATAAAAGAAAAAAGACTTATCATTGAAGCAACAACACAGCTATCCTCACAGGTATTTTCGTACACAAAGCTTAGCATGTCAAAATGGGGTCTCAAGTCAGAGTGAGTGTGGAATAGTTATAAGCATTCAGAGATTTGTGCTGTCAACTCCTTCGAGCTGATTACAGAAAAAGCCTTCCCCCTCCCTAAACAGTGCCGTGAAGTAAGATCTAGAGGGAGTTAATTCTCTGTAAGATATTTATGCTGCCTCGCCTGCTGAAGATACTGAGGCCAAATTGCCGGCCGTCCCGGAGTATATCTGGATATTTTGTACCCATGAAAATCTAGTGTTTCCATCGATTTTCCCCGGAGTACGTAATACATGTCTCTTGTCACAAGTCATGTCGGCGTTCTGCATGGAGACTCAAATCAATACAGCACTCAAGAAAACTCCTGTGCAGTGTGACAAACAAAATTTGCACACACTAGTTTGAGGAGTTTTTAACACAAATTTATTTTTTAGGAGAATAATAATAAGTACATAAAACGTAGACTTGTCTTTTAAAATGCGGTTCTAATGTGGCATGGTATTTAATGTCAAACAATAACGAAATGATAACAAAAATGACTCCGTAGCATTCCCGAGATAACTCTGCCTATCTTTCAAAATGAGGTTGAATATTTGTTAACACTTTTTAGTTCCTCTTTTTATATTCTTTCAAAACAACCAGCCGTCATTTTATACTCCTTGTCAAACTCATACTTGTGTTATCAAATGTAACTTAATTATTTATCCATTATTTTCAAAATTAAAAAAATTACTTGTAAAAACAAAACGAGAAAAATGCAATTACATGCACTGTCGCTATGTTCGTCTTAAATCTTATCATCGTTGCCGAAAAATCCACCTATATTATACCATTCAACTACTTTTAGTAATAGTAGTGCTGTAAAACGAGTCGATTTTATCACGGCGGCGAGTACTAATGCATGATTATAAATTAATTCTGCGGTTCAAATTCTTTAATGCTTAAACCACAGTTGTTCATGCAGGATGGAATAGAGAAGATAATGTTTCCCTTTTTTCTGCCACACGAGCACAAACGAACGGCCAAAAAAAAAAAAAAAAATCGTTGAAACACCTTTCTCCGATGCCAGCGAGTTCATCTTCCTCAAAGTGTAATTCTCTGCTTTAATGTTCGTAAACTTTGAATAAAGTTCTCATTATGCATCAAATTCAGTAACATTTGTACTCACGATATTGCGACTAGATTAACACATCTTTAAAATGTCAGTTTATGTTTTGTAATTACAAGTATAGGCTTATGTTACTTTTTCTCGCGTTATGAAATAAATTTTAAAATGTCAACGTCTCAAATTTGCTTTTCAAATAATCAATGTAATATTTATTCTTCCTAAACCTTGACAGTACTTCGCTCCCAGTTATTATAGGCCCCCTATATATATTTCACCGAAGGGGTGATCGTGGTATCGGCTGTAAGAACTTTACAATCGGTGAGATTCTAATTTGAAACAAGTTAAGTATTTGTCAATTAGTTCTTCGTTACTAAACTACCAATCACGTACGGTATATATTAAATGGTTGTTGTTCCTGATGCTTATTAATACAGAATTCGAAATGGTCTCTCGTCAACCGGCACGCTGGTCGCTGCACTCTTAATACCTCCGGGTCAGAAACTCAGAATTGACCAGGATCAAAGTCCCGTGGGGGCCTGAAAAATTTCTGGGTCAAAATGACTCAGAATCTGTGTCAAAATAACCCAGGAAATTGTGTCAAAATTACGCAGAATTCGCGTTGAAAATTTTATTTTGTAACCAGTTTCAGGGTCATCCTGACCCAAAAGTGGGTCAGACGTCCTAGGAATGCGGGTCATTTCTGACTCAGGAGTTTTCAGAGTGTGGTTAATGTAGTGGTTAAAATATCTGCTATAGAATGCAGGTCATGGGCTTGAATCCAACACATGTAGTTTATGCATGTGTTTTTCCAACTTGGACTCGGAAACCCATGTGAAGGTAATATCACAACATATCATTATCCAAAAACGCATTAATTTCAAACTAGAATCCATTGAACTAAATACATCATACCCTTGTATCACCTGTTCCGGCGATAATTCAAAATACACCTCCCTAAAGCTAGCACTGGTATTTGTACATGAAAATACTGCAATCTAAAGTATGCGAAAGCCTTTGGCTCGACACGTTGCTATTCAAAAAAAGAGTGACTCACACAACCAAAGGGTAACTTAGATCTTTTTCCAGAAGACCCTACGGAACCGAACCAAAATGCTTTCCGAACCATCGGGTTGAAACTGTGATTTATGCATATTTAAAGGTTATTTGATGCGACAGTTGGGATTGTGCTCCAAATGAGAATACCGTTTGGTCATACTAACCGACCCGTAAATAGTGCATTCGGGATCATAAAAACATTTTGCTGTTTGTTTTAGCTGTCGTGGTTTGACGGTTGTTTGTATAGACCATAGAAAATTAGCCATGTACTTTCTTTTTAAATTAAAAACAATACGAAAATTGATTTTGTAAAAGCCCGTTCTCAGAATTGTTAAATAACTCTTTTTATAACTTTTAAACATAATTATTTATTCATTTTGGCTGTGAAACCAAGGATCCTTTGAGAAATAAACTTAATCACTAGGCCTATAGGGCCTACTACTAGCCAAGAAGCCTATGGAGAGAAGACTAGGAAAGCAGATGTGGAACAACCTGGAGAAATATTACACGCAATCAGATAGGGACTGAAACCCCAATCAACATATAGTGCCACTAACCGGGGTCCTAGAGGAAAGACTACGCCAACCCGGTCGACCCTTTACTAAATTTAGGTATAGCAACAAAGTGGATTTTCTTTACAATATTGTTACCTGTTTCGCAACTCATACAATGAACACAATTAAAGTTGACTTCACAGTGTAGTCCTTGAAATGTCAGAAAAATAATAAAAATTAGGTATTTATGTGACAATTATTGCGAAAGCACACATTGGAAAATGTCACACCTCACAGAAAGCAGATTCTAGACAACTCCGACCAGACTAATCTGCACTTAAACATGCAATAATCGCCAGATTATCGCTGGTTAGAATGTTGCTTTTACTCAGTGATGAATAAAATGATTATCGGTATGTTTTGGACTAATATTTAATATTCAAACCCTTAGGTCTGTTACAAACGTTTCCAATATCCTTATCTGATTATCGCGTATTTATTATAGCTGCAACATAAATATGCCTCGAGCACTCTCTTTGATGTGTGTGCTTTCGGGGGTTCTTGCCAGTTGTTTTTTCTTAGTATAGCAGAATCATACTATTCTGTTTGTTGAACTTAACACAAAATCTTATACAAAAAAAACCTTATAACGAGGAATCACATAATAACAAGGTAAACGAAGGAGCTAGGGTACATTACCCGTATATTGTGTACACAAATTATTCAGTAAATAAATTAAATGATTGAGACTGTGGAAAACAGGCCAAAATAAAAATGTACATGTATTTTTACTAATAAAATTGCTGTTGTTATACTGTTGACGTTGTTGCTAATACACCTGTCAAATGCATTAGACTTTATTTTAAATGTATTTGTTTATAATATATTTATTTCATTTGATTTATTTACATTTTTGCCGCTAGGTTTGAAAACATGAGAAAGCACCTGGTTTTTATTTTTGTCTTGCAAAGTCATTAAAATAAATTGAAATTTAAGCGTCAACTACTATTTTTTATATGACTGCGTTTCACACTGAAATGGCTCCACTGGGACCAACCTGGTGTAGGCTTCACGGGTAAACTATAGTCATTCCGTTTTACAGGCATTCAGGCATCAGAAAATCCAAGTCATGCTATCTTTATAAAGTCAGTGCCATACATTGTATAAGCTGCAATGATTGACGATTTGTAACACGCTGAGCTGTGGCATCGAAATCAAAACAGCACTGTTTATTCACCTAAAGTACACTGGTGATCTTTTACAGTTCTTCTTGATGTTTAGCTTTAAAATCAGCCAATTTGACTCACAACGACATGTAATACGTCGGTACTAAGTAGTAAATGGGGAAGGGTTTATTTTAAATGAACTCTGTCGTTGCATCATCGGAGTAGTTGGACAGCTGCCTAGTAAAGGCGGACACAAACTTGGAACAGAGCGTAATGAAAATAAAAGGGTCTTGTGTGTGTGTGTGTTTGGAAAGAGTAGAGCGGGCAGCAATACGAGGCAATAGTCATGATAGCCCAAAGACATATCCACCCAAATCATTGACGTATTTAGTTGCATACCCGACACAAGATTGAACGGACTGATGAACGTTTCCGGCAAAGGTCGCTGAACCACCTCCTTTTACTTCGGGTAAATGTCCGCACAAATCGTGAAAGATTCTTTCTCAACATTTCGGTTTAATGATTACCGGTACTATTATAAGAAGCCTTTTTTAAATAATTTTGGGACAGTGTGTGGAAAGCTTATGGCCCTTAAAAAACAACAACCCCACCCAAAACCCCCCCCCCCCAAAAAAAACAAAAACAAAAAAAAAAACAAAAAAAAAAACACAACAAACGTGATGAAGATCCGTCCAGCAGATATGTGCAGAAAAGATGCCTTTTTATGATACAAGCTTGATATTTGGAACACAGCCACAGCATGCCTTAAGCTATTTTTGTTAAAGGGCGAATTTGCGTCGGACCTTAGCCACTGATCCATCGTAAGGGTATGCCATGTCCTGTGTGTCAAACCTCATGCTTGTACCACATAGGGCACAGACCTTCAATATATTTCCCAAATCTGCTTGACAAAATCTGTCTCATTTCTGGACTTAAAACTTTTTTTTAAAGCAACGTCCCTAAATCGAGCACGTGCCCAGTTTTTCAAAAACACCTGATCGATGCTGTTGATATCTTACGTAAAGTCCATAAATCTTTTGTTTTCAAACGTAAGAGCCAGGCATGTTTAAGGCACAGACCCTTTCATATTTGGGTTTACATTTTAGTGTTTGCACTTCCGATGTAGAGGTTTCCATTTGTGTGAGTAGTTCGCAGACTGCTGTCGGGGTTGACAACATAAGACTATTATGTCTTGTTTTTGTTCACTAGGCGAGAGCGAAAGAGGCTTCGGGTTTTTTTCTCCGCGGCTGTGGCCCACCTCAAGTTTCATAAACTCAATACTCAATGGTTCGCCCGGGCTTTCGGCCTCCCATTTCTCTAGGAGTCTCCGTTTACATGTATGCAAAATAATAAAGCGTCATATTTCACGTACGTCAATACCATGCCGCCATGAATAACTCTTTGCCCTACTTGTATACCATGGGTGGACTGAAGACAGGCATGCAAAAAATACAATATTTTGAGTGTGGTATAAAAATACCCTTTTCAAGCGAACGATACGGAGGATTGGGTGATCGATTATTGTGGGAATATTGCCTGCAAAAGTGGCCTCCACAGCCTCTCTATTGACAATGTTGACAGTC
Organism: Evasterias troschelii; assembly: GCA_032357145.1. Classification (NCBI taxonomy): domain Eukaryota; kingdom Metazoa; phylum Echinodermata; class Asteroidea; order Forcipulatida; family Asteriidae; genus Evasterias; species Evasterias troschelii. Next base: position 2,613,329 of record JAUELU010000041.1, on the reverse strand, counting down.
CACGAACTACTACTACAAATACATTGTACATTTTGAGAGCCCTTCTTTAAAAGCACATCTCCTCTTTTAGTAGCAGTAACTATCCCACTATTACCGTCCAATCATGCTCCAACGATGGAGATAGTTTTTTCAACAGTGTATTACAAAAAGTGGATCCATCTGCCATCTTCCGTGATGAAAGAGCAACGGTACATGTCTACGGCTGTTTCATGTCTCGAACATTTTCGCAGATGACGCGGTTTGCATCGATTTCAAAATTTTACTCATATAAGGGAATCGAGGTTTCTGTTCGTGTTCCCTATTCCTGTGATAATCACACCGTGATAATCTTTTGGTGCAGTCTGCGTTGAGCTATTAATATAATTTACAGCGTGGTGCCTCGGTTTATAATTACAAATCTCCTTCAGAGAGTTACATAGACTGTGTGAACGTCGATTTCTATACCTGCCGCAGCCATGAAAATGCTAGTAGCTGATGGTGCAGACAGGCCAAGTTTATAAACGCCAGGCTTGCCAATTACGAGATGAGCAGAGCCCGAGAGTGTGCCGAGATGTCTGTCAGTACCTGACACAGACAGTCATTTTTCCCTGGTTCGATACACCGCATTAAAAGGGGGGAAAACTGTCCAACATCTCCATGTTGCTGAACAACATGTTTACTGAATTGTTCAAATGTATTCGTTGAAGCCTTTTCACGGCTGCCCGATGACACAACTGTAATGTATTTTTGTTGGTGACGCTTTGTGTTATACATTCGAATAAAGGTTCATGCCCGCGGGCCTGTGATATTTTATGACAATAGTCGGGTTCCGTTCTAAACATAGCTTCCATGAGCAATCTTTACTCGTGGGATTTCCACAGACTTCCAGCCCTTCACTCGCAATTATTTCCATACTTATTTGAACCTTCCATGAATGAACGTAGTCACAAAATACTTCAATTATTGATTACAGCCGAGGATCTCATGATAAATTTCCCCTACAAATACTGTTAAACAGAGGTGTTTTTCTTCAACCAGCAGTAATTGTATCGGGGTGTATAATATTTTTGTATCAACTATTTTCAGTACACCCGGAGCCTCTGGCGATAGTTCAACTGCAGCAGAAGATTACCTTCGTCGGGGTGTATAGCTTCACATTGAACCATTAACATAACTGCAATATACAGTTGAGGGTAAAGCGCGCTCTGAAAACACCTTATACAGTATCACGAAATGGGCTTACAATCTCACTGAATGGCGAGGAATGGCTGAAAAGCTTCAGCGTTGCAACGTGGCATTTATAAAGGATACATTACTAGGTGAAGCATGCACTTTCTCGACGACTATTAAAGACTTATTTTCGCCCAAATGATATTTGGAAGTCAGCCGGGGTGATAGTGGGAAGTCTAATCGAATCAGCCCAAAGATCCTTACGGTGCTGAGGCATGGCTGGCTTGTACCAAAACTTGTTTCCCAATAAAAAATCAAACGAGATTTTTTTGTTCTCTAAATAACCACACGAGAGGCTTTTCTCCTTGAGTAATACTGATCAGTTTGGTTGTCGAGACTCGCCGTGACCACTCCGTCGATTTGGTTTCTGTCTACTTTAGGAAATTACCCTAGATCGTAAACTCTCAAAATCCATCTGGTGCAATGAAAATAGCTGGTGCGTGTGTGAAATGTGATTGTGTTTTCAATGGAAACAATGAGGCTTGTGCTGTCTGCAGAGCGCATTTCCTAGATGCAATCAATCAGAATCTCGTCATGCCATGACTTCAGACAGTTGTTGTGGAAACTGTGGAGAAGGGAGGGGTGTTGTAAAGACATGGTCTCTGCCCTACACCTGTACAGTCGCCAGTCAGTTTTGAATATGTCGCTTGAAATTCAATCAGACGATATCCTGAAATGTGGAAGGCAACCAGGTACATTTTAATCAAATAAAGAGCATGGTCAGTCCAACGGACAAAAACCACCAAGGATCCGAGACCCAACGAAGGTGAACCTTCAAGGAAACATCCAGAGAAAATGAAGCAATTTGGGGGTTTAATTAACAACGGTCATCTTCTAAGGAACGTGCACAAGGCATTCAAGTGTGAATGACACGACACAATACTATGAAGATATAGGTTAAGAGGAAATAGAGCATAAGAAATGGGTTGTGTTTTCTTCCAAACAGAGATCAATTTCATAATTTTGTTCACCATGTTTAAATTCCGGGAGAATAGTTTCAAAGAGTTATATGATAAGTCAAAATTGTTGAAACTAAGAAATTGTTCACAGGGATTTGATGATTTGCTTATAGAAAAGAATGTACTCTTCCACAGACCAATGATGTCAATTTTAATCCATTTCGATAATAATATAAGTGATGTACATTATATCACACCTGTTAAGCCAAGTACAAATATTTGGATATGTTAGTTCACTCCAACACCCATTTGTTTACAGAGTATATCAATAAATTAACTTGTTGACATTGCAATTCAACAGGACCCTATCACTTCGATTCCTTTTCTAATCAATGAAATATGTAACAAGTATCGTATCCGCTGAAGTTCAACAACTTCACGTGGGAGTTGTGTTTTATATAGAAACAACTATGCCGGTAGTTGATTATATATATCTTTAATACAAGTTAAACTATTTTGACATTCTCTCTTTATAATTTCAACTCTTTCATTTTCCTGTGGAGCAACGCTCGTTGACAACCAGGGAGATATTCACAACGCCCAACAGTCATGCATGGAGCACAATGTCCCCTTCCTAACAGCGCCCTCTATTGAGCCTTTTAAACTTTCAAATGTGACAACAACCTTTTAAGGTACCGAACAGTGGTATTTATTTGTCTATATATAAAAAAAATGCTTACGTCACTACGGCCACTATTTTTTAGACCTACTTCTTGATGGAGAAAGATGAATCACTTCCACAATTCTACGATACGCTAGGAGACGGGGAAGCATATAAAATAGAAATTTCATGGTTACTGTAATTAAATTTGGTTTAATTAATTATCGACAAAAACTGCACGGAAGTATAACAATTTCGAACTGGCTGGGTAGACATTACCGGCAAAGGCGTGTGCAAGATGAAATATGAGAAATTACATTAACTTAACCTTGACTGGGAACAAGAATTTTATATTGAAGAACACAACTGTGTATACATCAGCCCATTGCGACATAAGACATTTAAATTCTAGAGAAAACAAATGCAACGAAATAATATTGTCCAGTTGCAATGCAAACCATCAAGCACAGTTTTCTTGTTCAGAATTTATAATGGAAATTTATCCTGGCCTAATTGATCAACTTGTAGTTTCCATGTATAGACGACTGTTATTTAACGTCACAGATAAAAGACATCACACAAATCCACGACTCTATCAACCAATCATCAACAGAATGCTCAAATCCTGTGGGTATTCGAGCGTTTAAGTACGATACTCTCTTTCCAAAGAGAGGTTTGCGGTAACACCATGTTAAATTCTCTTTTGAGTAACATTTGGTTCTGAAAAGAACCGGTAGTTAACGACTCAACGTTTCGATCAGTATACTCTCTTTCCACAATATTAAAGCAATGTACGTGGGAATCCACATTTCCAAAAAATGTTCGAATATAGATGCGAGTATTTAGCCTTAACTCACTACCTCTCATCACACTTTTGTTAAAAGGTATCTTTCTAAATATAATGCCACTCAAATCCAATATTCTGAGCAATGACATACAAGTACTTAAACGACGCATGAGAGCCTATATAGCGTGCATGTGCCTGTCTCAGACGCCAGTTGACCGTTAGGTCACTGATGCACAGGCTTAGTTACTGCGCAGAAAACCCCAACAATTCGTGACCACCAGTCACCGCAACGTTGTTTTTTAATTACCTCACTTTTATAATACACCCCGACGGTACATCATTTATGATTAGAATCGATGTCTTGCCCACAAACAAACAGGAACCCCAGTATGCGATTTCACCAAGTGTAATTAGAGATATGTCCAACGTCTTCGACGTGCAGCTCTATTCAAATTTGCATTTTTCAGTAAGTATATCTGCATATTTGCAGTGGCATGTCTCCCAGACTCTGGTTTAAAGAACGTCAGCGTGTACAGCAAGACACGGTGCTCGAGTGATTTTGTATTTTTTCATTTCAAAGGAAGCTAATTTTGTTGTGCTTGGCGATTCCGGACGTGCTTTGTTCGGGGTAGTAGTAAGCCATTACTGGGTAGCCACATAACCACTCTAACATTTGTACCATTATACCGGACTCAAACGGGAGTTATCAAAGGCGACAATTACTTTTCTCCAGATCAAAACGGGAGAACGGTTCCCACGGCAACCATCGACTGGTGGTAGATGAGTAATTACACGCAAAGGTGTGAGGAATTCTTTAAAAGCTGTATACATCCAAGCTCGTTTTTTTTTGTTGTCTTCATCGTCTGTGTGGTCGCTTAGGTACTTAAAAATACAACGGTCAAGCCGATAGATGGCCTCAACGCACGGTCACTCTCGTCATCCGACCATGGGATGACTTTAATCCCATCTGGTCTACCGTTTATGCTTTTCAAAAAAACAAAAATCAAAAACCCTCAAGCCTATTCCCCTCTTTTTTTCACTTTACAAATTTACACAAGACTGCTCGGCTATATAACACCTGAGTCTCAAGCCCACTGGAGATATTGAGAGAATACGGGCAGTGAATTTTCAAGAGGTAATGGGGGGGCCTGTAGTGTTCAGAGAGGTTACCTAATGCATATTGATGAGAGAATGGTCTCTCGTTGTTAGGTTTCTATTACGCCTACAACACCTTGCTACTTCAGGCATATTACGGACATCTAGAGGTTCGATTTTGATATTGGTAGCTCGATAGAGGTCGTGCACGCATGGAGGCGATTATAGTTCGCCAGAGCAGTGTAGTCCTGTACTGAGAAAGTCACAGCCGTGGGTTGACCTCGCGAGCGACTTAATCATATGAAATGTTAATGAAAGCAAGTATCAATTATGTTGCATGCAACGTGTTACCGCCAAATCTTTAAAACAAAATTACGAGGAAGTAAACCCCCATATATTTCCTAGGCTTTTAATCATGTCAGTTGGCTTTTTCAACAACCATCACAATAAAGTGTCACACATGGATTTAAAGACCATCAACTTTGAGTATCTATAATAATTCCAAACTTATAGAGTAACCGGGAGACTTTCGTCTGCATAGAAAAATACATTTGTTGACAATAATTATAGCTTCCACAAACGCAAGGGTCTAACAAGTAAAGAATATACTTAAATTCTATCGGATTTAAGTTTAAATGCAGTAGGCGGCTTAATATTGACAGAAGAGTTCACAAACAACTTTGTATATTTTTCATTCAGTCTTGTATATTATTTGGATAAAGGTTTGCATATTGCAAGAGTCATTATTGCCATCCCACAAGATTCGGGTCAGTTGCTTTTTTAATTCGGTCAGAAGAGGAGGGGGGGGGGGGGGACACATGAAAGGAACCCGTGCATGAACAATACTAATAAGTCAGTCGGCTAACAACTTGTGAAACAACAACATTGTCTTCGTTCAGGTGGAAAACGCTTCTAGAGAATTTTTAGTTGCCCGCCATATGATAATCGGCTGGATCTGGAGTTGCGTTACTCTCGACTGATGTAACTAGGCTCTGATTTGTCACAGCTTTCTGTTAAACAAAAAAAATGAGAGCAAGACCCACGTACTACCCGTATGCAATGTTTCAATCAAGTGTGGTGTAAGACAATAAAATACCGCTAAAGGAAATAGGTTTGAAACAAAATGGATTAACTGTCCAAGTCACGGGTGCAACCTTTGAATGTTACCCAAGTCTGCGTTTAAAGGAACGATGTATGTCAAAACACACGTGCCTGATATGTCACATCAGTCCTGCCAGGTGACCTATCGTTATAAATTAAGTACGTTTTTGCAGTTGTTGTTTGAACGCGGTCATTTAATTACACATCAGAGGAGGGTACAAAGTCATACCATATTTTAAACAACACGTGACCCGGTGAGGTCGTGTCATTCATTGCCGTTGCTAGCTGTAATTGTAAGCACTGATTTATCACCCTCGAAAAAGACAAACTGGCACAAGAAAAGGCATACAATGAGCTGGTGTTTGTTCCAAACGATCGGGCTATACAGTTTAAGAATGAATAGGGCCGTGCTTGATAACAAAGTATTTTTGCCAAGAGACAACGCTAGATAGGGTCGTATTCAAACACACCTAGAAATAATTTACATGAATTGAATTTGTGGCATGTAAATCAGGCGACAGATTAAAATCCAATAATCGAGATATGATATCCGTTTGTAATGCTGTTAAAATAGCAGAGTAAATCCCCATGTTCGAGAGGCAAGGCAGCAATGATGGCAAGCAATTTACCTTCTTACGGCGGTGTCTAGAAAGAAATATGCCTGTATTGCCGACACAGACTTACTCAATTATGTAAATACTTTTGGCAACTGTGCAGAGCTATGCGTATAATTGGGTGACCTCAAATTGAATTTCGAAGAGCAAAGCCAAGGTTTGTGTTTCAAGCGCCTGAAAATAAAACACTCGTGCTCTACACAAGATACTCTTGCTCAGTGTGATATATTTTTAACATTTTTTGGCGCCAAAAAGGGCGATCGTTAGAATGCTCGTGGGTGAGTTGGGAAGAGGGATTTAGTAACAAGGGAAAATCAAACTTGGATGAGATAAGGGACGACTTACTTCGAGCTTTCGGCATGATATCTTCCTTCAACAAATTCAAGTAATCTTTGGAGCTGAATATAGCTTCGTCGAAATCCCCATGGGTAGAATGAAAGTTTGCTTCCAGCATAACACGGTATATGGATCCCATCGCGAAGAAACAATCTCGGATTTGATCCTCCTCTCGTCTGTACACCATGATAAACCGGGTCCAGTTTTGTTTCACAAAGAAATCACGAGCGAATTCCCCCATTTTGCGATACGGGGCCTGCGTTCTCGTTATCGTCGGGTGGTCACTGTCGAGTCGAAAGCCCCTCGCCATTGCACCACCGGTCACCATCGGCACATTTCGGTATCCTAAAAACCGGCTTACCTGGCTCGTAGTGTACTCGCAAGCTGGTCCTATAAACGCATTTGCACCTCGGTCTAACCAATCGACCAGGGCGACGTTTAACGCTACACCTGAATCACACTTGGTATTTCCGTACATTAAAGTCACATTGTGGTTGGGTAGGAAGTGTGGAAACCGACTGGCTGCGATGTCGATGGCCGGCCGTACCATCTGTGCGAAATAAGGAAAATTTGGAGTGATGACGTTTCTCGGGAGGGGATACTCCGGTAAGAGCACCGATATAGAGAAACCAGTTTCAAGGAAGTCCGAGTTCTTCCCAGGTGCTTTACATAAATTGGCCAGGTGTACACCGACAGCCAGTGACAACAAAACGACCGTTCCAACAACCATCTTCAAATCGATCTGCATCTTTCCTTTAGAACGACGCCCGACTCTCACCTCCCGTTTCTCACGTACAAAAATCTTCAATGCCGACACAGGATGCCTACGTATGTCCACATGGTGCAAGTGATAAAAATGACAATCGTCGAATGTGTACTCCACAAAAAGCCCTCCCACAGTGCATCGACGCGTCGTGTGTACATGTATATAAACTATACGTCGCTACAGAGAATAAAAAATAACCAAACTGATTTCTGAGGTAAGCTATTCAGCATATATCAACACAGTGAAGAGATTGACTGGGAGTTCAAAGTGTACATTGATATAAATTAAAATGGTGAAACAACAAAGGCCTGTTCACCTGTTCAAGAACCCAGTACTGACGTGCAATAGTCTACCGTCCAGGCAGCCTGTAAGATCACTCTGAGTGGCGTTCTATAATACAAGAGTGACTGCTGTCCAGTTCTTGTACACAAACCTACAAAAAAAAAAAAACGTTACCCGAGGACAAATCACTTCAAATTGAAGCAGCACATCGGAGATTTACAACTAAGCGTAGAAAACACGTCCATGAACATTCTACTTCAACAACACACGCAGGCGATTGTAGATAATAAGGCCTGGTCGTTTCGGTGCTAAACCATTGGTGGATAAGTAGTGGAAATCCTTTACCGGTGTTAAGGGAAAGTCGGGCGACATGCGCGAATTCGTCCTCCGGTGCAACCTCTTCTTGTCATCCTTATTAATGCGGGGAGGGAGGGGAACCAATGATGTCTCCGAGCCCCCAACATAATTCATTCAGTTTATACCTCGGTGCCGACCGGTGTGCGGCTTTTTTCTTGGTAGGCCCAAGAGTGCCGCCAACGTTGGTCGTCGACAAACAAGAAAATGATGATAGTTGACCAACTGGAGAATAATATCAGTCACTTCGCACGTGATTCGCACGGGATTGGCGAGCCGACTGTCAGCAAGTCTACAGCACCAGCATACGGAGGCTAAACACAATATGACGTTACTACCCCTATACGGTGAACGTATAATTACAATTCGCATTCTCCATCGTAATGACAGCTCCTGTAAGCTGAGCTGAGCAAATAAAAGGTCCAAATCATGCCAAATGTTGTTTCTATATACTTAGTCAAAAGCTGCCTTTTGGGTGAGAAATGTGCTCAGACAATGCTATATGACTTAATGGATTTGCAGATATTTGCGCTGATTCTTTCACAGCAATTATAGTGAAACTTGACGTTTGGAAGCACTTACAGTGGAGAGTCATTATGCAGTAAGTCAAAGGCTGCTAAACAGCGTACTCACAGAGGCAAATGGGCAATAATTCTTGTCGTCTTCGATTTCTATTCTAATATTGCAGATTAAGACGGACTGTTCAATACACACCGAGCTATAATTATTTCGCAACTATAACAACCACACGAAAGTCCGAGTATTTATTAGAAATGTGCTACACAGTATGACACTGCGTTTCTTCAATGGAACTGCCAAGTTGCTCGGAATGACTACAATCTCCAATAACAGGCACTGTTTCTCCCAGCAGCCCATATCCTCTTCCAGGGCATTTCAGCAATTTCTCTTGAAGACAGATTTAGCCTTGCTAGAGTGTCCTTGTTTTCTCTTTCTACATCGTGGGTGTTTGAAATCGGGTTAAAAACAAGATGTCACGTGCTGAGTCCAGACTGACCGATGTGTTCCATGTTGACACCAGGGTTAAACTTTACTATTCTACCGTACTGAAACCTTTAAGAAAACACGCCGAGCATGTTGCAAGAAAACGTACAAATTATAGTCCGCCAGATAGTCTAATAACAAGCAACATGGGTTTGCACCGAGACAAATAATTAACCCGATAGTGTAATGATCACCGAGAGTGATGCCGTTCCCTGCCGGAGTCCAAGGAATGAGAATTAGTTCTAGTCGAGTAGCGAAAGTGTGATTTACTGCGGCAGTTAGCGATGAAGTTTCTGATTTGGTCATATAAATTAATAACTTTTTCCTGTTCCGCTATTTCGATTCGGGGGTAGTGTGGATTGCAATTCGGACGTCAAGTTACCCGTAATGTGACACAAAACGTCTTCACATGACTCTGATGCTGAATCCATTAATTCAGGTTTCAATAGTGTTCACTAAATATATTTGATGTCGGTAGGATGGAAACGGGGGGGGGGGGGGGAGGGGCAGGGGCAGATCAATAATTTGTTTGCGTTTTAAAATACATGCAGTAAAATTAAGTACATGTTGATACACCATTGACTGCAACTGTTCATTGAGAGACAAAACGACAGCATGCCTTTGTTAGTATTAATGTATTCCACGCGATAGCCATTAAAAGAAACATGTGAACATTAAACACGTGAAACACAAACAAATTTATGCCAGCAGCATTTGTAATAAAAACCTCCTTTTTATTGTTAGACAATTTATATACGCTAAACCAATCAGTGGACTAAGTTCAGACGAAAATCAAGCCGCCTTTTTGTCCCTCTCCCAATAGAAGCGCATTCAGTTGCTCACACACACAACACGAGTCACGCACGTCTCCTCATCTCCACTAGATCCTCGCTCACACTAAAGAGGGCACACTTTAAGAAGGACGAAGACGAAACAAGATCCGAGACATCCCGCGGAATCGGCTTATATCAAAAGTGCACACCATTCATCCACTGACCTCCGCCTTCCCGCCCTGGGAAAATATCGACGATTTTTAGACAATCTCATCCCCCAAAATGCATACATGATATTTAATCATTCGCCAGGGGTGACTTAAAGGAGCTCCCCGGTGAGATAATTTCGAGCCCCCAAGAGAACGATGTATTCTATGTTATATTATGACTCCATCGGCGGAAAAAAAAACTAGCAAACTACACATGTCCTGCAATAATATGTTTGGCCTGCGATTCAATATCGGTAATGAAATTAGTCAAGTGCACAATGGCTTCAGAAATAATGAACCCGAACTAAAGAGATCGTTGCGCAAAGTGCATTGCTCAACCCTCAAGATGACTCCCTTTCAACTTCTCATGGGCATTTTCGTTTTGAGTGAAGTTTTTTTCGTTCTTAATCCGCATTTTCTACAGTGTTGCCCGCCAGGGGTTGTAGATTGATTTAATGTTAAGAAATTTTCCTTTATTGTTCTATCTCCATCGGAGAGCTCCTCCGAAGACACTGTTTTCAAGTATGTCACTGTCTTTATAAACACGTCTAAAGCAATTTTAGTACAATTTTTGCAAAACAGAAAGGGCAATTTTTACAAAAACTGTCTCTGCCTGCTGCTTATAAGTTTGTAAATTGAAAGTATGTGGCACCAGTTTATATGAATAGCGAAAATTTGTTTAAATGCTTTTTAGAGGTGATTGGTAAGCTGACAAAACAATCTCATACATTGGTCGTGTTTCGTGTGAACAACCAAAGAGGGCCCACATTAAATAACAAACCTGTAATCAATTTTGGCTACATTGTAAGCTGTGGGACTTTGTTTCATTTTTCAGCATGTAAACACATTGTCATTAACTTTGGTTGTGAACAACAGAAATCATCTGTTGCATTTCTTGTTATGTTTTCAGATACAGTTTTCTCGAATGTGACTTCATTTCAGAGGAAAATATTTCACACGCAAAAAATGGTTCTGGTATCAGCTCCATTAACAGTAATCTTTCAGAATAAAATTAATCAATTAAGTTTTTTATCCTCATACGAGTCCTGTATTAACAGTTTTTTGGAAGAGTAAAATAATTGCCATCCTCTGTTTTAATTCCATGGACACACCATAAAATTACCCAGTGAAAATTTTAATTAAATTTTGTGATCAAATTAAGTGAAGAAGAAAAATGCCCGTCCGTCAAACATTTGGCTCATGTTCACGTTGGACTTATTTCAATTGAATCAATCAATAATAAAATGCTGTTTACTTTATTCAAATTTTGAGATGGCAATTTATTTCCAGAGGGATGAACTTTACAATTGGTGCGATCTCCCTAATTGATTTTGTTAGTAGCTACATATCCAATGTAAGCAATATGAATGCGCAGACAAAAAAGACGCATGTTAAAATGAAGTTAAGCTTTAGCTTTCAGCACTCCGTCTTGTGGAATGAAACACAAACTAAAATGTACAACAAATAATATTAAACTGTACAGCAGCATGTTCCTGATTAACAAATTAGACGTTTCAATCAATTACAAACAGTATGTGACATCAATCCGTCAAGCTCTATTAATGCAAGGAGTTTCCTTTAAAACCTTTCGACATAATTAAAATATGTCGATTAATGTTTTTGGAGGACTGTCGTCTTCATCACTTCCAGTTAACACTATATCCATGTTTAAAAAAAAGACACCAACTGAAAAAGGGTACACCAGGTTTCCTATCAAAAAAACTAACGGTCAGAGTGTGACGGTTGTTTGTCCCGCATCCCCGTCTCTAATGACATCTTCACCAGAACTCAAACTAATTCAAAAGAAATTAAAATGTCATCAACGACGTGCACAATTGTAATTTCCGTAACTCAATCGTAACCACCCCCCAAATCGGCACTGCGTGCTGCATCGTCCAATTAGGGTCGCAAGCTGATGCCCAGGAACTCCCCTCTGATTTTCCTTTTTACTTCTTCTATTTTTCCCCCTGAACGCTGAATTTGAAAATTAGTTTTCCTTTCTGAGGGCACTGGCCAAATTGAAAGATTTCAAATTGCATTAAGGAAGATGTTAAAGATTTAGACTCTATAATAATTAAGCAGCACGAAGTAGGTCATTCCCACAGGGGTCTAATTTGAATGTAACTTGCAAATATGAAGGATGCGAAGATGCAAAACAACAACCACTCCCGCACAAAACATGGTCCTAAAAAAACATGTCCACAAAATTGTAATAAATCTAAAAACAACGTTAAGAAAACATTGATACACATAACAAATAATTAACAACTAAATAAAGGCCTGGGCACAAGTAAAAGCTACAAATTCTTGGGCCCACAAAATGCTCTGATTGCATAGCTGGACATTTTTTCAGACAGTTTCCATGAGATTTTGTTCTTCAACCAATACAGCAAACCAATACGCGTATGACGCGAGACAATACTCAAGGGTATGTCATACTTAGGTAATGACCTAGTAAACATTGTGTAATTTGTATACGAAAGCCTACTTGTTATAAAGATGTGGATGGTAAAAAACATCCTGGAAAATTATTTGGAGAGAAGAAATCAACAAAAGAATGTGGACAAATTTGAATCTCCAAAGAACGCCTTGTAGCCTGTTTTGAAGATGTCCGTGATATCCGTTAATGAATGCTGTGGCAAGAGATGCGGTTTGTACCCACTGTCACCTCGCTAAGTAGATAAACTCGACGTTCTTAATGAAAATATGGCGACTTTCACAGTTGGCCTATAATTTAGCCTTTAAATCAGCATCACGTTGACAAAAACCAATGTATGCCTCTAAATAGATATGCAATTAATCTAAATTACATGGTTCAGAACACGTTACGTATCGAGGCAGTTTTCCTCACTTTTTACCTTTAGCATCAAAAGCCAAGGCAGTTCACGAGTCTCCTTGAAAAATAGAACCCAAACAAAGACACAAAAAGGAAAAACCATGCACGGGAAAGACACTTAACTCTATACTTTACCTTGAGAACTTTATTATTTTTTTAAGGGATCAGAAATGCTTTTGTGTGCATTAAAACCGGGGATTCTGTCTATACTGAGGTCAATTAAAATAAACATCAATCCCTATGGAGCTAAAGTGACTGGATTTATCTTTTCTGGATTCCATTTATGATAATACTCATTTTATTTTGATTCAATTTTTTCTCCCAAATTAATAATTTGAAATAGAAATGCGTCACGTGGTACAGACCAAGGATTTAATCACATTTAGTTGCTTCCAATAAAGCAGTTGCAATCTAAAACAGTTCCATGGACGATGCAAGTTTGATCAACAATTTGCAAACGTGAAAACAGGTGGACACAATATTCTCGTCGAATACGTATCAACTCAATAAAGGATTATCGAGAAAGACTCTGAAAAGCATTGTTTTGTACCTTTAGACGTCGGCTTTTCAAGGAGTGTGGAGTTAATTTCATTTCTACAAAGCAGCCACTGTGTAATTTGAAAGAGCACAAGATGTCTCGTTCCCGCAACAACACTCCAATCTAATTAGGATTGACTTGTTTTAAATGTCATGAAAAAAGCAGAATGTTGCACGATGATTTGTTATATACATTGATTTGAAAGAAGAACACAAATGTTCACACTCGGAAAAGTTGAGCACTTTAAGAGCACCGTAACAGCGGACAGTCCGAAACTACAAAAAATCATGGAAGCTGTTCAAGAAACGCATACAATCCGTAAGACGAGAATATCTGTTAAAATATAGTCCAGAATATTGCCGGCTTTATGTCGCCTAAGTCAATCAGTTTTATCCCCTGGAAAATGAACTGTTAATTACGATCTTTGTGTATTACAGATCCAGGCCATTGCCCTTTTGACCCCTGACCAATTAATGGTTTGAATGCGGCAGCAGAGTTTGTCTTGATGAGTCCTTATGAAGTACTGTATAACAATGTGATGAGTAGACCAATAAATAGCAGAAGAGTCGCCTGCTTACACTTCGAAAATAAACACAAACAGGACTGACTGTCTCTCTGTGTTACAACCTGTACCCGTATTCGCCAATTAACAATACTGCCCCCTTTCGTTCTAGAAGACTGATACACTATTTACATTCTGTCCATGTCACAGCGATGTCTATATGCTTGTCACTAAACATCGCATTCACTGTCATGATTTAATCATGGGTGAACGGCACATACTCAAGTAACAGTTTAGTATAATGCTGTCTTTCACCTCACGTTCCATTAAAAACGGTGTACCAAATACATACATAATCCACCGACATTGAAACCTACGGATCACGGGATCACGGAATCACTTACATTACGGGCAAGACTTTAAAGTGACAAATTTCTCTTACAGCAGTGTAGCAATCAGATTCTACAAAACACAGGTTGAGTTTTCGTCACAATCAATTAACTATATGGATTTCGGCGCCTGAAAAGAACGTCCGTTAGTGATGAGTAAGACAACACGAGTCTCATTTTGTACTAGCATAACTTTGTCTCATGAGAAATTTGATTTGAAAAAAAATAATTATCCGTTCTTAAGTTATCGTAGAGACGAATGTAATAACGAGCAATTACGAGATAGCACGGTAGTTCAAGACCGCCGCTACCGGATGATGGATGACCGAAATCAAAGATGAATGCCAGCCAGCCAGTCGCAAAACATTACATACATTTCTTTCAATTCAACCAAGTATTTTTAGCGCCATTTTTGGGAGTATGAAATATTAGATCCCAGATAATAAAAGGCAATCAAAATTGAATCACTTTTAATCTATTCAGCCATGAGCGTCGTACATGTGTCGATTTTAGTCTGGCGCCATCCTAATTTCGGTTCGATTGACGACTCTTAGTCGATAGTTGCGTGATATCTGGGTGTTTATAACCTCGGTTACACTCTATCTGTCCTTAGAGTAGTTTCCTTCAGGTATACAACATCGGGCTCTTCCTGAGGCCCTCTGGCATTAACACCACCATCAAATACAACATAACAGTTCATACAAAACTATATTGAAACGAGATAACCGGGTGGGAGCTTGATCTTTTAATAACATAATGCCCAGCGGCGGTGCAGGGGCCGTCCTACCGGCTTGAGGTGTATGTCACAGCACGAGGGCCCAGGGTCTCGTCTGCTGGTGGATCATCTCACTTTAGTCACAAGTGCTTGAGGGACGGAACTCGTTGCGTCCGAGGGCACCATGAGTGCCTACTTCAAATTAATCAGCTACGGACGCTCTTCTCTTCCCGTGAAATGTCTGTAATGTTTAGTCGCTTATTGCAAACAACAATAACACCCAAAACAAAATGTTACCCATAAGTTTTCAACATGTACGTATCTCCTACCCGCAACCAGCATATCATGTCACACCTCGCCAGTTACTTGGTTGTCAACTCAAACAAAAGTTTTACCTGTTTTAAATATTTTAAAGAAGTGCAGATTACTGTATATCTTAACGTCTATACATGATATTGTATATTTGTGTTTAACAACAATTCACATGTCTCGTAAGTTGTATTGCTGTATTTTGATATGATAGATTTGAAGGTTTGATGTAGAGCTTTCATGCGAACTCGATAGCAACATATTTTGTAACCAAACAATATTTTCCGTAACATTTATCAACTTGCAAGCGTGACATTAAGTGAGAAAACCTTGTACTTTTCCCGGTGGAATATCTTCCTTAAGCAAACAATATCAAATTGTTGATGCAGTTATTGTAAAAACATCTTCCAATCGCACAACGTGCATCTTGTGGTTGAATGACAAAAGCATAATGAATTATTCAAGTACAGCGATAACAGATTTGCCTACTGGGTTACGGTTGTGATTCCCCTATGAAAGTTCCGTACAATTCAATCCATTTTAATCCAATATAATCCATTTGGGGCAGTTGGTTGTTGACAAACGTTGTCCAAAATGCAAGTTCATGTATATGCCTACATCTAATGCCACTTGTCTCCTCAAAGATATTCCTGTGAACCTACGTGAGAAGGAATGATTTCACCTGAAAGAAGAGTCTACAGTATCATAAAGAGAATGTGTACATATGACGTCATTGATGACTCCACGGCGTCAGTTCAACAACACTGTTTAAATTCTCTTTTGTAAATTGTAAAAAGGACATCGGTCACCTCAGACTAATGAGACATATCCCGTCTCAGACACAAACTACCATGTATCACTGACTGTAAATATGTGCAATCAATTATGTCCACGCGCCTTTGAAACAGCAAAACGATGTTCGAGTCTAACTGTGCCAAAACTAAATACAGTCATCAGTTGAAGAGGAATGTGGAGTTGTGACTTGAATATTAACACTGTTTGATATCCTCTTATACGGTGCAGTTTCAGATACAGACGTATTGATCCTGCAAGGTGGGGTAACGAAACACAAAAAGTAAACACTTCTTACAGGCCATGCGTTGTTTCAGTACATAAAACAGTCGTACACTTCACTATTCAGCATTAAGGTAACACGTACGGGGCCGTATGAGCGAATCATATGCATCACCCCCAAACCCCCCCCCCCCCCCCCCCCTTTTTGTTTCTTTCCTTCACTTAAACTCCCTAAGTTGAATCGATCACCAACCTCGGACGTTACCCTTTAAACACCGTGTTGCCATTACTTATTAAGCGCCCCCATCCTCTGTCACTGAAAAAACACACCTCGTCTCTTTTCGCAAAATCAGCGGTCAAATATCAACAGCCCCCTCTGTTGACAAGTGAGAGAAAGTATTGATGGTGGCGCTGTACGCTAAAACTAAAGCAGATTGGGGGATTCTAATATTATAAGCACGCTGTCAAGATCACGAAAATGAACGATACATGAAAAGCATGAAGTGATAAATTTGTTTAAAGGCAAAGTATAGGCCTACCTTTGGTTTTTGGAACCGGTCGATAGTTTAATCCTATATAAATGTAGATAAATACATTAAAACTAACCTGTGAAAGTTTCACTTCAAAAGGTGGCTGCGTTTTTGAAAAAACCGGAGAAAATAATTATGTCCACACATGAAGAATATTCCCTATAGGAATACACAATGTAAGAAAAGTTTCTGATGGAAACGTTTCTCAGATTCAAATATGGGGGCATAAAACCAGATAACTCCTTCCACAACCACATCAACTCGAAGTGAAATGATGCTCGAAATGCTTTATACTATCGAAAGCTGCTGTACTTCTTATAACGTACGTTTTTAATTTCAAAGTCATTACCAAACGTACACAGACCCTTTAATTGAAGCAACACTAATATTAAATTGGATGTCAAGAGCAAACATCAGCCGAAAAGGGTTTGGAATTAGTTGAAATTTGCGACATGCCTCAACGTTATTATTAATTTTGATACTAAGTCATCAACCATTATTCACATCAGATCTGACAATCGGCGGCGCCGATTAAAAACATTACCATTCTTTACTATGGTTATAGAACATGATTCACTATACTCGAATGCGAGTTTCTCACACATAGCAAACTAAAAAACCTTGGAAGTAATGGATTTTACAGTTCAAGCTGTCACACGTCTTATTAAAGAAAATATCCCAGCAATTAGAAAGTTGCAACGAAGCGCATATAAATCAAAACCACGCATTTAAATCCAACTAACATGTGTTAGAATCCATCACGGCGTTATTAGACTGGCTAACCCACCACACAAGACATTCCAATTATATCCCCGCAGCAGACCAGAACAGTCCAACCTCCTACCTAAACAAAACTTTCTGAGAAAGTGATTTATAATCACCATGCGTCCATCTGATTTTGATTGTTTTTGTATTTATTATTATTATTATTAGCCTACTATTAATATCATTTATAAATATACTTTTTTATTCATTTATTTATTTTATTTATTTATTTTTTATTTTTTATTTTTTTATTTTTTTATTTTTTTATTTTTTTTTAATTTATTTTTATTTTTATTTTTTATTTTTTTGGGGGGGATCTGCTCCTCGGTTGTCATGCCCAATAGGGGAATTAGGAGTACCCATCTATTGGATTCAACCTGTTATCTTGCCGTCATTTTGTTCAGCTCACTGAATGTCTTCCTCACTTTACATGTTCCTAACTTGCATTTTACTTTGACTTCTTTGCACATTTTTGAAATTTCCAATGTTATTTCTGTATATTGTTTTTCCGCAGTTCAGCGGTTTCTAGTGTTAATTTGATCTTGTGGCTGTTGCGTTGTTGGGATGTTTGTTTGTTTGTTTGTTTGTTTTTTGTTTGTTTGTTTGTTTGTTTATTTGTTTGTTTGCGTTTTCTGAATACTGCAAATCATGTACAATTCAGCTTTGAGTATAGCAACCCATGGTAACAATAAACCATTATAAATGAATGAATTAGTTAGGTAATTAATCTCATTTGCATTCTTCATCAAGATCCACCAATTGGACCATACCTTGGTAATGACCGCGAAAAAAAAATGTGTAATATTAATTATCCGAAACCCTACTTGTTTTAAAGATGGCAATGGTATACATTCTGCAAAACCTTTTTGTCTGAAGTGGCCCTGTTGATTACAAATTATGTCAACAATTTTCGAATCTTCAAAAATCGCCCGCAAGAGACTTTTGGAGAGAGATTCAAGATTCCGTGGTGTCCGTTTATGAATGAAACAGTTAGTGATGCGGTTGGTACCTGCTTTCATCTCGCTAAACCTGTATGCATTTGACGTTCTTGATGATGAACTTACATTATGACAGTTTTTTGAAGTTTTCTAACCTAGGCACTATTTTCAACTGAAACTCAGGAAACATCAATTATATCTTTATTCATAATTCGTCCCCTTGCATAAAATTGACAAAAGTCAATCTATATATGACCCCACCTTAAGGGGTTAACTTTCGATATTTAAAATTGTTTGGACGACATAATATTAATAGAAATGGCGCAGTTGTAATAATATTTTGATTTTGAAACGTTTTAGTTAAACACTGTATTATTTATTTTGCTTTAAGTGTGGATATTAACCATACCGGGACACACAAACTGTAATAATTCATATTTGTGGAATATTGTTTTTTATTGAAATGATAAAATAAACCAACATATTATTGTATACCTTTGGATTTTTGAACCGTTCGATTGTTTCATTATATAAATGGAGATAAATACAATAATTCTAACGGGTAAAAATTTCATTCCAAAAGTTGGTAGCGTTTTTGACAAATTGTCGAAAATCTGGAGCGGTAATGTCCATGCAGAAAGATCCGTAATTGGAATACACAATTTGAGAAACGTTTCATGCAGAAACATTTCTAAAATTGAAATGGTTTTGAATCCCTCTCTCCTAAACCACACTTCTTGGAAAGGAATTTTTTCGCAAAGTGTTTTACATTAATATCAACAGCTTCCTAATGGGTTTATTCTCAATAGCTTTAGGAGCAATTTCAAAAGGTATACCATCCCTTTAAACATATTTGTTGTTGGTATCCATGAAAAAGAGTTTCGATTGAACATTCGGAAGAGGACACGGCATTCTGAGCAAGTGACTGATTGAAAATTAGTAAACGAGAGTTATCGTAGACACTCACATAATGTTATATCTTATTATGAATTAAAGAGACTCGAATTAATGGATTGTACTCGGATGGTCGATGATGTACTCTACTGTATTTGATTTAAGACATCAATTTGGAGTGAGAGTACAACAAAGGTACAGCTGATATCATTAAAGCAGAAACAAATTGACGACAATTTTTATATTTTCTTATTGGAAATAAAACCTACAATGCAGGAATAATTTGATCACGCAAGTGCTAAAAGTATGCTCTAAATCAAATCTTCAATGAAAAATAATTGTATTTATGGCGAGATATGTTTTCAAAACACTTTCCTCTACAACGGACGTATTTCTTCGATTATTAAATTGAAAAGCCACTGCCGTTTTTTAACTGATTTCCTTGGTGTCTTTGATTGAAACAATCAATGCCCATATATCTCGTTATTTTTGAATTTGGTTTGGTTATGGCCAAGCAATTGATTTCGACAACCCTGTTATTGCAGTGCAATATTTACCCCACGGAAATCAAGACAGAGTCATGTTTGCATGCAGAGGCTGTCGACGTGTGAGAAACGAGAAAGTACACAAAGTCACATGGAAATGTTGCCTTTCCTATTGAAATATTTTAATGCACAAACACATCCTACGTATTGTCTAGATCTTCTCAACGCCATCCCAACGAATAGCCGACTATTGATTCATATTTTGTATACACATTGATTCAGGCAACGTCCGGATAATCAAACTCTCCACAAATGCCATGCTTTGTTTGAGATTTCTCCACGCTGTGAATTTTGTGAAATTATAAGACCTGTGGTGTCAAAATCGAAGCTCTGTTCTCAGCAAAGTCGAAACAAATCACGTTACTGGTGATTTTGTTTCTTTTATCTGATTATCCATACACAGGAGGAATTATGAACGTGTATATATGAATAATAGTCGAGCGGTTTGTGTTTCGATAAAAATTAGAAATACTGTCAAAAAGACTGCATCTTCAAGACGC
>JAUELU010000041.1:2572455-2592666 GCA_032357145.1 Evasterias troschelii | reverse complement strand
ATATGAATAATAGTCGAGCGGTTTGTGTTTCGATAAAAATTAGAAATACTGTCAAAAAGACTGCATCTTCAAGACGCATCCTGCACACAATATTACAGTAAACACGCGCCGTGTTGCTATGTGCGGACACAGTGATGTACTTAACCTTGCAAATCAAAAGACAGACGCGATGACGTTCGCAATAATCAGCCTTGTGTTATTTTTTGACAACGTTTTATTTCATGATTTTTGTTTTTACATAAACAGGTCAATTTCTCTATATTAAGGGAAGGAATTTTTATGCACATGAAAATGGGCTTTTATTGACTTTACGTTTGGTGCCTTATCATTAATTTTTCACAGATTGAAAACATGATTTGCCGTTACTGACACAAATTGATAAGTTCCCATCTCGAAAAGCTCTCAATCAAAATTGTATGTCAGTATCAATCCCCAAGAGAAATAATTCAGTTCATAATACTGTCAAAGGCGGGGAAACAACATCTAATAACATCACAAATCACTGTTGCCCAAACAAAAATAAAACATAATTGACGCGCAGAAAATCCATGGGACGTGACAGACGGAATATAATTTGACAAAATGTAGACAGCCCGGTTGGATCAGGTGTTTTTATCAAAAACAACAAGATGGGTGTGAGTTTTACTTTTAAAAACCCCAAATAATGCTACACACCCTTATACGCACGCCATCATCTTGTGTCTGTTATAATAATGATTCACAACAAACGTATAATACTTTCAATGACTTATATGACTATTCGAATTGTTGACCATTGAAAAGGTTTTCCCTCGGTCTAAATTTTCTTTTATTTTCAGTGGTTTGATTTGGGTAAATTCTAAATTGAATCTTGGGTCAAATCCATATAGCTGAGATTCAATGATTTTTGGAACCAGTTTTTTATGAACAGTGTGTGTTCTCAATCCATATTAATGCGATCTGATGGTATTGAGTGTTTTAGCTACCATTCCGTGCAAGTGAGCGAGATGTAATGGGTTTGGGATCAGCGCGCACCCACCGTTAAATGCAGCCCCCTTTGTATGCAATGTGATAAAAACATTTAAGTGCTTTATAATTGTTCGTAATTGGGAAAGTTGGTAAAGCGTGGACGTAATAGACATGACGCCGTGATTTGAGTGCAGGGTACGGTCGGAATCACAGCTAAAACACGGCTCGGTGCAAAAGTCCACATTGAAGAACCTCCCGCGTCGCACGAAACTCAGTACGTTTTTGTTCTCGACACGAGTGCTGAGTAAACAAAAAGACAGAGTGCACCCACCGTGGAGACAACAAGGAGGGCCCGTGGGTAGGCTGAACGTGTGGATAGGGTCGCAAGTTTGCATTTCCACCATTCAGCCCTATTATGAAAACAAATGCATCCTGCTTTCGGTTAACGCACAAAGTGCAAGGTTCCGTCCGATACAATAAGGTCAAAAAACAACCCCCTTTGTATTTACTACTCCAACAACAAAACAGTTACTGTAGCATTACTGAGTGATAACAGTACCGTTTAGGAACCCCGCCCCCAAGTTCCCCCTCGTTATTACTAAGCCACTGGAGTAGCATTTTCTTTCATTCACAAGCTATCCTATTACATGGGGGAGTATATTAAAAAGTACTCTCGATTTGAATCCAGTAGTGCTACAGTCGCAAAGTAGGAATGACAGAAATGTCACCTAAATAGATTTGCTCCACTTATTGAGAGAATGTGACTATTCAATCCATTAGCCCCGACAGTTAATAATCAGAAGTACCTCTTTTTCGTTGAAAGGAAATGTTGCCCATTTTACGAAGTAATCATGAGGCTTAGTCGCAATCCTGAAAATAATTGTGAATGAAATTATTTAGCTGTTGAAATGCGAGGACGCTCAATGAGAGGAACTAATCGGCAATTCAGCCTCGCAGATGAAGACTACTGCCCCTCTCATACTTCTATAATACTTCTACGGATTTGGTTTTATTTTGTCCAACTCACTGACCATTAATTGGATTATAGCATACGAGCAGTGGTTACACCCAAAGCAATTCAGGTACTTATGTGTAAAGCCTTGCCTTTCTGCTGTGACAAAAGTTGTGTTTATTGTAGGGCCTAGCCTACTCCTTTCTTTCATGGAAATGATGAATAATACGATAAATATGGGCAAGGCCGTGCCTGGATAGGCAGCTACAGCTTTGGCTACGGTTAGATGTCCTTAACAACAGCAATAATATTAGCCGGAGCTGTAGCCACCAGTTCACATACGGCATAGCTGAAGGTTACCTTTCACGTATAATTATTCTACTACAATTCTTACACAATTATACTACGTTCATAGTGGAGAAATCTGACTGTACAATCAGCACATGAAAAAAATAAACCGAGGCGAGATTGTCAAGCGACTACGCAAACAATGAAGTTTGAAACACCATTACCAAAAGTGTCCATTGAAATGCATTTGACCATTCTGATCGCAAGGACACATAACAATCCAAACCAACACATCCAGTGTATTCTATGGCCTTTTGCAGCCCGTCATTGCCAAAGAGAGTATACACCTTCCGCCATTAAGAACCATTAGCCGAAACAGAATTCAACATGCCTGTAGAAAATACAAATCACAGGCAGCTCAGTCCAGTATCTTGCCATCAAGAAAGGATTGAATTTAAATACTTTGCTAAATAGATTAAATAATCCGCTGTGTTTGCATTCTCTCAAGGACAGCTCAGCCCCAGTAACCGATTTCCATCCTGGATATGAGAGGCATTCCGCAAAACAACAAGTCAATAGTAAAGTCTATTTGGTTTAACAAAAGCTTCGATGCAAAGTCGATTATGAGTAAAACGAGATATAGAGGGATCACAATGTCTTTGGTTACCACAATGGCTGTACATTAAAACGTTCTTGTTCAGTGTTTGAACATCGTATAATGTGGTGACATTTTTATGGTCATTAGGTGTCGCCCCGAAGTGTCCACGTGAGTAACACTAATAGGGCCCTCTTGTGGTCACAGCTTCACACTACTATGTCTCTGGTCTGTGTATACCGCGAAAAAGAAGTTCAGTTCAAAAAACTTGTAAATATATTAATGACGATCTAAAAGAACGAGAAACATAACTATTATACAATCTCCTTAAGTAGATTTAATACTTCAATGTAAACAGTTTTCAAAATTCATAATGCAAATACCCTGAGATGGGCCTTGAATTGTGGACAAAAGCTTGCCAGATGGATCACAGAACAATAACTATAAATCAGATTTAACCTAGTGTAAATTTCGTCACTTCTCAGATAATCAAAGACAGGTGGTTGATGTTACTGACTGTTTCACACTCAAACCGCCACAAACTGGCCCTATATGCACTATGAATTGGTTGTGCATTAATCAATTATTTCCATTTATGCTTGTACTTTGGTAATCTTTTCTACAGTGAACATCTACATTCACTGACGTGTTTTCTAAAAATACACCCGTATATTAAGTCAAATTATCAAAACTTGTCCGTCACAATAACATCATCATGATTGTGATATGAGAAACAGTTTCCACCGGTAGAGCAATAGAGAATGACACTGCACAAAGACTAACTTTATATATTCCATGGCAATATGTACGCCAGTTTCTGCATGGGAAAATGTACAACAAAAAACAACAACATCGGCTCAGGATTTTTTTTAATGAGAAATCTCCTTTTCTCCTTTTTAAAAAGTTGGCAACAATTCACAATTGACAAACTAACAAAAAAAGGTGACATTTGATGTTTTCTCACATCATTCTTTGTATAAATCGTGGTTGAAGAACTCCAGGCTCCGTGGTTTTTTTGTAAACACGTGAGGAATACGGTCTATGAGTCTGAGGAAATTTCAAAGTTAGCCTCTTCCAAAATGAAGTGTTTGTGTGATCCACTTCAACACATCGTGTGAGGCAACTACACTGAATCCTTTGACAATAGTAGGAATGCTGCCTAAATAAACCAGCACAAAAGCACGATGACTTTTGACCAACGAAATGTTAGAAAGTACAGCTTTTGATATACTTACAGTACGCATGGCTGCGCTGATGATGTACTAGGGCTCGATAATTTAATATCCTACAACATTGCCCGTTAAGTATTGATTAATTTCTGTAATAAGACACCGTTATATGACTTATCCACTTTTTAGGAGCCACTGAGTAAGAACACTTATATTGGTGTGCATCTTTTACATGCAAAGAATATGTGTACAGTCAAGAGAGGGCCATACTTATTATCTCCATTAATTAAAACACAATTTGATTGTTAATGCTTGAATTGATGATAATAATAAAAACTTTCAAAGAGTGGGTGCTTCCACCCCATTAACTAGAAAGAGCATAATTTCAAGAGCTTGGGGACGGAATGTCGGCCAACTTTTAAAGCCCATTAACTTTTCTCTTCATTTTGCAAGGCCTTTCACAAGTTTATCGTACTGTTTTCAATCGATGGAGCGGCCGTGCGTGGCATTTAACGATTGGTTCGGTCGAATGCAAAGTGAATTTTCCACGGACCGTGTTTGGTTTTGAATGATTGCTTCGAATCGAAAACTAAAAATCCTACAGGTTTTGTTGTTTTCTATGAAGTCTAGATCAAGTTATGCAAGTCAGGGCGGTTGTCTGTCTCAAGGGGCTATGATGCCATTTCCCCCAATGATGTTCGTTTTTGTACTTAAAATTCCCGAGAACACGACCCTATATAGGGAGAGTGCATGTTGATAAAAACACAACAGAAAAATAGGCTATCGCAATAAATCACATTTATCAATTTTTTATGAAATAACTAATATCATTTTTCATATGTGTTTTCACGAATATGGGCTGGCGGGTTTATTATTATTAAACCAGTTGTAAGTACTTCTGGGATTGTGCTCTTGACCTATATGGTTCAATATTAAAAATACCCGAATAACAAAATATGTATAAATATTATATTAACCGATGTACATGACCTACATTTCTACATAGAGTATTCCGTGCAATTAGTGAAGTGCTTCGGTAACTAATTAAAACCTAATGATTAATGTCGACGAATTATGAAACATTTTTCTGCGACAGAATGTTGAAACATTGTTCACAAAGATAAGTCGTACCACTGGACTCCGATTTCCATTAAATTTAATGCATTCACGCATAGTTTTGAGGCTCAACAGAAAACAATTAGGCCCTACCAGTCTATTATTTTACTTGATTACACCATCGTTTTATTTAATTTAACATTAACTTTCATCGACAAATATTTATAATTTTTGGGGGCCACAATCAAATTTACAAAATATCGATCCCAAATGGTAAACAAAAATTAATAATATTAGGCCTACCTTAACAGCCTCGCTTCCTCATCTCTTCTCTTGTACATAGTTCTTCACTTCATATTTATTACTTTTGTTTATTTATTAATTAATTAATTGTTAGTTATATATTAATTATGTTTTACTTTTACTTTCCTTTACACTGATTGTCTTTAATTACGGATGTACTTTCTCAAATAGAATGGAATAAAGTCAATTGAATTGATTTTAATACAGGCCTGCATATTAATTACAATTATTTGAAACATAATTAACACCATTAATGACGCGATTCTGAGCAAAATATATTTAACATAATATAGCCAACCTTAATATATTTGAAATAATATACCCAACTTTTTCCACGTTATTCTCTTATGTTAATGCTTCGACAGAACAAAAAGTTGCTGTGTAGGTACAGATGATAGGGTAAAGCCGGTGTCCGGATCAACTGAAAACGTTTGCCTGTGGAGGCGCCCTAGCACATTAACGGTTGATTCGAACAGCTGTATTTACGGCACGTGCACGCATCCACACCATAACATGCGTGTGTGTAGCTGATGAGATATGCCACTCGTCACCACGACCCTGTTTATGCGGTGGTAACATGTGGCTTTATCAGTAAAAAGCTTTTGGCTTTTTGCAAGTCCCACCATGTCTTAAGTATTTTAGGGGATCGTAGCTCAAAGTGTGAGAAAATGCAGTATAAATGTCCGAGAACATTAACGAGAGGCCTGTACTGGGTTGGCATACATTGTGAGACTATTCACACACACATTAAATTCACTCCAAGTCTTAATTATTTAAAAATATAATTCAATGGTTTGATCGCGTTTAGAGATAAATTTACTATTTTCAAGAAGAAGAAAAGATACCTTCTGCTTATCAAGACACAAACCCAGTGTCTTCTTTCCCCAGTAAAAATGACATTCCAGTCCACAGTGGCTAAAATGTTCGTTCGTCGGGAGCCGGAGTACAATCCTCAGCAATCCTTTTAGACCCGGCGGGAATGTATGAAAGGGTCTGAAATCAAATTCCGTAAAGGAAGCCAGTAATGGAGGTGAAAATACCAGGTCCAATTACCACGGTATATCCTGGAGTGGGTACACAGAACTGCATGCCACCGGGAGAGAGTAGCTTACAACAACGGGCACATAATCACCCACACAGGAGCACATATGAATAGAATGTATGTGCACACTGCACCAAACCCATTATCTTCTTTTGTAAAACATAATTATCAGTAGCATTTAAGGGACTTCGCAGAAAATAAATGATTAATACGCGAGTATCTGTGAGCATCACAAAATGATTTTTTGAGCGTAACGCTGAGTTTTAATAATAAGTCTGGAACGGGCTGCCGCCTGGGTTTGCAGAAACTCACACTCTATTTATATGGGTTTTGTTCCACTACCCTTGGCCTCGTGTATTAAAACTTTCCCCCTCGTGAGTTCGTGTGTATTTACAGCCGCGCTGCTCCATTCAAGCAACAAAAGGAGTGAATGGAATAGATAACTTTAGGGTGTTTGTTTATGGCAGTATAAGGACGGCACAAGATGTCCGGGAGGAGGTCCCCATAGGCAGCGCGAACACCGAAGGCCAACCCTTGCACGGCACGCAAGTGAAAAAAGGGAAGGTCTGCAAAAATCGCGATGGATTGATGGATGCATGGCATCAAAAAGCCCTGTATTCCGTTTCGTGTTGCAGGATTTGCACCGTGAACCCAACATCCATAGTGTACTGAAGCGGGAAAGCGACTAATGCTTGATTAAACCTGAAAGCAAGTCTCCATCACAATAACAGGGGACAAAAAATGCTAGCTAGCTAAATTTTCATGGGGGCTAAAGCACATATGCATATATACAGCACGTCAGGACATATTTGCAGAAGTATTTACACCGTTTAAAGAACATCAGTGTTGAAAAGGGAATCAGTTTACCTGTTCAAACTCCCTAGAGGCTATAACTGAAATACGTCGACGTGGATAGTCACATGCTGCGAAAGGAGAATAAATAAACGCACGCAGGAATGCCGCAAGATATATATAGAAAAACCTTGACTAAAGTCGGTCTATGTATTTTTTTACAATCTGTTAACTTATTGACGACTTTTCACAAACATTCCTCCAAACAGTGATTCCAATAAATTTGAAAATGTGACACATGAAATGATGAAAACGGACAACGATAGCTAAGAGCACATAAATCACTTACTTCTTGCCAGTGGTTGGACTTTCTCCACAAGTAAAGTTTTGGACATCTCTTTTGTATATTTCTCGTCCCTTTTATTAATCCCGTGGTAACTGACTTGAGTTTTGTATAAACTTAGTGTTCTGTATAGTGATCCCATGGCTAAGTAGCAGTCATTGATTTCTTCCTCAGTCTCGAAGAAAAGCAATTGGGTATGATTCCATTTGTTAAGTTCGAAGTACCGGGCGATAAAACCAGCCTGTTTCGTGTAGCTGCCCTGAACCCGGGTGAGTGTTGGGAAGTCTTCCCGCTGTTTTCCACGGAACCCCTCGGCCAGCCCACCGGCTGTGATGTGGGGCACTCCCCAGTGACCCAAGAATCGTCCTATGCCCGAGGTAGCGTACTCGCAGCCGGGGCCCAAATACATGTCCGGTTTCTTCTCCATTTGTAAGTCCACCATTCGAAACTGACCAGTGCTAAGTTTGCATTCGGTGTCCTCAACAAATAACGTAAAATTTCTACTCGACATCGTAGTCCGTTTGGTCTTTTCCATGGCAATGCACACGGCAGGGAGGACCATCTGGGAAAAGAAAGGGTACCGGACAGAGCCGCCGGCAAACGTCCCCGGCACCGGGTACCGTGGAAGTAGAACAGCAATTTTTATATCACGGTCATTTTGTGCTGGATCGATGCCACCGTTAACGCCAACATCACCTGTTAACATTGCACCTGTCCGTAGTGTCAACATAACTAAGATGGCAGCATTCCACACTTTCAAACATGAATCGAAAAACATCGCGAACACATTCAAGTATCAACAAATTATGAAGAACCGTTGGACCAGACCATGCTTGGGTTAGAGACGACCCACCTTCGCGTCACGGCGTCACTAAGTGAATAGTCATTAAATTTGTTAAAAAACTCCTCGTCGACTGTCATTCATGTTGTCGAGCTTGCGAGTAGTATTCCCCTACCATCCAAGTTAATCCACAAGCATTGACACCATTGCAGCGGCATGAAAATAAACAACCTCGCGGGTCTATGACATTTTAATAATAAAACTTACTCAATGTTGGTTCGTGTCATTCACTGTGTGTGATGACAACGTTGGGGGCTGTCAGTGCAATGGTTCCCACGTGCTGATGATCACCGCACCTCTGCGTCGGTGTGGACAAGTCATCGTGTAATTATAATGACTACTCCAGAGAGAAAGATCGTCCCCTACTCCGGTGTGGAGTTTTCTTTATATTATTTGAAAACCAACACAAGCTGTGACAGGCTGGATTGGTCGTCAAGGCATTCTCTCTCGCTCAAGGAAACGGATTATATTATACAGTCAGTACACGTTATACTGTTACACAATCACCAACACATACACATACCTCTCTCACCTTTCGCGTAGTATGAAATAGGTAAGACTAGACCTTGCGCCCAGTAGACCCGATCTCAGCGAGTTCGCCTAGCGGTTGACCCTCGGCGCGCAAGCGCGGCTCCATTCGTGCATATAGCCCAACAATAAATACTCATTTCGGTATACAACAGTAACCCCCCAAAAAACTGTTGGCTTGTTCTATTGACACACGGGGTCCAGATAGAACGAACTATCAAATCATAATCGTCTATCTCAGTGCTTAAGAAAATATTGTGACAACGTTCAATCACAACTGCAAACTGATGATTTCTCTTTGCAATAAGAACACATTTTTTCCAATAGCGAGTTATACGTGAGATTGTTTTTACAACGCCGGTGTGCTGTATTTTTCTAAAGGCGAGAGATTGAAAGGCTGGCGATGAAATGAAATTAAAACACTGGCGTATAATTTACTGGAACTGCAAGACAAAGCACATAGTATCTCTGTTGTGTTAAAGGCCATGGATAAACCGAACGCTCCTCTGAATACGTACCGTATATTAAATGAGATAAACTAGTTGTGTATTTTGTCTTCTTCATGGTTTCTCCATGCATACAGTTCTTGTATGTTGCTAAGGCCATTAATTAATTAGAGTCTGACCATAATACAGAGTAGCGCCTGTACTTGTGCTGTGCATGGAATGAAGATGGAATTGTTGTGATGCCGAGACGACTCAACGAGAGTAAGTCGGTCCTTGGGCTCTGAAAGACCGAAGGGATTACACCATGCTGATATGGTTAAATTTACGACGGTTCCTAAACCACGAAGCTCAAGGTTGGACGAGGTCAATCGAGCGAAGGATCATAATTTACGTGAGAGACGTACACGAACAAACAAAAAGAAAAAGAAAATAAAAAAAAGGAAAAAAATCGAACACAAGACTCAATCGACAACTACGTTTCTATTACTGTTAAATCCGAACAATAGTGTATATGGCTTTTTGTTGGAAACCCCTTTTTTAATATTAACAAAATGTCAAAGTCTATAAAGCGACGCACACGTATAACTGTATTGTATTCATATGACAAGAACAATGGTTAATTCTTCAATAAGCAAATAATTTATGAGCAACGGCATTGAACGGGCACGCAACATTGTGCACAACACATTACTTCAACGTCATGCTTGATTACACTCAGTTTGTTAGATTTGGCAAAATGTTTTGGCAGTTCATAGCTTCCTTATAATTGTTTAGTAACAGCCAGTCCGTTGGGGTGCATAAATTCCCCCGCGGCAACTACAGTTTTGACCGAACTGCCACGACACCGAGCTCATAAATACAGACATCTTTTACAGCGTGTAATAGGAGGGCGCACACAATCTGTGGGCACGGGACTGCTCGCCTGTAGGGCTTTGGAGGCGAAGCCCTGGTGACAACAATATTTATGCAAGCTTAAAAACTCTTGATTGTTTAGTGTGGAGTGGAGGGAGACCTCGATTCAATATAGCATGTTTGCAGAAAGGGCACATAATACTCTGAATTGTATCTAGTCTGGGTTATAGTTCAAACCGTATGAATCGATAAATGTTTGCCAGAGATAAACACAATATTCACCGTGCAATGAGCACTGTAATGTTGCTATCCAATGTTCAATGGACAATTAAGTTTTATATGTGTGCTGAATGATATAGGTGAGGACAGAAAAGCACTTTTCTGAGCATCGCAATGCATGTCAGGCATTTCAGAATGCCTAATACAAATCAACACATGTTTTTAGGATACAATTTTCATATGTGGCCGATTAAAGCAAAAACTTCGTTTTTACCATTCACGAAACTGGGGTCTTGAAGTTGACACCATGGGCGATGTAACGTATAGTGTTGAAATAAGAGTCAAACCTAACACCATAGTGGGTATCAGTGTGATTTTTTATATCATATGATGTTAATTTTTATTCTCTCTTGGGTATATAATGTGACAATACACATGGTGTCCATTTAAGCACCCGAGTATTTGCAGCGTGACATGGAACCAGATGTTTAGCCTTCGAGAAAGATTCTGATAGGGTCGAAACGTTAGGCCACTAACTAGTTATTGCAGATGTTATCTTGTTCAATTTGTAAGATGGAACCATCTCATGTATAGTATGGACATGCTCCCATAATTTTAAACGTCACTCTGAAAACTGTTATACTCTAAATCACATTCAATTTTTCGTGCTTTTTTTTTCTTTCTTTTTTTTTTTTTTTTGGGGGGGGTGTTTAAGGGTGAAAATCGGAAAAAGAAATTGAATGGTTTACCTCTTGCAACCGGTCGGATCGTATTCAGCAAGAGATCCTTTATGTGTTGATTAGTAAAATCTTCCTCGCTACCATCAATCAGCTTGTAGGACGTTCCAGTTAAACCAGCTTTTATATTCAGATTATATATAGGACCAATACCAAATTTACAGTCGTTCACAACCTTCTCATTGTCGAAAAATATCAGCTTGGAATGATTCCAGCCCATGCTTGAGAAGTAACGGGAGATAAAACCGGCCATTTTCTTGTAAGGTCCTTGGACCCGCGTCAGCGTAGAATACTCGTTCGTTCTCTTCCCGTCCGTAATGAAGCCGTAGGCCAGCCCACCGGCCGTGATCTGCGGGATGCCCCAACGACCGAGGAGTCGACCTACCGCAGAAACGACATACTCCAGTCCCGGGCCTAATACCACATGAACGGGGTTGGTGAACATGAGGTCTATCATGGAAAATTGTGCACTTGCTAATTCACATTCAGTGTCCATCGTAATGACGGAAATGTTCCTTCCGGACAGATACGTAGATTTCACACTCTCTAAAGCTATCGAAATGGCGGGTCCCACCATCTGAAGGAAGAATGGATAGTGAACGTGCACCTTTATGCATGGATATCTTGGTAGTAAGACGGCGATCGTGAACTCTTTTTCATTTTTGCTTTCATTCTTCACCACACACAACTGTGAAGTAGCTCCAATCGGCGAGGACGTAATTAAAAACAGCAGCCCAATCAGGACATTGGCGAAATTAATTTCCATTTTTAAAATAGGACAGTAAAGCACCGAGACACTTTAAAATGGCGAATGCGGGCTATCTCCATCCATACAAAAAACACTTGTCAGTCGATCTGCAGGTTTAGTAAGTATAAAAGAAATATGTAACAATCGTTGGAGTCCCCAGGACGAGTTCCAATAGCTATGCAAACAGAAACTGTTCCAGAGTCAATGAACGAGTTCTACAAGTACAGACGCAGTACATGGACGTGGTGTTTTCTGTAGTGCATTGTAGGTCCACTCAACTGTGTGATCACTGTGTTGATATACTGTGGTGTGTCCTCATCCGGTCACGGAACTGTGTCCCCGTAAGATTATGATAGATCTGATAAAGTCTCCCGTTATTCGTGTGAAGCATTTGCCGGTCTGCGTACAGTGCAGTCAGATCAAAAGTTAGATGGTCGCCTGTCTGCAAAACATGCGTGTATGACATAAACCGGAAAACCACTGAGCACGCTTTCCACCTTCAATAACGCAACTGTTGGCCTTGTGCCCGGCGACCTGCGAAGACACCTTTAAGTCCTTGTAGCACCCTACGTCTTGGGAGGATGCGGGATGTACCTTGACGAACGAGTTCCTGAATGGTTTAAACCGGCGTTTAGCTCGCCATCGTATAGACGAGAGACGCACGCTCTTTAATAAGCAGATTGTCCGTCACGGTATAACTACATCGGCTCGTGTCCCCTGGCCAAACGCAACATTCCACTTTGCAGTTAGGATAAAACATGTAGAATTGTAGACCTTGCCCGCCGATCTCTCTTCTCTCTCTCACAGTCGCTCTGATCACTCTTTGCTCGGAGCCAGTGGATGACCCTTGTTTTTTGGCGCGCAGGCGCGTTGGTCTCAAACAGTAACACAATAGATCCTAAAATGAACTGTGCCAACGCTATAAAGAACAGACAATCTCCCTAGAGAAAAGGAGGTTGAAATCTTAATCGCCTATCTACTGCCGTGGTAATATTTTTACAACTATCATTCACAGACGTATCGTCATGCCATGAATATTACACTTCCACGTCATACAATTTTATTGCTATCTCTCCTGTGTTTTCGTCTTAATTCAATAAACGTTTTTAGTACTTGCCAGGCTGCGTTGCGGGTAAGGAGGAGCTTAGTTTGATTGTATTAGACTAAATAATGGTGTGTTTCAGCGTATAAGACAGTATCCAATCCTAAACATGATCCGTGGTTCGCCTACAGCCGCATGGCAGCATAACACGGCCTGCTGAATGCCGATTATCGCTGAGCCCGCCTATTTAATTGAAGTCATTTTTAACTAGTCAATGGCCGGGGTCTTCCCTTTTCCCCGCCATGCAACCTTCTGATTTATTAACGATTACGTGTGGAGAACAACTTGAGGGTGTGAGGCTCTCGAGATGGCTTGGTCTCTGTTTTTAATTGGGGTTGAGAAGGGGGTTCATGTGGATTGATTCTTGCTTAAGGTAGACACTTACTACACTACTGTAACGGGCATTACTCTTTCATTTTGGCAATCACAATAGTTGCATTCAACTAAACTCTGCACTTGCACTATGCAGTTACATGTAGAAATATTTAACATTTAAATAATCCAAACATTGGTAATAGCGTTCCGGATAGAATACATAAATATCACAGAGGTATTTTAATTTATGAATATTTCATGATTCCACAATGCACAGAAGAATGATTATCTGCATAATCAACTCGTCGGTAAATATTTGAACACGTGTATTGGGCGAGTTTAACTTACTGTACAGACGAACTGATACATACGACGGTGATAATATTTCCTCTCAAAACAGTCGTAATCAGAATATTAAATAAATATTAATTAAATATTATTCTTCCAGATGTCCGAACTAACCATAAATCATTGGAAATGAGCAAAAGGCGAAAGCAAAGGGCGTTCAACATACCAATAATGTCAAATCAATACCAATAACGCCTGACGGAATAAGCTCTCATAACGGCATTGTGTGGTGGTACTTGCGACCATTTGTGGATGATGAAACACCTTCTATGGAATAATTATTTCGTGACCAGCCAGTTTCCAGTTTCAAGAGTGTGAAGTATACGTCGACAATCTATGAACTTGAAAACAAAATATACCTTGTTTTTTTTGAACAGTCGAATGAGTTAATCCTATAATGTAGATAATCTATATAAAATAAAACTAAACTATATGAACATTTCATTCAAAGGTGGTCGCGTTTTGAGATCTCACCGAAAATCCGGAGCGAATAATAATGTCCACGCAGGAAGAATAATCCCTAATAGGAATAAACAATCTGAGAAACGTATCTGACAGTAACGTTTCTCAGATTCAAATTTTGGGGCATAAAAACTGATTTTTTGTACACAGGCTACCCTACTTCGAAGAGTGAAATGTTTCTAAAAATTCTTTGTACTATCGAAAGCTACTGTACGTCTACCAATAAGTTTGTATTGCCGTGATTTAGTATATCAAACATATACCTTTCCTTTATCTGGTCGTAATAGCAGTAATTTTGTTTGAAGGTTTTATTATCGCTACTGTTAAATCTCCTGTGAATCTTTAAAGTTGGGGCGTCGTAGATTTTTTTTTTCAACGTATTGCTGATTTATAGGCAAAATTATAAAGAAAGATACAACAGAAGTCACATGTGAAAGTTTCAGCAGAATAAATTGTCGCTGAGAAAATGGCAAAAAACTGCGATGTCGAAACAAAACACGTTTAACGAGGCGACGCTGGTTACCAACCGCATGCGCGTTCACAAACACCTAGAAATCTGAGAAACGATTCAGGCATGATGAAGAATCGTTTCTCAGGTTCAAAAGTTTCGGGTTGAAGAATGATCCAAATCATACTACTTCGAAGGGAATCCTTTCTCAAAGTAACAAAAGCTGCAGTGCTTCTCACCAAGTAAGCTTGTATGGTCAGTAGCGTTTGGACTATTTACCAATGTAGGACCACACCTTTAATATTATAAAATAATTGATCTCAATTTCATTGACAGCCAAAACGTCTGTCAAGTGCACATTTTAAATTATGGTTTCTGACTTTTTTAAATAAATGTTTCCTTTTCCCCAGCTTAACACGGGTGTATTTTCTAAGTCAATATTTTGACAACTAACATTATTTATCAGACGTCTTCACGAATCATGTTTTTTTAGCTAGGCTCAATAAAATGTAACGATTTGTACCACAATACCAAGCCTGTTCGAAAATGTATCCAAAAGATAGAACGTTTGGATTGAGCCATTGTTCGCAAAAGGGGTTGGCTCTCAAACTCGCTTCATAATTACCAATAATCTTACCGCCCCTTCCATTTGGTATGTATTGTAAGCAACGCTCCCTTTAGTTAAATGGACGGTCTGTGTGTATTCGTTCCTTGTGCCTTCCCGGGTTAAGGAAAATATAATCTACAATGGCCATGACAATCAGACAAAAGAAAGCATTGTGTGCCAGTGGCAATGTTGGCCTCTACATCCAAATTAAAATTTCCATTTTGTGAAATCACTAGAAAATGAAAAAAAAAAAAAAAATCAGGTTGAATTTTCAGTGTCTTGAAATTACACAACTGAAGAGGAATTGGAAACACTTGGGTGTCTTCAGATACAAAACTGATTCAAACCAAATCCGCATCACTCATGAATAACAATCCTTCCGTCCTGTCTGTCAGTGTGTAGCGGGGCCTGTGGTTTTGTAGCAGCGCCCGAGTCAACATTGAATACAAAAAATTGCTTAGATTGAAATTTGAATAAATAAATTCGAAGGACTGAATGTGAGCGTGCAGCTACGGCAGCCACTCACATTATCTATCAGCATATGGCATGTGATGGTATATAAGGATGCCATTGCAGCCGCAAGCACGATATTCTTTCTGATTGAATGCAGTTTACACAGTTAATGAAAGACATCCCTGGCGGAATGTTCATCCGCAGAGAATTCAGTGACAATCACGGCTGGCTTTTCCTTCGCCCCCCTAAAAGCAAAGCCATCCAGAACATTGCCCTTGGCTCCTCGTCTCT
The DNA here is from genome assembly GCA_032357145.1 of Evasterias troschelii. Taxonomy (NCBI): domain Eukaryota; kingdom Metazoa; phylum Echinodermata; class Asteroidea; order Forcipulatida; family Asteriidae; genus Evasterias; species Evasterias troschelii. Next base: position 2,576,781 of record JAUELU010000041.1, on the reverse strand, counting down.
CCCTATCAAGCCAGTTGCAATTGAAGAAAATTGAGCCCACACCCGGGCGCGAGCCAGCGATTGGCAAGAACCATGAAGCTGTCTGAACAAAAGCCGATTTCCATGTCTTGCCTTACGGGGCCATTCGGGCTTTTCTGATTCACACTTTGCCAAAATCAGTGAAAAGGGAATATAACCCATCCGTCACAGAGTGTTTATGAAATATGTATTCTACGCTTTTCTAGTCCATGAGGCAGAAGGTTGTGGAAACCAATACACCTGGCCCGACCAGACAAAAGGAAACCTAAACTTTCTATCTTCGGTTTGCATTCTGTGGACTATTTGCTCTGCATGCTGTCTCCTCTTCGTTCTACCTCCATGGTTCGAGCATGATAAAGGAAGGAATAGATCCTCCATGGATTGAGAAGTCTCACAAACCGTATATTCGTCACACACAGACGCACCGAGTCATGGCATAGCTGGAGGCGCTGGAAGGAATTCCGTCAAAACGCGGAAGACATTTATTTGTAGCTAGGCTCCAACGTCCAAAATAAAATGACATGCCCGTGGAAAAGTGTTTAAAATCTTGCCAAATTACACCAGAGTAAATCAGAAGAAGACGGCATTAGGTTGTGCATAATAATGCTGTTTAGTGTCAACTTTTTCAGACGCATCAAAGCCGACGTGTCACGGTGTTATTGAAACTCCAGCAGGTGCAAAAACATCGGAGGTGTTTATGACTGACAATGTATGTACGGACAGAAACAAGATGGGGTTACAAAAATAGGTATTTCGCCGGGAGTAAATTCAGCAACAAAACTACAACGCCTCCACTGAAGCCTCTCAGATTGGATCAAACGTTAATATTTGACTTCATCTTGAAGATTAAATGTGAATCAGACACTCACTTCCTTTTGTTTGTCTACGACGGCAAGGATTTTGACTTACAAATTTATTCCTCTTTCGACATCTGATGTTCATGACAGGAATGACATTTTGACTGCTGTGATAAGGACAGTATCTTAAAATATAATCTCATTACTCTGACCTTACTCCTTCATAAAAGGACCCTAGTTTCTTACAATTGGGTTTGACATGAATGTTTATTTCTATTTAAAATGATGCTCCCACAAAGCTCAATTGATAAATCTAGTTCGACTGCACATTGTCAAATTCTATTACATTCCATTAAATGTCCACATGCCTATGGGCATTCTTTGAACTTTAAAAGGTTAACCGATAACCACGTGCGATCCTTTAACCAATTAAAATCGACATTCATTTCAACCAGTAATGACATTGGCTGATATCCCGCGACACGTGCGATTGGCGAGATGATCTGAACAAACAAAACCCAGAAAGGGGGGGAAAAAGATCATTTTGTTATAAGTCTACAACAACATCCACACTCACGCTAAGTAATATTTCATTCCAAAAAGGTGTATTTATTCAAAACATGTCAGTGCATATCGCAGCATCTCCCCACAGTGTTGTTTTTGTACTTGCCGTGACGAGCGCGCAGGGAGCCCGTGTTTTAACGTCCGTTTTTCCTTTTTCTCCGATGAATCCAGCGATCGATTTCAGAGCATCGATTGGGCGTCAGTCTTTATTTTGATGTCGGCTTGTTTGCAGTTATCATCACAGCACTTTCCTGTCGACGTCTGCGATGTGCAGACTGTAGGAAGGTGTAAGCGCAAACCGTGGGGAGGGGGGTAAGGGGAAGCAACTCTAAGGATCTCCTTTGGAGATAACTTCTGTAGAAGTACATGGACCGAAAGGTATATGCTTGAGTGGTCGGTTGCCAACATCAAAAGGTGCGAAAGTGCTGAAAGTACAATAAATTTGATTGCGATTAGTTTTTTCTTTCCGATGAACAGATATCGGTGAGGCGATCAGACGTGTTTTGATATATTGAGTCACTTTATAATATGAAGAATACCCACAAACTGCTATCAAAATACATGCAGACGCGTGAAGAGTGAATGAATACAGGTACTCCCTGTTGAGTATTCTGTCGGGATGGTTGTGGGGAGGGACACAACTCACGTAAAAATATAAAACTGTCATTCTTGACAGGATCGTGATGGAAGAAACCTTGACAAGGCGAGAAAACAGGCACATTATGTATGAAGGAGAGGAGGACATTGACTGAGAGAGTTAAGGACTTGTTATGAAAGTCACTTGGGGCCAATCTTTGCAATATCCCAGCACAAACATTGTACACGTAGTCCAACTATTGTGAGTGGCAAACGCGAAACGCCTAATTCAGCACGCACTAGGGCTGACTGATGGCTCGCGCCAGGCACGATTATCAAATAAAGCAGTGTGTACACTGCTCACGTAGATTTCAAGACGTCGATCCCACGTACAGTAATAGTACGGATAGCTACGGCCAATTACAGTTCCAATGGGCCAAAATTGGCCCCCTCATCAAATCATCACAGTGGTGATGGAAACACTGCTGAAATTTGAAGAGATCACGTTACTTCAAGTACTACGTTAAATTATCCAAACTCGACTGGTAAATCCCTCCGCATTAAACAGTGCCAGCCCACGGGCTGTCCGAGTGCTTTTTGATAAACGAGTCCAAGTTGTATCGAATCACTCTAAACGATTATGGAACTTTCGCAACCATGGTTACCCTTTGATAGTTCCCACCACAGAAGCAAACTGCACAGCCTAGTAACACCTCAACACCTTAACGCAAATTACCTTTCACACATTTTCAACAGCAATGATGGCGAAATTTGTTCTCTACCGCCGAAAGTGACCTCTGGTGCAGTGCCTTTTGACGAATTCTCGTTATGAATTATGAAAAACGTCTACTTCTAACTCCCCCGTGATAAATCAATCTGAAGTAGAATGGCATAAAAGGCGGCATGACCAATCATTTTAATCAGCTTGAACGATTTCCCCCTCTTCAAATCAACCACAAATCAGGGCTGAAGAGATAACGCTGACTGGCGGTAGATTACCTCACAAAACTTTCTAGAAGAAACACATAAAATGCCACAGCCAAATCAACACGTTATTAAAACAAAACAATGATGACGATTGCAAAACGCAGCACCATGGGAACTTGATGACGATGACACAAAGGGACACTTCAGTGCCACATCTGTCGCAAATGACAACGGCATCAACAATGCCAGCTGCAGCAACGGACACCGGTAGCAACAAAATATATTAAAAAACCAAAACAAAACAAAAACCAAATTATGCAATTCCCAACAACAGCAGAAGAATCAACGCTAACACCCCCTCCAAGATGGCCGACATCTCAACAACCAGAATAAATTATGAGTGACATGTTTACGGTGCGAACCCCATAAAAAACATCACTAATAAATTTGATTTCACGGGCTTCATTGCTTGTTTTCCGGAATGTATGTTTAATGCATTTAGGTTAAATGTATTTACCATATCCCATACACATTTAACAATCAAGAGAATGATTAACAGTAAAGGTAAATGGACTTTGACTACACACGTTTAATGGAAAGCTCGCGAGAAAGTTCATAAATTTGAAGCGACCTTAAACGAAGGTGCATAGTTTGGGTTAAATCCGGATGGTGTTTGGATAGACAAAGCAAAGTAATTATGATCATATTTCCCTCCCTCAAAGCTACAGCCTCAACAAGAGTCCTTCAAATCAATCCTCAACACCTGATACCAAGCGGTTCCTCCGGTAGTTCTTTCCCCACGTGTGTTAAATTGACCGTACCATATCAAGACGATGAGGAAGAAATCAATTGAAGGTAAGAACACTTCTGATTAGATTTGTCTGTGTGCATAAATGGCTGAAGAAACCAATTCATGCAATCTAATTTCAGATCAATTAATCCAATCAAGGTTTATCATCATCCCCCCCCAAAAAAAAATAAAAAAATAAAAATAAAAAATAAAATAAAAAAAAAAGAGAAAGAAGACACGCACGGGATACGTAATGCAGACAGTCTGTTAATTATGCGAAATTTTTAAAGTAGAAAGGTATATTATTCTCAAACCTATAGAGTCTGTACTTATATTCTTGTTTTTACTCCAATTACGGGTATCCTACTGCGAGAAACAATTTGGGATGGCATCATCCTTTAAGGAATCCAACTTTTGAAGAAAGAAAAAAAAGGGGAATTAAAAAATCTACATGACAGGATTACATATTATAAGGCCACCTTCTAAAATCCACAAATACTTGATATTTGATGAGAAAACCTCAACGAATAACACATCTTTCAGTGTTGTTAGCGCAGGTGATGTGTGGTTGTCATGGGGGGGGGGGGGGGGGGCTTTGGTGCAAAGTATAAAAAAAATTTTACATAGCATCGCTTAACAATGAATTTTATAATA
>JAUELU010000041.1:2527217-2539401 GCA_032357145.1 Evasterias troschelii | reverse complement strand
TACTTCTCTAGTCAGTTTGCAGACAGAGTGTGGCCTAGATCCTACCCGAGTTAAAGTATTACATTCAACTGTGTGATGAACATCCCTTTGCGTCAAAACTAATTAACATCCCATTCACTCTTTCAAAGTGGATCGAGTCTTTCTCTGAACCCACATCTGTTCATCCTGGAGGCTTATCGTTCCTTGTTAACTTTTATTATTATCACAACTCATTCTTTTCGATTGTAACACTCAAACCTAGAGCAAGCTTTATGTACACATCACAACACAATCTCATATCCTTCGGATATAAACAGAACGAGTGATATGATTAATAAGGAAAGTAAATATAGCATTATGTAAGACAATAACACACGTCATAAGGTATGTAGCAGGGACACCATTGTTATCTTGGTTTACATTAATACCTTGGTTCCATATAAACAGAATTACAGAGCACAGTTGATAAAATAATTATCTTAATAAACAGAACAACCAGCCTACTGTGTCCAGCCATTGTCCAGCCACGGTCTGGCCATGGTCACAATGGTGACCGGTGAATCGTTCATGTAACAAAATTCCTTTTGCTTACGTATAAAACAGTTAAAGCTGAAAAGTTAAATTGGGGAATTTTTGTGGTGAAATCCACTCACTCAAACGCGAATATCATCACGGCACATGCACAAACTAAAAGTTATGTCGGATCATTTTAATCAAATGACTTCCAAACAAGTCTAGTTTACCTTAAAATAACACGCCTCCATCAACAGATGGCGCTATTAATGAATTCTCCAGCCGGATCTATTCGAGAGGCAATGATATTGGGCGCTCTTGAAGAAAGTTCAACCTTTTATAGGCCAAGCCAACTATTCCTAAGAATTGTTAAGGCTTTGATCTGATAAACATGCTGCTGAACTGCTTACGATTTGCTGGCCTACATCTGATTTAATGTTCACACAATGTATCCCTCAACTGATGTTCAAAAGATGGTCAAGATTTCAAACTTCTTATGAAAAAACAACAACAAAATGTATCAGAATCGTCTTGCACCATCTCGTTTGGGGAAACGATACGGTTGGCAAAACAACTTTTTTTTTCTCAAGACGATTTTCAGAACTATATTCGACACAATCAAGTATCGGAACTGTCTACGTGTCTATCAAACTCCCAAGTAACCTGCGGGTACTTATAGAGCTCTTACGAGCAGAGGAGATTTGGGCATCAAGAGAGAGCAAATGACACCCATAGAAGGAACCCATGTCTATCCACGGACCCTCAGTCTTGCCGCAAGCACATGCAAAGACATTATCAATCCAAGATGGAGACTGGTGCACAGCGACGATGCTCTTGCTAGCCCAATATAAACATACATTTCCTAAACATGCTCCGACAAGCAAAAAATCCGGATAAACTCCTTTGATTGTACCTATGAGCCAGAATGGTATGAGTCCTGTCTAATCGAACGACTACAGCCAAATCCCTCGTAAGTGCTCCTTATTTACACAAAAGCGACGGGGACTTTGCATGAATGTCATTCCAACGTTCAATTAAAAAATAATTTTCCTCGTCTTTGTTTTCATAGTCGGGGCGGGCAGTTGCAAAATCAGACATAAATCAGAACCGGTCTTCAACGCACGCATCAGGGGCGCTGAGCAACACAAACCACGCGGTTAAAGCTTTGACGGTACTACTGGGTGTTATATGTCGTTCAATTCATTTTTCATTTTTTGATAAACTCTTAGAGTCTGACCTATTTCCATTCCGTTTGACTTAATTTGGACAACTAGTAAAAGCAAAGTAATGTCAAAGCCTCGAGCAAGTACTTTGGTAGAGTTCGTGTTTTTGGCATCTGCTGCCGTCGTTAAGAGGACAAAAGCCGTTTTAATAAAAAAATGCATGTGTTTCGTAAGCTTGCGGTAAACGCTGTTAAACTTTAAACGTTTGTCAAGTATTAGATCAAGTTTTTATAAACTACCATATGTCACGCTAAAGACGACTTGTGTGGTAACAATATCATTCCTCACAGATAGATACCTTTAGGATATAATGATTTCTTGAAGAAAATGCGAACATCCTTTCCACTAAAGTGTTCATAAAAAATGAAAACTGTATCATTTGCTGAAATTATTGCCGATTTATTTACAACTAAAATATTAAAAGACTATCAAATGAATCATTTATTACCCTTCCTATACTACTAGCACATTGAGTAACGTTTTAAAAAATCAAACAGATTTCCCATAGAAAAAGGGGTTTATTCCTTTATACAATATCTACGAGAACTTTATTGAAGCCAACAAAAATGAAGCAATGCTTGTGTCAAGTCAAAAAAGGAGATACCTTCAAAACCAATCACGTTAATTGGCGTCATAGATAACTTTTAATGTGAAATTAATTATTACAAATGAAAGAAGTCAGTTTCCCTTGTGGTTTATCATAAACAATCAGTTATTTGTGTGTGACCCTTTTGTGTTGTAGTTTCAATGTTCACTTATAAACGTTTTAGCCACAACCAAAACGAACGCCAACTTTAACCACAACTGCTTACAGTACAGAACTGTTTAACGAAAAACATACCACCTTGTAGTAGGCCTGTAGCAACAACGGTGAACAAAGATTGACTAAAATTAAAGCCCGAACGTGTCGCGTTGAAAAGGAGTGACTCTCGAGTGGCACAGTGAGAGACGAATAACATGTTTTAACTTCGTAAGTAAAGTAATGCCCTTCACAAAGGAGGAATTCAACACACACCTATTGATCCCCAAGAGACTGACCCGGCGAGCTGGAGCGTCTTATTAGTCTGTTTAAAGCAAAGTGAATAGATATACCGAGGCCAACGTTAATTTCCCCAGACCTATAGGTACTAGTCTCGCATTAATAGACAGTGTTTTTCCCCCTTGCCTCTATACTTCATAAAACCAAAGTACCTTGGCAGGAAATTACATTTTTAATGAAAAGAAAGGCCGTTGGTTGTGCGTGTATAAATACATTGGAACGTGATAGCAAGTGAAGCACCCCAAAACTTTCTTTTATTATGTGAACTGAGAAAAACAAGTGCCTGTAGCGAAATGTGACATTCCCGTTATATCTAGATTACAATGGCCAGGGAAGTGTTATAAGAATGATTAGACGACCCAAAACATTTCATAAAATGGTACATATTAAAGATGTGTACATCATATCTATGTACGCGATGGGGATGCTTCATTCAATTATTTCACATAAAAGAGAAAACATACAAGTGATAACAACTTATTTTTGAGAACTTAGTTATTCGATGTTTTTTCGTGAAAGATTTGTAAGCGTCTTGGTGCCATCCTGCTGAGGTATTAACGAATTTAGTATAGACGATGTTCCAACACGCGCAGTATCGATTTTTCAAAAGACGCGCGCGCGGTCGGATTCATGTGGTGCATCATGCACGTGAATTAAGTCAAAATGAAAAAGTCAAATAAATAAATAGTTAGCATCATTTTGTGGGTCATGCAATTAGGGGAATTATGAAACATGGACTGGATATAAAATCTTCACCTCGTTTTGTTTCCTCTTCTTCTTCTTCTTTTTACCGCTTCTATTTAAATTTGAGTTTATTATGACAAAAGGTGCACTTAAAAAATAGGTCTGATAAATTTGGTCGGGCAGGAGGAAAAGTGCCTTAGGGAAAATGACTCTTTGGGTGGCCATTTTTGAACAATCACACGCAATTTGTCACTCATAAGAAATAAATCAGTGAAAGATAAAGTGGTCTGTGTGTGATGAATGTTAGTCAATAGTTAAGGATCTCTCTCTAATCACATTGCAAACTTTGGGTTATTATATGTCAACACCGTTGTCAATGGGAGGCATTGAGTGTAAGCTTGGTGTAATCGTGGTGTAATTCACACATCCGACCACCCAGGAATAACCCCATCTTGTGTGAAATAATTTACCTCTAAACGAAGGACAGTGAAGTGTCTGGTGCACCTGCACATGCTTTCAGGGTTATCTTAGAAAAAAAAGCATATAAGAGATATTGAATGTTGACTGTGTATAATTTTACCCACAGACAAGCTTGAAGACGGCTTTCCAATGTTATAAACGACGGCATCATCATTTGATCCATACTGTAACTGCATTAGATAATTAAAAATATCTCAACCAAACATCAAGGCTTATCACTTTGTCTTTGTTTGTGTGTTGTTTGTTGGGTTGTTTGTTTGATTGTTTTTTGTTTATGCCACCCTCTATTGAGTATTTGGTATTTTGCATTTTATTTAACTGCATTAATTAATAATTCTTTTCTTTTTTTTCTTCTTCGCCTTCTTCCTGCCCCCCCCCCCCTTGTCACCCTCAATTGAGTAATTGATATTTCGCATTTGATTGCCTATTCGTTATTTGACACTAAAATGGTACCTGTGTTGTTTTGTAATGCAAATAACGCTATAGTTAAGGTAAACAACCCATAAGGGATTGGTGTGTGTATATATATATCACATGTTTTATGTCATACATATCAAAAACTGGAATAATTTACTATCAATTTCACTGAAGTAATGACGAAAACCAACTCCAACGAATTATATCATATGCTGTATATAATACGGGTTTCTATCAACCAGTTTCGCTCACTGTTTGTACCGACCCATAAACCAATAGCCTAAGAATGCAATATAATACATGATTTGTCCTCCAAAACCCTTGGAGGTTTCAAATAACCCTTTTCTTACGGACCTCGGTTATTGTTTAATTTAATAAAATATCAACGTGATAATACATTTGATACCGTCAGCAAGCCTTACACGTTAGATAATTTACGTCCATCGGGTGCAACGGATACTCTGCGTTATTTATAAGGTATGACGTGTATTAAGTGAATGCCATTGTCCAGTTTGGCGGCAAATAATACCGTAAACGAGTTGGAACATTTTTAATTACTTGTGTGCAACATTAATGTGGTTCTCCGAGCCTAAATCGGGCTTTCTGCCAAAACTCTAAACATATGAGTTTATTTATAACCCTAAAGATGAGAATAAAAATGTTCACACAATAAAGTCCATGATTAATCAACCTTTTAGTTTCAGACATTACATTGAGGTCATACTGATAGTTTGGTTGCCTTCGTTGTATTTTGTCATTCGAATATTTCATTTCATTTCATTTCATTCGAATACTTCATATTTAATTTCATTTTTTCCCGCCGTTTTTATCTTCAAAAAACCTTCTAACCTAAATCTTCAAACACAGGTGTGAACTCTAAATATTAAAAAATTAATTCAAATTGTTTTTTTTTTTCCTCGAATGTTCATAATAAAGCGATACCCTCTGGATGAACCAAAAGCAATCTTGTTTCCAAATAAACAAAAAAGCACAGTTCGTTTTAAGTTGTCATTCATTCATCCAGAACTTAGAAGGGACGTGTTATGCCCGAGGCAGAATGTGAACAAACGAGCCATCGAAATGAAAATAATGAAATTATATTGGAAGAATTTGTCATTTTGAGTGGAACCCGTTCTTAATTAAGTTGTTTTCCCCCACTGTACTCGGACAGAATCACAACTCAGAACCAACCAACGCTTAAAAGTTCAGATTGAACTCAGTACTTGCTTTGTACTGTGGGGTGTTTTAATGTGTTTGAGTGGGCGTGTCCATAACACCTTAACACCGTGGACTTTAAAGGTAGGGGGGGGGGGGAGATACAACCAAAGTCACCTGAAAGAGTTTAAGCTTATTACTGTGTCTGATTGTTGAACAAACAGCAGAAAATTGTCACGGTATTTTCACAAGAACACGATTCTGTTCACTTTTAGCGAGGTGACAATGGGTACCAACCGCATCACTGGCCGCAGCATTCTCGAACGAACACCAACCCTTAGAAATCTGAGAAACGATTCGTCATGCATAAATCGTTTCAGCTTCAAATGTTTTGGGTTGAAACTAAATATCCCAACCATAATCATTTTGAGGGGAATCTTTGCTCAAATAGTTTATACTATCAACAGCTGCAGTGCTTCTCACAAAGTAAGTCTTTTAAGGTAAACAATTTTTGGAGTACCAATCGATGACCCTACATTTATCAAAAGGGATATTGGTAGTTTGATACACCGAGGGCGTCCGTCATTCGACTTTCTGTACAAAAGCAACGGGGACGTCACTTTAACCCAAAACAGTAAATCAATAAAGACTTCCAAAAAATAGGGGAAACAAGAAAGGGAAAAAATAATTAGGGTATGGTACAGGGACAAAAGAACACATACTTTGCCACAGGGATGCATTCTCAAATAACCCCCACCCCCTCCCCAATAATTGTTGGCACTGCAGGGGGAGAATTTGTAGATCAAATTTAGTCAAAAATTACATTATCTTCAGCACAGGATATGACCTGTCACAACCAGTCACAGAAACAAAATAATATGGGCCGTTGAATTGCATAAATATTTTCTCTTAAATACTTCATACTATAACGTACAAAAAAACTTTCTGAGGCCACCTCTACGTCCAAATAAAATGATTGTCTATTAAAGACACCCTGCACATCGTGCGTTGAAGGGACCAACAAACCAACCGCATCTGACCCAGGGTATATCTACAGCAATGTCTGGCCCAGAAAATTGACCAGTCTCTCCTATTCACAGCCCTTGTTTCTCCTCTGAAAGACAGATTTGTTTTCCGCGTTTATCTTAACCAATGGTCATTTCGATTTCCAAGAGTCAAAGAAACGGGTTTTCATGTGTTACAACTTTGGTTGTTTTTCAAAAAATTTATGACCATAAAAACTTACTGGGTAAAGAGAACTGGGGAGCTGTTGATGTTATAAAACATTGTTAGAAACGGCACTCTTTGAAGTAATGCAGTTTTAGAGAAAGAGGTAAATTTTCACCCACAAATTTGAATCTGAGAAAGGCTTCGGGCATGAAGCCTTTCGCAGGCATCTGAAAGCACACTATTCTATGTAACAAGGTTGTTCTTTCTTTTGTAATTTAGGTGTAACTTCAATCACCAATTAGGCCCAAATGTTCACAGGACGTTATGCATAAATATACCTTTGGTTTTTTTGACCGTTCGATTGTTTCAATCCAATATAAGTGTAGATATACATTAAAACTAACCTGTGAAAATTTCATTCAAAAGATGGTCGCAATTTTGAAATATTGGAAAATGTCTAGAGCGAATAATTGTCCAGGCAGGTAGAATAATCCCTCAAATGAATGCATAATCTGAGAAACTTTCCTCAGATGCAAATTTGGGGGCATAAAATCTGCTTTATTTTTACACTACCACATTCGAAGTAAATTATTTTTTAGAATGCTTTATTTTATCGTAAGCTGTAGGTTTTTGACCAATCAGTTTTTGTTGCCATTAGTTTTAAGAGTGATTACCAAACGGATACAGGCCCTTTAGGAGACCAGGCCCGTATTTTCTGAGCCAGCTGGTGCGTCATCCTCCATTCAAATATCTAATGAATTGGCGACCACCAATCCCACGATTCCCCTAAATTAAGTTTTGTACACTCGAGCTCTGTGGATTTGATTGGGAAATCTGGGCTTGCCTAAAAGTGTGTTATTTCTGGGTCCCTCGTTCGACATTTCAAAGATTGAACCATCTGGCAGAAAGTGGACCTATTTAATAAAAAAACATACACACATACTCAATATCCAAATCACCTATGCTAGTGGAATCTGTTCCTTGCGTCAGTGACCATTTTGATCTTTATTTGCAAATTTCAGAAAATATATATTAGGCCTACTCCACATATAAAAAGTGCAAACAAAATTCCACACACAATTACAACACAAGAGCCTGTGGTTGAGGCCATGCTTTATTTGCGAACGGTTTCTTGTGATCAAAATGAATTGCGAGGCCTTTAGAAGCGTGGCCACAGCTGGGTGCCAAAGAGAATCTCTATTCCAAATCAAACAAATACAATGACATAATTTCGACCTATTTGCTCTGTGGAGATCCCCTCCCTCTCCCTCAGTAAGAATAACAATAAAAGTCTATTTATGCGAGGCTCTGATTGTTCATGATTTGAACTAATCCGTAAAAGAGTTTCGTCGGAGAATGTGTGTATTTTGACTCAAGGAAAGAAAAACACAATAGTGCATGCTTGTTTGTGCCCTGTGTCCCACAAAAAGTACATCATTGGGAGTTCAAGCTGACCCAGAATAGCCGCTTGAGGGCTCCACTCAAAATCTTTCTTTAAGGGCATAAGGGAGGGGCATCGTCCTCTAATACATTGAATAATACATGGTTGACATTGGAGAGGTGCCGTGGACACCTTGCTTACACCTCGGGGATGAATGGCATCAAGAAACGATATCACACTTTAAAGGGAATGTATACATTCATTGATTGTTTTGTGGAGGGAGAAAATGTCATTCTCTTTTTTTCAATAACCACACAATTCGACCAACCTGTTGATATTTTCATCAAAGTTAGATGATCTCTTTTCAGTTAAGACAACAAATATTGTGTGTTAGTGTTTAGGGTTTGTGTATAATTCAGAGGGGTTAAAAGGTCAAATTCAGTTTTGTGATCCATCTATTTGCCAGTAAATAGAGTCCTCTTGAAAACGAGGCGGGGGGGGGGGGGGGGGTTTAACAAATTAGTCTATAAACACATTTTAAAACTGGCATAAATGTCTTAATCCTACAACGTTCGATGATCATATTGGTGTCACATTTTGAATATTTTTTTGTTACATTTATTTGTATCGAATTTTCAGTTCATTCCTTTCATTTGATCAAGTAGTTGTTGCTACGAAAGCGCATGCAGTTTTGTGTATGAAATTAGTCGTCATTAAAGTGCTACCACTATCTTCTATGTCATCGCGTTTCAAATTTTATTCCGAAAGATTATTTTATAAAATGGCATTTTACAGCAAATTAACTTGAGTTTGGCGACTTATCATTTCCCCCGTTTTCATGAGGACTCTATCGTATTGGAAAATGAGTAGATCACAAAACTAAATCAAATTTGGAGCCCCTCTTTAGTGAACGTGTTGTGGCAATCTAAATAATCAATGGTGATGTTGGGTACAAATGCTGTTTCAGACATAGCTTTACAGACTGAAGTAATCATAATTGGTTTTCGGTCAAACTCACTCATGTACTTTGACGCAGCGGAACCGGTATCAACACTGTATATGGTTTTCTGCCTTGTTGAATATTGTAGCTACTCTTATTCAGCTCGACTTAACACGTTATTTATACCTTTACGGGTCAGTAAATGAGCATACGCAGAACAACGTCTCAAGGCCTCTGCTAACAATAAAATAGCACCGATCGTTAACAATTAACAAAGCGGCCAAGTAATAACAAACTCATTATCAGTAATAATGGAACTCGTTAAGTGTAATTATCGTTACAGTCTGAAGCTACACTGCACTGCCAGTGGCGTCACATTCCCAAACAGCCTCTTCGTCTCGAAGCCGCTTCTCCGATTGGGTTTGATTTGTTTAAGAAGGTCGCGACTTTGCAAAACACAGCGTCCATAAGTAGCCAGAATGGAGGGAGGACTCTCTATGGATACAATAGCAATGGTGGTGAGTGTGTGATGTGAAGGAGACTCGACTGGACTGCCCATGATCATGATGGGCGTCCGTCCCATGGCGTATCACTCGGATGGACAGTCTCATAATTGCCATCGTTCTCTGAGACGGATTTATCGAATTACTTTCTTACTCGATGAGTCTTCCTACCTCCACGTTTCGTAGACAGCTACCTTATAATCTTATAAATTCAGGCGAGGCGGTGACCGTACACACTGTCGGGTCGGTCTTTTGATGTTGACTTCCCATTTAACGAGCCGACTCTTCGCGTCACCTAAATGTCATGGACCCCAAGGTGTGCTCTCCGTTATCGGGGAGAACGAGCAAGGGAAGAGGAGAAAGCCCACGCCATCTCATGAATAAAATGAATATATCATGTCAGACAAAAGAGCAGTATAATCCAAATGAAATCGAGTGGCCTGGAGGTGTTTCTCTAATACACAAGATTTAATCAGGGTGATATATAAGTCCCTCAGGTATTTAAAGCAGTTCTCTATAGAATAATCACAGTAGCTGCACTATTTTTACTCATCCGAAATTGTGCAAGAATGGGCCGTAATGATACCATGACTATGTCTATCACAAGGCTACCTTGATGAGTGAAAGACGAGGTTTTTACACAATGTTTTGCTTCAACGACAATAACCCTACGTTATAATGTATTACTCAGCCAGTAGAGGGCAGTATACTAACTTAACAGTATAGTCTTTAAGCTGGTTTATAGATCACGGCCAATGCGGCGTTCATGACATCAGTGGGATAAGTTTACATAGGCCCTTTTCGAAACCAGGGCTTGTGCTGTTGGCTTGAGCTTAGGTTCCGTCGGTAATTTGGAAAATGTGCGCTTTCCAATGGGATTTCAACCAGAGGGACGGAGCCCAGCCCAAGCCAAAACAGCGGTTTCGAAAAGGGCCATACACTCAAATAAATTGGTATTCCCTCTTGATGCCCAAACAAACCATTGTCCGAACTCCGAACCAACCAAAGATTCAATTCTATTTGGTTTATGACATCAGCCAAGATTTTGCCATACTTTACGACATTTCGCTTTAGACATTGAGTACGGTAGCCCTCGCCGTTTGCATTCAATTTATGTAATAACATCGATAGGAAAAGTAATACTAGTTGTATTGAATAATTAAAAATAATAAATAAATGAATAAACAAATAAACAAATAGTTTAAATAAATAAATAAATAAATAAATAGATAAACAAAAAACTACAAAAACAAACACAAATTCAAGTGACATAAACTGCATGAACGTGTTCAAAGTTTACACAACCAAGTTATTGTTTTTTTGACTTATCCGATACAAACCCATATAATACACTTAAGTGCATTCATCTAGTATCTATTATGCCTAAACGAAGAATTAATCTCAATTTGGCTGGTAAAATTTGCATATTCATGAGGAACGTTGGTAGTCATGCAACATTGACAAACACGCACGAATCCAACGATTGCCTGTGAGTCATGTTTATTCACTACACCCTTGACGTATGACCGACTGCACAGTAAACTAAAGGATTCGCAATCGACTGCACTGCCTTCAAAACAAAACGAACATGTTCGTGATAATAAAAAACAATTGTGTCGTGGTTTATGACCTTGGACTTAAAAGAAATTGTGTTTAGGTTTAACGGCTTAAACCCGACTCACTCGTGAAGCTTTACCTTTTCTAACTAGATGCAATAAATTAGTTAACATTTAATACTTATACTATTATTACCGAGGGTGACCCATTAGGCTCAGTTAGACATTTGGGCCCTCACATTTAAAAAACATTACATCAAAGATAAAATACCGACAAGGTTTTAGCAAGAAGGGCACCGAAAACAACCCAAAGCCCCCAAAATTAAAAATTTAACAGCCAGTCAGTATGAAAATACCAGAACAAATGCACCAAATAAAACACTCCACCAACCAATCACACAGTTACAAAGGCGAGAAAAAAAAATTGAAATACGAACAAAAAACATTGCACTGTACACAAACGGAATTTACAAATATTAATTTAAAGTAACCGTCTCTCATGAGTGGGAACTACCCTTTCTGATGTTTTTTTCAAAAATCCTGTTCATGGTTTGTTTATAAAAAAACAACTGATGGCTGTTGAAGAGTCTTCGTCTACTGTGGAACCCGCCCTTTAAATCGCACCAGTGACAGGTTATATAGGTAAGGGTTCCATAAAGTCTACGCGACAAATTATGAACATCAACGCGTCAAAAAGCCCTGTAGTGAAAATTGATTTAAACTCAATCGGTAAAACAAAAAAATGTTCTGATCCTAAATTATAAATAAACCGGTTCAAACACAGTTGTGTTTATACCTGGATTCCAACTGATTATAACTGTTTATTTTACAACGGGGCGATTGAAAAACAGTCTAAGACGAATAAGGACAAGTTATTATCAACGAGATGTCGACATTTAGAAAGGGAACTGTCCGAATTTCTATTAATTGTCAACTAAAACCGAAAGGTGTAAACATGGAGACGATTAATCAATCTAAATGGCCGATGTGGCCTCGTGGAGTTCTACACGGGGATCCCTTGGTTGTTTGGATCCTGGTGATTTAAAGGAAGCACTGTCTAACGCCCTAGACAAAAATACAATCTTCTATGAAAAGGTTGGCGTGAAAACACTAAATTAATCTTGCGTCTTATCTACCTATCACA
>JAUELU010000041.1:2495360-2506081 GCA_032357145.1 Evasterias troschelii | reverse complement strand
GGGTAAACCCCCCCCCCCCCCCCCCCCCCCTCACAGACGAACAAAAGGTGAAGAATTATTTTGTCATCATGTCATCACACGATGAACCATGATGCAGCTGGCCGGGTTTAAGATACTTAAACACGTCTGACCTGCAAGTACTTGGGATTATTATCGCTAAATTGAAATCCCTGGAAAAGTGCGATTTTCAGACAGCAAAATGGAAAGTAGGCCCCCCTAATTTATTTTTTTATGAATGGATATTTTTTAGGCAACACAAAAGCCAGTGGGTCATGATTATCAGCCACACGATGAAGTAAGGTTTTCGGTGACACCATGTGCATACATTTATATATGTACATAGGCCTATATCCTATTTTTAAATACCGGTGGTTCTGAGAAGAAGACCTCAACGTTACAACTCAACGTTGCAATCTGATCGCCTTCAGGAAAATCCTTAAAGAAGAACGATTTACAAACATGGTGTCACTGCAAACCTCACATGGTTGTACTCCCACCATGCACAGTTTCAAATCTGAGCTACAAGACGCTTGATTTCTGAGATCAAGTAACGTCTTGAGCAAGGACCAGTGCGTTCCCAGACGTTATAGTGGCTCAAGGGGTCTTTTTGCGGCACATAACGCATAGTGCTTCGTGTTAATCTTCGCCTATTGTCCGTCAATATTGTGGAGGCGTGATTCAATTTCTTTCAAAGTTGCCACCTTGTTGGTTGTCCACACAAAACAACCGGCTAGTCTTCCACGTGTACTTCAAATAAGTTATTTCGTTACTCTTCCATATTTGTTAAACTAAACTCTTTCAATATTCATTTTACACGACATAATGCCAGAGGGTCAGTTCTTTGCAGGACCAGTCCTTTCGGGGGTGCAGCACTGTGGAAAGCGCTTTGAGGCTGGACCAGAATTAATTAAAACGCGCGAAATACGAACACAATCTTGCCATCGTTGTGTCTCATTTTGTGGGTAGCAGGGAGTATATTTTTCAGACAACACGTACGTACCCCATGGGCCAACACGCGCACACATACGCTAGGCTATATCCACGCAATCATTTCTGAAATGAAATATGAGTGATTGTGAATTGTGATAGTGCCCTCGTCCCTCGTGGATGGAACGGCTGAATTCATAACTATTAAGATTGAACATTTTTAACAGATTCTATAAAAAGCCACACGAACCAAGTTTACTCGGTGTATGGAAGGGGACCAATGAAACGAACAAAAATAATTACGAACTTAATCATCAAACTCCTTGGACACAGACGACGCACATTTTATCTTATTGTCATGTCGGCCTTTATCTCTTGCGTCCCATGTGAACGTAAAAAAAAAAAAAAAAAAAAATGCGATTGTCGCAAAGGTTTGCCTAGTGTTACACTTACACCACGGATTGCCACCGTGCAGGCTGCGTGACTGTATGTGTTTTGTACAAGGGGGGGGGGGGGGGGTAAGTCAATTTTGGAGTGGGATTTTTATTTCACTACTCTCAATATCAGATTATTTTGAAATAATATCCTGGATTAATTACAAAGATGATGGTGTTTCTTTCCAGGGAAAACTACTGAGAGTATCCAACTTACAGGCACTGTATGTACACGTTTGGTAATTACTAAAAACATATATTAGCAAACTTACTCGGTAACGAGCAACGGAGATATTGTTGATGTTAATTATTGTGAGAAACGACTCCCTCTGAAGTAACATAGTTTTTGAGAAAGAGGTAATTTCTCACTAAAATAATAAAAGACTTCTGCATGGCCAGAAGCCTTTTATTCCTATCTGAAAGTACACTAATTTTCAAAGGCTTGTTAATTTATGCATATGTTGGGATACACCAAGTGAGAATACTGGTCTTTGACAATTACAAAACGTGTTAAGTGCCTATAAAGGAACCCCTTCATTTTCTGTCGACTACCCATTTGGTCCCTCGTCGATATCTAGGGTCTTTGCTTGTGTGTGAGTTGCATTTCATTTGTCGTGAGCTCAGAGAGAAGCAAACATCAGTTTGGAATTTCTAAACATCTTTTGGGGTCAAAGTTCTTCTTGGGACTTATTTTCAAGGAGTCATCTTACATGATGAAAGCTTTCAGGAGGTTGTTGAAGTATTTCATTTTTTTTTTTAAATAAGTTTGAATTTATGCAACAATGAAAAAGGAGAAAAATAATATATAAAAAACGAAATATCGATCTGGTTAACTTTCTATTGCTGGGCGACCGTGCACGTTTCTGCTCTCTATACTGTTACAAGTATATGCCATGGAGTATTGTACGACGAAGTCAACAATTGATAATAAAAGAAAAATCAATGCGGCAAAGAGCTTCATAATATACTATAATTCAAGTGTCCCTACCCCTGGAACGAATGCACGACTATCCCAAGAGTGAGTATTTCTCCACTTTCACTATTTAGAAGAAAGTAAAAATGGGGAGGAAAAAAAGTACAGGCACCTGAGGCTACTTCATCAGCCTATACTTCATCAGCCTATACAAAGAACTATTATGCCATCTCGATTTCTTATCTCGAAGTTATTTTCCACGGAAGCAGTCCGTGTGCCGAGCAATGGTACAACGAGTTGGACGACAGAAGACATAAACAACGTTTAAGTTCCCATCACCTCTCCGTGTCCAGAGACATACAAGGGGCTTTTACGATCGTATATCCTGAAGTGAAATGAATCCCACAACACGCTGTACTGTTAAGATTATTCTTCATTTCTTTACGCGCGAAGGTGTGAACGGCCAAACCGACCACCTACCTTCATTTCAGGAACTCGTCACTATTATGATTACGGAATCACGCGTAGTGTTTATGTCAAACACTTGCACTTGACTTATAGTAGATGTATCTTGCTTTCACTGCACAAGCAGATGATTAATCTTCATTATGTATCAATTTATAACCATACCCTACATCTGGAGACGTCTGAGCATAAAGCAAGGAACAGATCCTTGTGGTCTGAGGCACACAATAAACTTAACACTATTTATTTACGCATGCGCAGACAAGGCTTTGTAGATAACGCCATTTCACCAATCACTCTTGTGAGATGAATACAACAAGATTTTGTTCTTAAGAAACTGTGCAGTTTTCCCGAGGAGGATTTCTCCTCTGTGAAACATATTACCATTGTCTTTGATTTGTATGACATGATATTGTCTGTTCACAAACATTGCCCATTTAGAAAGCAAACTGAAGAGCAAAGGAAACACGACTATACGGGCAACAATATATCAGTTGATGGTGTCATAGCCGGGCGGTATAGCGCAACGGCTTAAAGTTCTGGTGATTAAGTAATCGGAGTGTGGGTTCGAATCCCGGTCAGGAAATTGTGTCCTTCAGCAACATGCTTTACCATAACTGCTTCTCTTCACCCAGGGGTATTAATGGCCACCTGCAACGGTAAAAGTTGATAATGTGTTTGAAAAAAGCCTGGGGCTGCATACCCCCAAGGAACCGAGAAAGGTTAAAGAATCGTTATTGGCCCAGATAACCAGTGCACCAATTTTAAAGCGCATCGATCCGTTATTGTAAAAAGGTGCTATTGTTAAAGGTGGTTTAGAAGAACTAGTTCTTCTTATTATTATTGGTGTTAACTTAATATGATAAAACATGAATCCCGAATTTCAAGTATTTTACGCTGAGGATTGTTATGGTGACACTGTCACAATCCCCTTTTGAGTTCACAAGTATTCCATGAACCCAATCTACACTCTCTTTAATTACCTAACCTAGACCTCATTACTTAACAAACCTCCACCGGTGAACGCAGGTCCCAATTTAACACTTGATCCCGAAAGGTGAAGCGCTTTTCATATGGATTGTGTTACATCTCAGTTGTACATTTTCTATAAAAGGTATAGCGCTCTCATTTGGGACTGCCAATATTGGCATTTTAAAGTAAAAAAGTTAAGATCTACTCATATTACTTAAAGCCCCCCACTGCTCGATCAATTGATATTGGTTGGAATTACGAAACTTGGGCTCCACCGTAGATTGATTCTGCATACAAGGGTGTATCTACATTTATTTTATGAATAATAAGCATGCCTCAGGGGTGTTATTGGATATTTGTTTCGTCGGACCTTCTTAAGAGCAAAGCGTGTCCGGCTAAATACTTGACTGATTGGAGGAAGTACTGCCGATGACTCTTCTTCTGATAGGATCCATAACAGCGACAATTTGTGGCGTTATCGGGAGAAACCTCTCAATTTAATACATAATGGTATTATGATGGGTTTGAGGTTTTTATTTTCTAGGTATATTATCTCATAGAACTGTATCCGTCTTGAACCATGGGTTGAAGTCTCGGCTTGCGAAGAAAAGCACACGGGCAGCTCGGAATATATTCCCTCCTCGTTTTTTTATTTTATTTGTCGACAGCCCGACGCCAGGAACAGACGATACTCCGGCCACGGACGGGCTGTCTAACAGCCCTTGTTTGCGAGGTTGTTCCGCAACGATGATACCCTTTTCGTCCATTTTTATTTTGCTGTGTGTGGCGCGCAAATTGAATCACGGCACGAGGAAGCATCTGTTTGTTGTAGTCACGTGTACCCAGCCCAACGGCTCGCCTCATGGGTGAGCATGTCACGCACGTTTGGCACCCGTCAAAACAACACATTACGTTACCATGACAGCCATCTTTTCTCTGTTACTACCAAATCATAACACATTTCACACTCAAACGCAATTGTATACCGATGGTTCCTTTGCAATGTTTTCATTAAGTCTGGTGCGACGAGATCAGACTGCGCAAGTGCTTTTAATTTTTTCTGATTTGTGTTCAGACGCGTCGTCATTATAGGATACGGCAATATCATGTTCCACTTAGTAGTATTCAACCAATTTACACACTATGTGTGTGAACACTGGTATGCCAACTTGAATTATAATTCCCTGATTTAAACACTGCAATTTCCACTTTTAGAAAAGGCATGTTCCTTTCCATCGACTCTACCAAACCGGAACTGCTTATCGCGTTATCGGCAAAATGTGCAAATGTTCGCTTTTCTAAACGAGTTACAGACAGTTCTCGCACAGAACAAAACAAAATCAAATAAATGAAAACTGAAAAATGCAAGCGCATGGCGAATCGACATCTCATAATATAATAATTGTCTCTCGTCCCCATTCCATTCCTTTCACCGCTTCTGCCTAATTTAATTAAACTAGTCTCGAAAAACGCCTCCGGGAATCCGAAGCATGCCGAGGTTAAAATATAGTTTATTGGAGGCGCAGAATACAACGCTGCTTTCGGCAAGACGTTTCTGGAACTGATTTAAGTAAAAGAACCAAATTTTAAAAAAGAACTTCAGTGTCCTATTCTTGTTGTGTTTAAGTTTTCAGACGAAAGAAGACACACATTTTCCAGAACCCCCTCCCCCCTTAAAATGAATAACTCGCTTCATCAAATCGAGCAAAAATGGCCTAACAAATGAACTACCCTTAGTACATCTGTGTGGTCCCCATAAACCTAGCCCATACCTAAAAGTTACCTAAAAACATCCACGTACAATTAAGTAGGGATCTAAATTGGATACAAATTAAGTATAGTGTTGAGGCTACATTTTGTGCGGGACTACATCTATGCTACATGCAGGCACAGAAGTATGGTAATATTTAGGGACTAGGCTACTGTATAGATTGTAGGGGCCGTACATGTACATGTTTCTGGTAATACTGTTCAATCTGCTGCAAGTACTATTTTATATTCAACAATAACTCCAACATCCAATCGGACTATTTCTTTTCGCAGCAGCTGCATTTTGACGTTCATAATCTCCCACGTGAAGAAATTGGTCGAGTTTGTTTTCACAGTCACGATATCCAAAAATGCCTCAAGTATATTCAGTTGAGTCACTTTATAATTTAAGCAAAATTGTTTGTTCGCAAAGACCATAATGGCACCACTTTTCAGATGCTTAGTCCAGCGTTGCAGACTCGAAACCCGTGACTGTGTTATTAGTTGAACCTAAAGAACAGCTCAGTATCCTAGAAAAACAGTCAGCCGCCACGCCAGAAACAACACGTCTGTTTCCCATATTTAATTGACCCAGAAAGCTGAACCAATAATGTGGAAAGACCGAATTTACTTTTTCTTCTGCAAGAAACCATCCCGTTTCCTGGGCGCCTGTAGGCAAGTTTATGACTGCTTAGGGTGTTTTTTATAAAAAGAGGAATATTAAAGTTCCATTGACCATAAAACATTAGCTCAACCGAGAGCCGGTGCAGCCAGCCAGCCGTTATACAGTCCCCTGTAGGTTATTCGGTTGGCATCTTATACATGTTGGGGGTGAGCAGGCACATGCTACAAGGGTGGTAAAAACTCTTTGATGTACCCGCATGTGTTTGCCGAACACGCCAGGATGAGCATCAGAAAAGAAGTGCAGAAAAACTGTTTTGATCATGAGGAAAGGTTTATTTGTGGGTTGTTACTCGATCGTTCGGAGTGAAGAAAAACGCGGGAGAAAAAAGGCGTTGAATCGAAAAGAATTACTGTTCTTACCACGTGCCCCTCTCCGCTCCAGTAAGCATCAACCCGTCATGAGCTCTCTCAAGTCTGCGATTTCAAGCAGTCAGATAAAATGACAGTGACTGTCAATGACGGTTATTAAGAAGACTTCTTGTTATCGGTGTTAGGGCGCAATTAGAGGAGATATCAATATGACTAAATCGAGGTGAATGGTGAACGTAACCTTGAGATATAACGCGTTTACACGATAATAAATATGAGTGTATCTTTAACTTATCTTGAAGTGTGAACAGTGTGGATTGTATTAATAAAGATTAGACGCAATGACGTGAAACCAAATCTTGGTAAACAAAACTGAAAACGTGTACACGTAATGTTATATCGCTCAATGATATCTTAACATCCGTTCGCAGTATCATCACATTACATTGAAATTATATAACAAGTACGCACTCGTCTGGGGGTCCTACCGGATTATGAGTTATGACATGGGTTTATCTGTATTAATTTACATCTTCAAAAGTCAAATAATACAGTGCACTGAGGAATGAAAAGGCAGAAGTTACTGTTGCTATTTAATACACCCTCAACGGTGTGAATCCCTGTGGCTTCAAAATTGGGGCCTAGGCGAGGAGATTGAGTGAAAGGGGGGGGGGGGGGGTATTATTGATCTACATCGTCATTCAGCTCAGGATGAAATTGAGAACTGTACAGGTGAAAAATGGACAATTGAACAATGAGAAAGAGACAATTGAATGATGACCGGAACAATCATGCGTGTTAAGAGCCAATTTGAAACACCAAATCTTAAATATATTGGGTTGCACCATTCAGTCTTAATTCAATGCAATACAGACATCCAAATGTTACCCCATTAAGTCAGTGAGGACAAACTGTAATTAAACCCCCATTATTGAGAACTGTCGGAACAATTTGGCTGTTGGAGCTGTTCGTACCTTTACCCATTCTGTTAAGGGTTTACGGTAATCCAGTTATGATATTCGAGCCTGAACACCAAATCTGACTCCAAAATACAGCGTCTCGAAATGGAACACTTTCTGTGCGTGTTGGGATAGAGTTGAAGAGAAATAACATCATTGGTAATTGCTGTATTTTTCGAGAAACTGTAGATTTGTGTTCCAAGTATCTGTTTACATTTTGTCAGTCCTTACTCGAAATGCAACACTTTCTGTGCGTGTTGGGATAGAGTTGAAGAGAATTAACATCATTGGTAATTGCTGTATTTCTCGAGAAACTGCCGAGAGAAAAGAGAGCAAAAGGCGACTATTTAAAGCTGTCAGACAATACAGTTGTACAATAATGAGTAAAGACCAATGTTTGGCGCCAAAGCATCTTGTTAAACCAATACACGCTATTTGAAAAAAAGGGGGGCAAACAAAAATGAATAGGTCTAATGCTTCAAAACATAGCTTTGCGTACCTTTCAGGAAAAATATTGATCGCTTTGAGAAAGCCATTAGGTCTGATGAAGCGCTTTTTAAGAAACTCAGTATTATATTACTATTTATAAAACATCACACATTCAAACAATGGTCGGCTTCAAAATATGCAAAATTGCATTTTCCTTTAAAACGAAAACAGCCCCTGGTAAAACAATTTCACTGGATACCTGGAAAAATATGTACTTTCAGTTTGTATCTGCAAAAACAATAAAGATGTGTTTTACTTTTATCACTTTTATGTCACTAACACTTTACTGATGTGTTATTCGCGGCAGAGTGGCTCGCGAAACTTTCTGGCGGTGTTTTGTTCTTCTTTTCTTCATAACTATGCCTTGAGAAAACATTTCCCATCAATAAACAGAACTTGTGTCAGCGCCCAAGGTTTCAAAAATGGTCGTTCGGGTTATTTCTGTACAGCTTGAACATGGATAAATGGATTATGAAAATAGCTCGTGCATCGCGAAAAGCGATTGCCTTTGTACTATATTATGACAATAACATTACAAACCTCCCGGCCTTTGTCTTTTACAAAATATTTATTGCTCACAATAATATTGCAAACCTCCCGGCCTTTGTCTTTTACAAGATATGTTATTGCTAAAACACACAAAATCATTAGTTAGGGCCCAATTCACCTGACTTCATTCATCTCCTATGAATGTTGGATGCTCTGTTTTGAGAGTCAGACCATGGCCTCGTTTTAGTGGCGAGTGCTGTTACATGCTCAACATAATTACCGCGCAATTTTAGATGCAACATGACTTGCAAAATGGTAGACCATGGACCATGGACAACAGAAATGCGTGCGACGTCTAGCAAAAGGGTGTCATTATAACTCCCTCAAAAAGGTGTTGGGCCCCAAGTGGGGCTGCTGTTGATGACTTTGGCACATAAGAAACTAAGAGCAGGGGGTGGGGGGGGGGGGGGGTTTGGGAAGGGAATGCCTGCTGGACATTACTTGGTCCCGGTCCGGCCCATGTGATGCTATTTAAACTTTGATTATAGCTGGTATAACTTTCTTTTGAATTAGGGAAGGTAAGCTTTTCAGGCCTAGTGTATTTGCTTTTTGTTCAAAACGTTTGAGTGTAGATACACTGCAGAAACTTGAGACCATAGGTGTTCTCTCACATATAGATACCGAACAATCAAAATTAACACCATAAAGACGTTAAAATAACACCAATGTAACTGTGTTGGCACAAATTAGCATTTTTTAACAGCCTCGATGTAAATTTTGATTATTTTTTGTTTTCTGTAGTTCTTTGAAATCTCTGCTAACTTTTGCTTAAATTTGTCTATGGACAAATTTGCTAAGTACTATATTCCGCTGAACAATTTATTAGTTTGGGCCAAGTATCTGTATTGTGTGAAACGCAAAATTTACATAAAATATCCTAGCCTCAAAGTGAGTTATGCCTCAGTGAAGGTTTTACTCTAAGCCTTGTTCTCCTGACCTTTCGCCCAAGAATATAATTTAAACGATGACCTGATTTATATCCGAGCCTGTGACCTTCATTCTAGAGGATGAACTAGCCTATACACTGTACGACCATATGGAAGCACGATGATAAATGTTCAACAGGTTTGCTTAAAGCAAGTCATCTCTGCAATCCACGAGCATACTTTCGACGGGAAAATTCTACCTACAGCCCCACCAAGGGAATCATGACAATTATACATACTGTCAGCAAAACAGGCCTGTTATATCAGTTAGACCAATCATGCAATAACTGAAACCCATCAATGCAATTACAAATATATATCAGGAAGTCGATAAGTAAATTCCCCACAAGAATTGTCTTTTACCTTGTTATGATCTTTTATAAAAGTCCAGTGACCGTTTTCGGTCTCCTTAATTCAAGTTTGTCCTTTTTCATTAATGTAAAATAGGGAAAGATTTTACTCGGCGTTTGTACCGTGTAAATCCATTAACATACAGGGAGGGAGTTCGTGATCAGAATTTTGTGGAGGATCTGCTGGAAAATTGCAGCCTGGCTGTCATGGCAACAGATGAAGAGAGTATTTCCCAGCATGTGTGTGTCTCTAGGTGATGAGGAGACTGGAGAGTAAGCTTTATGACTGGTCAATCTGTACTATGTCTATAAAAAAAATTGAGACTGTAGTATTATTGTGGTATAACTAAGGTTTGCAATCTGATTGCCATGTAGTTATCTCTCTCAGTTATTGAGATGCGGGTGGCTCTGAAAAGAGCTGGTGGTCAACTCCGTCAACGTTTTAATCAGCACGTTCCAGACGATTTCATGACTGCTGATGCGAAACTTCAAAACATATTTGAAGTCATGGGCGAATAATATCATTTTATACTGCAAGGGCTTTAAAAATCTCAGTCTGTTGAAGGCAAGGTTGACCATTGCTTTTAAAGAACAAAATGTGCGGGTAAATATGTATATAATGTATGAGCTATATATGAATAGATATAGTCAATTGTGGGGGCAGACGGATTATTTTCAATTTCAGATTTTGAATATTTGGACAATATTATTATTAATCACAAGTTAGCAGCAACCCAAAGCAATGGGAAGAAACCCCCGATTCGTGTACCAGAATTCCAGCCCAGAGTGTATAAAGGACTCAAATCGAGATCAATGGAAATGTGAGAGTTGGAAATGAATGACACATTAAAACAATTCTTAAAAGATTTGTAATTTAGGGGGGAAATTATTAGTTTCAATCTAAAAATTCATACCCGGTCTTCGAAATATTTCCTTGTAAAATACATTCTAATTTGACCCGGATTGAATGTCCCAGGGGGGTTGATCCACTTCTG
>JAUELU010000041.1:2478661-2488681 GCA_032357145.1 Evasterias troschelii | reverse complement strand
AGTCCCGGTCGTGACACTTGTGTCCTTAAGCAAGACACTTAACCATTATTGCTTCGTCCTTCGGATGGGACGTAAAGTCGTTGGTCCCCTGGGTTGTGTAATGCACGTTGAAAAAACCAGTGCACTAACCGTAAAGAGAAGGGGTTCGCCCCGGTGTGTTTTGGCTTGATCGGCAGCATCAAAAACGTAGCTCCACATACCTTGCAGGAAAAAAACTGAGCGCTTTGTTTCGCCCTTAGGGGTGTGATAAAAGTGCTATATAGGCCTAAGAACCGAGTATTATTATTTACGTGCAAAGTTTTTATCTAGCCGAGCAAAAATATATATCAACACAAACAAAGAAACATTCACGTTCTGTTTATTTTATTTTTAAAGGTAGGGGAAGGAGAGTACACATGTGCCATTCGAAAGGCCTCCGTTGCTACGTCTTAACTAAAATCTCAACGAACAAGTCGAAAACGCACAGAGCATAACCTGTTTTACGACAATCCGGAAAATATAATATTCAATTCTGGTAAATTGGAGGTTGTATTGCACCGTTTGGAGCGAATTCACCGATCCATTAAGCCACGCCCAATTATCATCGACCAATCACAACCGCGAAATCTGATCACCATTTGAACCGTTTGGTGACCTTTGCACTAATGGTGATCGGGTTTCCCGGCTGTGATTGGTTAACTCGTAAGGAGGCGGGGCGTAATGGATAGGTTTATTCACCTTCATCACCATGAACAACAGATATGAGGTTCACAATATACAATAAAAAAAATACTCCTAGCCAAACAAAAATCACAATGACCCCTAGAATTCAATAAAACATAAAATATTCGATTTCCATGGTCACTTTCATAATTAACGCAACCCAATAAAACATTGATTTACCTTTGTGCTACAACTTCACAGTCACAACATGATTATAATTTCAAACCAGATATTGTCAAGTCTAGTCTTGACTATAGCTCTGGGCTATTGGTGATCCGACTGCAGGACAGCAGAGCTTTAGTGTCAGTTTCACGTTAAAGATCTCAGATGTTTTGAGTTTTGTTTGAATTGTTCCTTTCTCTCATGCAAAAGTGTCAAGTGTACCACTAATATTTGCAACACAATGATACGTTCTATAAATCAATATACCTACGGAGGATCATTAAGCGTTATTAATCTAATCTGCACCGGAATGCAGAGGTCGTTGGTTCGAATCCCACCCGCGTTTTCAGTGGTTTCGTTACCTTAGGACTCTGAAAGCAGAGTGCAAGATGTTCCCATACACATAATTCTTGTTCTTTGTCCGATACAATAACTACAACCATATGAAGTTATTAACATGAGTATCATTAGGGTACATTGTTATACAACCTAAACTGGGCTATACAAAATAATGCCTGATCTTTGAAATACAATATAACAGACGGGAATTATATACTTAGTAGAATAGGTGGAAGCAAAGTGAACTGAACTTCGAAACATTATATAAAGTTGTACAGCTTCAGATATATATTGCGAATGTGTATTCAAACCAACTTCATAACAATTGCATATTCTTTAGAAATATTTTCGCGGGAGCAAATTTTTCGGAATAAGGTTTACAATAAGGGTCGTCGATATACGCAGAAAATATTTACGCACGTTAAAAGATTCAGACAATGTTGTTCCAAACATTCAGCCCCAAGAATTATTGCATTTAATGATTGAAAAATAAAATCATTCAGATGGATGACCAAAAGTCGGGGAGTCGTAAAAACGCAATATGAATTGATTTACCCCCTTGGGAGTCAGCGGTGCATCTGTGTCTATCACTTCACAGACGGGCGGCTTTCTATAACGTGTGCCTTCCACGGGGAAAAATCCCAATGAATAAGAATCACGATTATGTTTTTTTCATTTTTGAAGGGAAACGACGGGAGAAAAGAACGAGACAGCGAGCCTCCAAGCAAGATAGGGGTGGTGTGAAACGGCTTTGATACGGCCTTGTGTGTCAATGCAGGGAGATGGCCGAGTCCAAACAGTGCATGGTAGTGCTTGTGAAACAGTGCCACAGTCAGTCAGCAGGTATTATCACATGAATGTGTTTGCAATGCTTTGATGAAATTTAATTGCAAACCTGAAAAGGTTAGATGGGTTAGGTCTCCAATGAATGGTGCGTCTTCGTTTGTAAGCTTTTCAGTTTTGGTCTTTGCCTAATGAATAGGAAAGTCATCCGCAGAGAGAGAAAGAGATATTAAAAAAAGAGAGAACAAATGTCTGGAAACAAAGTAGCCAAATCGATCAAAAAGACAATCAAGTGAATCCAACAAAGTCTCGCGAAGGGGATGTTCAATTTAAGCTCACATCTGCCATGGAGGCATTGAAAGCATTGGGAATAATGGAGCGGTGGTCCAATCTACTACTCGATGAAAAGAATCATGAAATTGGTACTTTTAGGATATTTACTTTAGATATACTGCCCAACAATGCATTCAATTTTGAATTACATTCAGCCTCCAAATCACCCATACTAGAAACTGTAACTTTGGGGCATTGAATCGACAATCGCAGATATATTCGGTTGGTTTGGTTTAAACCACTATAGTTCGACGAGCACAGTTAAACATAATAGTTAATACAAAAGGGGTTAACACTAATAATACAGTGCATCTATGAAATAAGAAACCCCACGTCCATTTATTGCCATGTAAATGTAATCAAAATGTCTATTCAGATAATGTAACGTGATGGGGGGAATGTGATATTTAGTCCCACGATATTGTGAAACGAAAGAAAAACATTCTATCCTGCGACTGCGACACAATCATTTTGATCTAACAAACTGACAGTCGCGTGTGTTCTATTCTTTAAATATCGAATGACACGATCAATCAAGGGGAACCAAGCAGTTCATTAGGCGGGTTTTACGAATCAGGAATAAGTAACATAAAAAAAAATAAAAAATGCAGCAACAGGGATCGAACCAAAAAGAGGTGTCACATAATGATGTAATCATATAAATTTCTAACTTAGATACAAAATGTTATTAAGCAAAACTTTGTTTTGTATTTGGTTTGACAAATATGTTCATTTCAACCAAATGAGATCACAATGCTGCTTATTCGTATATCCAATACACTATCAAATAGGCGGAGAAAGTAGATTTACAGTAAACGCTAAAAACTTCCGGTCAGACTCGGATTCCCGGCGGGTCCCCGGGGGACCTGACAATTTCTGGGTCAGGCTGACCCGTAAGTAATTTAAAAAATGTGTTCTTTAAGCTCCGGGTCTTCTTCAGGTTGAAATATTTTAACAAGGATTCCAAGTCATACTAAGTAATGGATCAGGCTCCACGATTCACTCTCAGCCAATATACTGGCTGTTTTCATTTAAACAATAAAGTTAGGCTTAAAATAACACAAAACCAGTAGGGTAAGTGAAACATTTGCACACACAAAAGGAATCATTGGAGTCACCCTCAGCAAAGTTCACATGAAACTGGCTATTAACAGTTAAAATAATCACGTTAGGCTTTAAATAAAACAAAATCAAGGACCGCTTAAAATGTGCAAAAAGGGAGTTATTGTAGTAAAAGGACTGACATTCGTACTTTAGGGTCAATGCTTTAAGCGATGCCAGACATTATTGAATTCCATCACTTCGAAAAGGGATTTTGGAATTCGTTGACTTAAGACAACATTCAATATTTGCCAGTAGAGTTTGCTCAAAACCTACTTGTCTTAAAACCACACCAATGTTTTCATCACAATTGAAACAATCTCCCTCAATATCGTGAGCTTAAATCAACAAGTGACAAATTCACTTAATACTGAAGCCCTTCAACCCTTCACCAGAAAAATAAACAAAACAATAGCACTCTTAGAAATGCGGCAATATGACATTTTTTTTAAAACACTTGGATCAAAATCAATTTGTGGGATTCTTGAACGGTTCTGGCAAATGAACAAAATACCATGTCAATCAAAGCCGGCTGTTTAAACTTATTTTGCTTACATCAAACAGTCCAGTGCATGGATGGTGTTTTTCCTAGTAGTGTATAAACACTAACCACGACAATCCCCCTCCCCCACCCCCACTGGAGAAATAGCCAGGATGCAATTGCTACTCAAAACAACCAATATACACTGAGATTTTTAGTAGAGTTACGCTGTCGATACTCTAATAGGCCGTTACAGTTTGAACGATGCAACATCACAGTATTACAATAGGAGCTATGTAAGACAACATAGCAGCGGAAGTTCAGCTAAGGTAATCAAACTTGATACTTACAAATAGAACATGGCATGTTTTATTTGCCGTCGTCTTTTCAACGTTCCCCGAAATGATTTTTTTTTTTAGGGCAGTGTCAATGGACAGGCAAGATTTGATTTCCTATGAGTCGTTTGGAAAATGATCGGTTATACTTCCCCCGTACGGGATGGTCAAATGGGTGTGCTTTACTCTACTTAGATGGCAACATTGTTTTCTCTCATCTGCTGGAACTAGAATGCAATAATCAGTTAAGGTATTTAGTTTCCTGAATTGGTTTCACATTTATTGGATACAGTTTATGCTTCATAGCGAGTCAGGTGAGGCCAGCAAGCAAATTGAAACAGCGGCTACCGTCAAATACGAAGTTAACTCTGAGCCTATAGATCGACGAGCCTTTAGATCGACGAGTCTAAAACACCTCAGAGTGTATAAACAAATACATTCGCCAAGATGTTGTTACTTGTATATGTATTTGGTGAAACTAATCACATAGAAGACATTGCTTAATGGTTCCATTCCAAACAGGAAATCTTCATTGCTCAAAACATCACACTAATGTTTTTGGCGTCTCGTAACG
Organism: Evasterias troschelii; assembly: GCA_032357145.1. NCBI lineage: Eukaryota > Metazoa > Echinodermata > Asteroidea > Forcipulatida > Asteriidae > Evasterias > Evasterias troschelii. Next base: position 2,483,871 of record JAUELU010000041.1, on the reverse strand, counting down.
AGCGTGACAACACCAAATGAAATTATCTCGATAACAAACGTTCCACCACTCCACTTTATTTAATAACACATAATGTAATCAAACATTTCGGGCTCTATATAAACACGATATCCTAAAACGAAACACAATACTGTTTTTCAACTAACAAGACATTTTTCCTGTAAGGTAGAGTGCTTTGAAGTTTCCGTACACTATACGCGTAAACCCATATCAAGTTCATTGTCCTGAAAATGCAAAGCAATATATGTATGACTGCACTTGAAATTCTGCCCAAGATTAGGTATGACCCGGCCAAGTTGTACATTAAGCTAAGTCATGATATGCAAATGGTGTTGACGCGAAATAGGACACCATAAAAATCAAGACAACACTCCTGATGCTGTAAATATACTGCTATTTGAATATTATATTGTCTTGGCACCTTAATAATCAAGCTGATGGATTGAATCTTCAATTCATCATATTTGACTTTTCAAAAAATGAATGAATTTCTTGCTATTTGTACAATTTAAAAAATATACATTTATGGTCTTGGAGGGAACTGATAACTGCATGGTACCTCCACAGCACAAGCATCTTGCTTATACATTCCATCAGTATTCAGTTTTGTTTTGTTTTGACCAAAACGTGGCTTAATGAATACACATTTACTCTCAAACTCTGGATCGGAATTGACCCGGATTACAGAATCTGGGGAACTTGACCCATTTCCAGGTCAGGCTGACTCGAAAGTGGTTAAAAGATAGGATTTTAACCCGAAATCTGCGTCAGTTTGACCCATTTCTGTGTCAGGTTGCCACAGCTTCCGGGTCATATAAAACCACGAAATGGATTATATTTAGGTCCCACGGGACCCAGATCCGACCCAATTCTGACCGGCAAGTTTTTAAAGTGTACAGCGGTAAATAAACGAATTGTATAAAATGATTTTACCTTGATTGAAAGTCACTCACTGAGTGCATTGCGGGACGACAATCAGATAAAAGCTGAAAACATAACATAAAAGCACTAATATTCCCACTATTGATTTAACTTCATTTTCCTTGTCTGACGGCACATTTCAGACGATTTTGGGAGACTAATGCGTTGTACAAAAGCCTGTGACTGATAGGTTTATGAAGTAAGTTGTTTTTGTCCACCAAAGAAAAACCAGAATTAGAGCAACAGCCGAGTTGCTTCCGACAAATACAAATTCAATCCATCATTTTGGACTCTAATCGATCAGACTGTTTTTTTTATAAGGCCAAGGCGCCACAAACATTCAATTCTAAATCATATTTGTGAAATTCAGTACACGTTTTCTTAGAGGGAGGCCCGTACAGCTATGGAAAACCTCTAAATAATTAACCCCAGTATGCATTTAGGTGCTTGACTTCACAACTACATCCGACAGCTGAGTTTCTATTAATCATGACCACTGTGTGGATGTTTCCAAGTGGAGCTTAACTCAAATACTGTTTAACTTTACCTAAATTATGTTGTCAATGACAATGTATCGCATAGTTGAGTTTCGCGAAAGCTGACAGTTATGTGAAAAGACATTCGGTATAAGTGATTTGTTTTTTATGAAAACAAAGGTTTAGGAGGGTCTTTCTAAATGGGATTTGAGTCATTGCATGGTGAGGTATCAATGTATATTTGGTTTGCAGTAACAAACTAATTTACTAATTCACATTGTATTGTCCCATAACATAACCCGTCCAGGAGTGCTACTTCAATTTTCAAGTGTAAAAAAAAAGTAAAAAAAAAAAAAAAAAAAAAAAAACTTTAATTCGAAGACAACGTCAACATTCTCAATCGTCAAAGATAAACCGGAGTCTATGTCCAACGAGGCCTTTTATAACATACTTGATATTTAACAAGAAAATTACACTGCAAAAACTCAGGTCTTAAATTGGGTATCTTGGTATATATTAATATGTGACAACATCGACACGATGTAAATATACCCTCCCCCCCCCCCCCCCACCCATTATTGTAACTCCCGGACAGAATTGACCCATTTCCCAAATCCCAGTGGGGCCCGAACAATTTCCTTAAAATCAGATTCTCATCATTTTGACCTATTTCTGGGTCATTCTAATCCAGATGACGGGTCAAACTGACCCAGCCGACCTATAAATTGGTCAGGCCTCACGGGCCACTGATCCGGGTCAGTTCCGACCCGTAAGTTTTTAGAGTGCTCTTTGATTTACATGCTCAAAGTAGTTGATGACCTGAAATTCCTTCGAGAAAGACTCTGCTACAGAAAAAACGTCAGGCCTTAAACTTTTTGTTTTCATTTCAACCATAGATCCTTTCGGTTGGTAATGATAATAATAACTAGTTCGTATAAGTTATACAGCGCATTTTACAATAACGTATCAATGCGCTCTACATTAGTGCCCTGGTCATTGGGCCAATAACATTCCTTTAATCTTTCTCAGTTCGCAACAGATAATTTTCCCCCAATCCCTTGATTTACACCGATTCTGCAGTAACCTTTACATTTTGCCGCTAAATTGACAGCCATTGTTGCGTTCAAAAGTAATGTACATTAAGTTTGTGAAGACGTTTATAAAGAAAAGGGTTTCACAGAGTATTGGTCGAATTTTTCCATTTTATTTTTATTTCCTTTTCCTTTCAGCATACTCTTTGGAAACTGCATTAAATTCTATCAAGAAAGCAAATATAAACAAAAGACATGCACATAATGTTATTTGCTTTGTTCTTGATTCACTTCATATCAATAGCGTATCACTTTGAAGTAGAAATAAAAATGAAACAAAATTACTGTTTCATGTACTGCTTAACCAGCATATCACGAGCGATAAATGGCTGAACATCCAAGTAATAGTTCAATATGTCTCGCTAGGACAAAAGGCACTACTCGACAAGGCAGGATTTTGCAACCACCGCCTGCCCCCTGTGTAAACAACACTCGAGGAAGGTCCCACCGCACGAACTACACTAAAGTAAATTTTACTTGAAACTTTATTTTCGCCGTACACTCGGCAACAAATAGAAACGGAACATTACCTTGCATGCATGGACGTACCAAAGGTAAACCTTCCATCATTCAAAGAGGAATGATTTATGGGAAACACGATGACGAGCTGCTCTTTAATTGTGAGCAAAAATAATTCCCTTAATTGAAAAAAAACAAAGCATTCAATCAACAAAGTGTCTTTTAATATAAGTAGTTTTGCAAATCTGTTTTTTCTTCTTTTTTCTTCTTCTTGTGGTTTGTTTTGAGGTTTACTGAGGTTTTTGTTTGTTGTTTGTTTCTTTGTTTGAGGTATTTTTGTGGGTTTCGGATTTCGTTTTTTTTTTTGAAAGCGAACACTTTTATAAATTGTTTTAATAAACTAAGTTTAGAAAAAGTATACTTCGCCAAAAAGTATTTGATACATCAGGTAGTATGCGAGTAAAAATAAGCTGAACGGAAGTAACATACCGAACAAGGGCAATGTTTATTTCATTTTTCAACAAGGGTGACATTCCATAGACTGTGGTGAACTTCATGTACACTGGTCCGGGGCAATTACTAGTGGAATAATTACATTCCATCATGTATTCAAGTTTAGTCCTGTCATCATTGATACAACACCTCGTGCGAGCCGATGCTCACGTGTTGAGAACAAGCTGATTTGTTCGTCATATATTGATATAGATAGGCACCCCTTTGATTGGTTTAAAGCGTGTCACATGATAAGTCTTATTTTTTACTAGAAAGCCGAGCGAACAAGACGCGCTATCACGCAGCAATCAAAGTACTATACCCATGGCAACAATGTACTACAGCTCATAGCAACCAGTGCAATAAGCAAGTTTCTGCGTACGGCACAAAATAGCTTTGAGTATTCATAAAGCAAATATTGACTGTTTTTCCTCGTGCAGGACTCCCTCAGTTATCCCGGAGTGTCCCGTCGAGGGAAAATATAACGCTCCGGGGATCACCTCGGGAGTCGTAGTTTTAACTATAGCAAATAAAGCAGTCAATATTTGTATACAGCTGAAAATGAAGCCAATGCTTGCACATTTGGGAATACAGTGTGCACACTCTACAATGAGGGATCTAGACATTCAACATGAGTTGCTGTAACTAATGGTTGTAAAAAAGTCGATTTTAAACATTGATTACAAATTGACATTCTAGTAGGTCTCGTCGCTATACTGCTATCGAACTGATATTATTTACAGTACGTAAGTGTTTACTACACATGAAATGTTCGTCTGGTCGATCCTAATGCATTTAACGGAAGACTGTGGAGTTTTGAAAAAGATTTTAAAGTCCTTTTTCAAACCTGGCTGTCGAAAGGCAAGGTTTTTTCATAAAAGTTCAGTACAGTTTAAACATACTTTAACAATCGAAACGTGGAATTTCTATTCGTTTTCGCAAGGCAGGTGGAAATGCATTGGTGCACAGCCACAATCATGGTACACTTTTTGTTACAAAGACACCAAATGAACAACAGATACTATATTGAGTAACTCTTTGCAGATCTTGTATTTGACAAACTCAAGCACTTTTTATTCATCATTGACACACCGATTGCTAATTGATATATAAATAACATTGAGATAACTGCTACCAGTGGTTTTCAAACTGTTGTTCATAAAATGGACACGGAAAAAGTGTGTACCCATGATCGTGGCTGTGCACGTTGGCACAATAACGATTACGCAATCAAATGCTTGAAAGGAGAACACGAGTTGAATGGCCATGTTGGCTCATCCCACCGAACTCATTCTCGGATGGCCCACTCGCGACCTACCAAAAGTTCAAACATTATTGTTTTTCCTTTTTTAATCACTCCGAGAAAAGAAGATAAAAAGAAATGTACTTTCTTAGGTAAGAACAAAGGAACAAAATAGAGTGTTTAACAGAAGCAATCATTATCCATGACCGTGAATCCTTAACAAAGATGGCTTTAATTTTGCTAAAGGAATAGTGATATTTTGTTTTTTACAAGGGCAATTTATTGCAAGGCTACAAGTGGTAAGAGTTATCTCGTGCAAAATGCTTGCAAGTGAACTTATCTGCAGAACTAATATAGACTCTCATTATTCGAGAAGGTCGTGTATTTAAAACTCATCAAGCAACAGTGCTTTCACACTGCCTTTAAAGGGAGTTTATACTTTTGGTATTCAAAGACCAGTATCCTCACTTGGTATATCCCAACATAAACATGAAACAACAAACCTGTGAAAGTTTAAGCTCAATCGGT
>JAUELU010000041.1:2466664-2477936 GCA_032357145.1 Evasterias troschelii | reverse complement strand
TTAAACCATGTAAGTTTAATGTAAATCTGTGATCTTTTCTGTTTTGTGTTTTACCAGAAGTATAGAGACCCTTTAAACAACACCGTTATTTGAAGCAAAAACACTTCTAATGATTTTTTCCTGTCGTTCAAAGAGAGTCACAATTTCCACCCTCAAAATTGCATACCTTATCTAGACGTTTTGTTTATTTACTCCAAACTGTCGATGGTGGCCATAATCGCAAGTGTGACCGTGCAACTTACTCACTCATTACGGTCCAATAAAACTGTTAAACCTTTTGGTACTCTCACAAATCTCTTTCAATTTGCCCAGCTTCACTCACTTTCAGCTGCGATGAAAATGATAGCAACACAAGAGTCGTGTGTACTTTGCCTTAACGTGCTACATCACTTTGGATCCACCATGTAATAACAAAACGTGTTTCTGAATGTACATGATTATTTTCGTCATGCCATGCGTAAAACACAGTGACAGTGACCGTTTATAAGACACTGTATTGAGTGATGCCACATCACGGTATCTGACTAAGTTATCTCTGACTCATAATTCAATTCCAACACGATGCCGCTGTCCATTTCCCTTGTTCACTCGTCGTGGACCCCCCAAACAAATTCGAGAAGAGTCGTGCCGAAAGACGCATCCTGGCCGAATATCCCTGGACCTCAAGAGCATTATAACAAGACACTCAACATCGTACACGTTATATGTTGCTGAAGCATGGCTGATTTTAAGAGACGGGAAGCACCAAAGTGCGAGGACCCAAGAGACGGCCTTAGCTTAACAGCTTCTCCACTTCAGCCTACACGCATTTTCTTTCTCAGCCAAGGATGGTAAATTCTTCATCAGTTTTGATTGTGGGGTGATAGAATTGTGCACGCAAAAGGGTCTACAGATCCGGCAGATTAATGTCCCCATGGCTTGCTTGGGAGGCACGACTCGTTTAACTAGCCAACTCTTCCGGTGAGCGGAACAAAATTGTAATAAGGCCAAATTCCTGATTCTGAGTTTTGTACAAATTCAAAACTATATTCAAATACCTGAAAAAAATCTTACACAGCAAGATTTCAAGACAAACAACTGAGAGTAACTTTTCATAAGGATAAAAATACAGATTTCATCACCGGTGCACTGTCGTTGGTAACCTAATGGCCTTCACGAAATCTCGGCCGCGACTTCAGCTTCAGCTTTTTGGGATTTAATGCAGATTTTGAAATCCACACGGGGCTTCGAACAGTGGAGCTGAAGCAATAACCGTAGTTTCGAAAATGCCAATATACAGTGCTGCGCGGACTCCCTTTCCCCCTCGATCCCAAAACTCATTTTTACTTGAGCGAGCCGGGAATACCTTCACGGGGATTTCGTATAAAATACAACTATGCTAAATAACACGTGTTATAAGAGTGGATTTCCTAATTTACTTTTTTGAATAACACAAAATGAACTGCTAGCACTCGACCAGGAGTTTGCGTTTAAGAAAAAGTGTTTTCCGTGAATGTCAGAACTTTTTGGATGTATGGATCCCCAACTTAAATAATGAAACACTATACTAGAGAGGCGGGCAAAAGGTGTGGAGACCACGCCATACTACTCTGCACACAAAGTGCGCACTTCAAAAAGGTTAGATTCTGAAAAGCATCCGATGTATATTTTCCACAGAAAAGGGGCTTAAAGATAATATGGGCCCGAAGACATATTGGCGGTAGGATTACTTTGGTAATCCGCAGTGCGGCATGGATTATCGAGTTGTTTGCTTGATGTAAGGAAGCGGACAGGAAAAACTAATATACATTATGGGTTTTTTTCATACGGTTTGTGTAATATCTCTTTCAGATAATACGAGGCAAAATCTATTTTTGTTGTGTGTGCCGTGTGTGGTCTGTCCTCGAGGAGATCATTATAATAAATGCAAACTTCGATAGGTACTGGTTGCTCTATGTATAGAAAGTCAGAAAACCATTTTATTAATACGCAATATTATTTATTTTTTGTACTCAGATAATTTAACGAGGACAGATTTCAAACTTAAAAGTATATGAATGTATCTTTCTATTCAAATCATTCGAGAAGTAGTAGGGCACAAACATTGTCAATTGTAGCTTCGTAAACCTATTTTTAATACTACAATCTAGCAATGTATGTTACTCCTGAACATGTTATCAAACTTTTCAAGGCAAAAAATGTTCCGAGAAGTGATCGACCCGGATCCGGTCCTGTGGGGCCTGACCGAATTCCGGATCAGTTTTACCCGGAATGACTCAGACATCGGTCAAACTGACGGAGAAATCGAGTTAAAATCAAATTGTTTAACACGTTCACAATCGTGAACATACCCCTGAATCAGTTCGCTCTACTCTATGGGCCAACAACATCAAAATGGGTCATATATATTCTTGCAATAGACTTGTAACAAATAAAAATGCCTATTGACCAATTAATTTGATTTACATTTAACTCGCGCTGAACCGCTAACCCATCGATACCTCCTGAGCAATTCAGAGTGCCACAAGTGAAATGTCACCAAACCGCAATTCGCCACATATTCCCCCACTTCAAGTGCCTTCCCCGCACGCTAATTTACGGTACCCGGACACGCTCGGGTACATTAATTGCGAATAGGTCATCTCGACATGTGCTTAATTTACGGGATAAGTTATGGGGTATTGGTTTAACTTTGACATGAAAAGGTGTGTATGCCCAAAACTCGTTTAAGAGGTTCTACCACAAGGAGCTGAACCCAGTGAAAATATGACACTAGCACGATAACCTACACGGTGTAAAGGGGGTACATTCTATACGAAAACGGCAATATTTCTGTGCTTGTCGACAAGCGTATTTCAACAGGCGATGTCTTTTTTCTGTTGGCTTTTTTTTAATTTGTAGAAATGACAACAAAGTGATGTAGCTACTTGACCCTATCTGGGCAATGGAGCAAACAGATAATATACTTTTGGAGGGGCTTGGGAGTTAATCGTGTCTAAAGCCTTGTTCGCATTGGACTTAAAATGGTTAACTTACCGCCGCAAATTGTTAACTTACCGATATTAAGTCCAAGTGCGAACAGCCGGTAACTTACCGGGGTGGTAAATTACCGCCACAGCGCTGTTAACTTAACAGGCCGATTCGAGTCGCGGTAACTTAGCAATGTTAACTTAACAGGGACAAGAAATCCAATGCGAACGGACCATTCTGGTAACTTAACAATACTTTCACGTGACTTCCGTTATCGGGTCACGAATATGGTGACCTAGCCTGTGCACAGTCTATACGTATGCGGTCATCGCCCTCGCGCAACGGTTGCCTGAGCCTACGTCACTTCCGCTTGTTCTAGCTAAAAGGTCAGGGAGGGCGCCCTCTCGAGATCTAATTTGTCAACCTACGCGGCGTCCCTGGTAAGTTACCGGACAGAAATTAATCCAAGTGCGAACAGCTGTTAACTTACCGGGCTGGTAAGTTAACTTAAAGGGCCGGTAAGTTACCAGACCCAAAAGTCCAATGCGAACGCGGCTTTAGCAGCTCTGTATAGGCTCATGTTAAGTATACCCACTAACACAGCCGGTTTTCAGGGGCGTCAACCCCTGCCCCTTTTACACCAATAAACTGTTAAACATTCCTTTTGGTAAAAACGTAAACTTCCCTTTTAAATGGCATGAAATCAAATCATTTTTTTAAGAACCGGCAGGCCCTGGCCTTCCCCCTTTCGTGCGTCCTAATTAGGGTTTTCCTCCATGATTCACTTTATCATGTTTTCTCTCGACAATCGCAAAACCGTTAAGAACTATCTGTGTTATTTCTTATGCCACTTTGTGAATTAACTAAGACATTTCAATTTTTTTGTTTGTGTGCCTAATTGTTGATAAAGCCAATCAAGTCTTCACAGTAAAAGATTGTAAATTCATAATATACACACTTTTTGTACCGTATGCTTGAGTACAAGTCACCTACAGTAGTCTTACATAAACACGTATGCTTTCATGGGGGGGGGGGGGGCTACTAAAAATATTGAGTAGTCGATTTACTTGAAAATCATGTTTCACTTCCAAATATATTTATTGTTAAATACATTGTCTTTGACTGTTGAATGATTCTTGTGGGACGGTGTCGAGTATTTCTTCACATCACCCTCGAACACGACAACGATGGCCTCTTGTTTAAAAGGTAATACTCTTAGCAAATGCATATCACTGATTAGATAAAAGAGCGCGACCTAAAGACAATACATAAGAGAAGTCCTCCAAGCCGTTGAGCTGTTCAAATTAACGGTCAAATTAGGTTTGGTTGTGCGTGGAGGCGTGATTGCCACGAGCTCGTATCACTTAACGCACCAGGCAATATCGCTAATCAAATACGAGGCTGGTGTTTACGCTGTAAACCCTACATTTCCACCGGGGCAGGTTGCCTTGTCTGTGACGAGGCCTTCTTCTTCCCCCTCAAGAAAACTGTTGAAATTGACGGAGAAGCTAACGGAGTCATCACGGTGTATACCGGCCGCTACGTGACGGTCCTTTATGGCTTAATCGTAAGAGTGTGTATCTGTCACTACAATGTAAGGTTTACGGTTGCCTAGCTTTACGCGCACACGTGTAAAAGGCGCGCACACATCATTTCGGCTTTTATCGCGTTTTCCAAAGGGGCGTTATTTATCATCGCTTATCTTCACATTCGTCTTCGGGCCAGTAGGTTACATGTACAGAGCAATGAACTGAGAATCACATTCAATTTCTTTACGAGAGAGAAATCGTAGGTCCAAACATTTGTATGCTTTGCCATTTTCATTTAAATCCACGCCAGAATGTAGGTTTTCAACAAACTGACGGCCCACTAACATATGCTCTTAGATCTTGCACTAGCATCAATAACTTACGGTAACACATTATTGTTTGTCCAATCAACATACGACACTGCATGCAATCAGGGGAGACAGCCCAAACACACCCAGATAAATCAAACGGGTGGGAATTGACGCAATTTGACTCTTATTATTCTGCCCATGTGTTGATAATGAAAACCTATACCTGCCGGAACGTTGACCGTTTAACCTCAATTCTTCTCTACTAGTCACAATTTCAGGAACTTCGACGTAGATTCAAATACTGTTTCGACGCTGAGTGAGCTAGGCTCCCCTCGTCTGCGGGTTAATGACACGCGCAGCTTGACGCAACACATTTGTCGGGTGTCTCACTGCGTTGAGCTTCGCACATGTTTAGTCGGGTATCCTTGTTAAAGTGTCACCATACCGGACATCCCTCTGTGATGATTGCAGGCACGCGACCAATGGGGAAAACCTTCATATGCTCTCATTAAAAACGGACATCTGAGGTGGTGGACAGCAACATGTGATTGCTATAAATAGTGGCGATGTAACACAAGATATTTCATGGTCTACCGTATATTACTAAAGATGCAAGAAGCTGTTAGGTTTTGCAAAGTTGACAAAGTTTAGTACGCGAGAGACCCATCTTAGTAACACAAGTTAAACCAAGTTGGCCAATAATTTTTGTTTTTAGCTATCTAAGGTTTCTGTCTATGTATCAAAGCAGGCACCGAGTTGCTCACTGTGGCCAATCAATTCAAACACATTCATTAGCCGTACATACTTAGTTAACCTAAGTTAGTTGGCCATAGCACAATAACATACGGTTTTTGTCTCGAATTCAAATCGCTTGAATTCTTTGTAGTTGTAGACGGATTGCACTGTGTACTGTGAAAATTGCGCAACCTTGTCAAAAGTTACCTACCGACAAGCGGGGAACTGAGAGGAACGTTGCACATAATATTAATACAGTCCACATCAAACAAGCTAAAGATGTTCTGAATTATAAGTTGTCTCCTTGTTTCGTAATTATGAACTGCACTCGAGGTTAAAATAGATAATTATGTCTTTGAAGGTTATTGGTTAACATGTCGTGCTGATAAAGGTTGAGTCAGGTGATATTTCAACAACAACAGATTATAACTTATTACTGAGATGTCTTCATTGCTATAGACAGTAATAATTCCATATCTTCAGTCAGTTAACGAGGCTATGTTGCGAGTCCAACAATTACAGTACTTCAAACCTAGCGAACTGCTTAAATTCTTTAGAAATGCACTTCATAACAAGGCAACGGTTTGTGGACTGTAAACGACTGTAAACCAGGAGTTGTCGGATTTGATATCCATCAATTTAGTCAGCCTTTGTATCATGTTTTTTTAATAACAAATCCTTTGGTGACTTTTCAGCTATAGATTGAAAGCAAATAAAAGTGACAACGATCTATAGAAGTGATGATCACTCTAGGTTAGGCAATCTCAATACGTCTTCACTGGCTATCAGAACCTTCTTGGGAAATTTGTGCATGATAGAGCGGTCACATTTCTAAATTATCAAGTCTAATTTGAGCGGCCAGTTTAGTTTCCGAAGCAATCACTCTACATCTTCCGCACGTAATGAACTAACCGCGGATGTAATCGATGCTTACGAGGGTTGTCAAATACGACAAGTGGATTTATATCCAAGGCTTTTGATACCATGAGCTGTTATTATACAGCAGCCAGAATACCAAGGGATTCGTAGGACGTCTATGGTTTGAATGATTGCTCTGAATGTGTGAAATGTCATGAGTTCTGATTCAAACTGATATCACATGGAGTCCCGCAAGGGTCAATCATAGGTCCAATAGTTGTCACTACCACACACACAGATCATTTTCATTTGATTGGCTGAACACAAACACGTGTCATTCTTTATTTAGCCATGTATACTGCTGTAACTCTACAGAGTTTAATGTTGGAGTCCTTCGACGAGATGCGCTTTAATTCAAAACATTAATTCCACTCAATAGACCGTGCAAGTCTCGCGCGTATTCGAACATTTTTGGGGTACATTGTCAAAAAAAAAAAACACTCGCGCGCTTTAAAGGGTCCCAATGTTCAAAAACGCGGGAGACTTGCACAGCCTATTCACTGTCATTCAAAATATATATACTATTATGCATCGAGATTTAACTAGTTCAACTATCAGGTTTTCATATTCTAAAGAAATATAGCCTATACGTTTATTTACTAGTTAACGTAACCTCACTGGAAACACATTAAGTAATAATACATCTTGATGTTTGATTGTAAAAAAAATGTCATGCATATTTTTTACAACCGCATTATGGGACAGGGAGAGTTTAATTTTCGGTCTTTTTATGGCAGGGCATTGCACTTCATTTCACTGCTACACCAGCAATGTGAGTATCGGCTGAAAAACATAACACAGAAAAACACAACTTGAAGTGAGAAATTGGGGAAAGAGTGCAAATGACTGATTGCTGGAGGCTGAATCTTCAACAGGACTCCGAGACGACTCGTGCCTTTCCACTTGCTGCTCGGTTCTCTTAACAACGAGATGCAACAATCAAACGGTACACTTGTATTTCAATATAGAATACCATAGAGCAATCCAACTCGTTGAACTTTCTAATGTTGCCCCAGGACACCGGCGAGGCGTTGATACGGCGGAGGTGAAACGCCGCTGGGAGGTGCCGCGCTGTTTTCACTAGAGCCACCGGACTCCCCACAAATAATAGACAATCAGTGCTCGGAGATAAATAGTTAATGGAATCCCAAGAGGGATGTGGTTTACAGCAAACAAGATACAAAAAAAATCAATTGAGTTATACAGAAAATGCCATCACAAAAAGATGTTTTGAACAAATATAGCAGGTTATGTCCAACTATTCTACAAAATGAGTGGTAAAGCCACGGTTTGTAAACAGAAAATCAAAAAAATAATCATTATTTACTAGTATACTAGTTAATACATTTCCTCGTTGATAATGTTGCTCAAAATACAAAAGTCTTTCTGGCAAAAAAACAAACAACACAAACACTTAAAACAAAAATAGCCTAGACGACGTGAATGTATACTATAATTGCAAACGGGCTTTCAGACAGCGACCGCAGAAAATTTACTATTAAAATCATATATGATATCAAAAACATGACACCCATGTGCTTTTGCAGAAGTACATTATATGAAATGTGAACTTGCAATATTCCCGTTGGGGGGTATGATACCACCAAACGAATGGACCTTGGTTGATCAAAGTTTACATATCGGAAACGCATTGGCCCAATTTCCGGACACAAAAACAAACAAAAAATCATCGATGGAGACTTGCAACAAACAGCCAAATCTGTAGCACCTCATAAGCTAGCGAACTACGGCCATATTACACAGACATTTGCAATTGCTAATGCTCTTTCAAACGTGTGAGCGAGATAAAAATATGAGACAAAAAATATTGTGTCGGGCAGCATTTTGATGGCCAAAATGTCGCTAAGGCTTTCAGTTAGACCTATAATAGGTCAGCTAACGTAGCAAATGTCATGCTTTTGTATGCAAATGCTTGCTGACGGGGTTTCTGAAGATAGTTTTGTTGAAAATTTCAATTCCTTTGGATAAAAGTGTGGGAAAATATTGGGTACAATTGGTTGGGTACATTTCCTCAAAGAACGTATATGAGTTGGACGTGTAACCGTTCTTCATGCAATCTTTTTATCCAGTGCTCTTTACCAAGTAAGTTTTTATGGTCATCACTTATTAGTAATTATAAAAGTACACCCTGACTTTTAAGGCAAGATCACGAAGGACTTCACAATTATTAAGACGTTCATAGGACAGGACAGCAATGTTTCCCGTGCTCATCCAATCCTATTAAGTTTTAAAAAAACGTTTGATTTGGCTAATGTTTGATTGATTTTGACCTTCTAATGCAAGGAGTACACTATCGGTATCAAAGGCGCTGTTTAGTATCGATTGATTTTCAAGTATGTATCAATTTTGGAAAAAAATTTACATGTCGTGATATGGTAATTGCTCAGGGATGTGGTATTATCCCCCCTCAGCCTTTCCAAAGTAACGCTGTTGGGGCTTCAGTTGCTCTGAAATCCTAAACTACATGACATCGCTGACGTCGTCTCCATTTCAATCGAAACAAATTGGGGAGAACGATACAACCTATCCAAGCTTCTCAGCCCCAATAATGGACGAGCCCAGAGCCACATAGATGAGGACAATAATCTGGAATATTCCTGCCCCAGCGCCAAGGGAAAGCCCGATATCGAAACCGTATATTTTTCAACCGGTCCGGTGTCATGTAACTTCTCCAAATGGAAATCTCCACACTGGCCAATATTCATATACTTTTAAAGCACCAGCATATACGTTACTAAATAAACAGTAATAGATTCCGGTTCTAGATATTATATTCAACATTTTTTGTTGGGAGATGGGACTTTGTTTGAAAGGGTCGTATCGAGCTTTTCGGGAGAGCAGATAAAGTCACATGTCCTCCTAAACGCATGGGTTACTGAAGTTTTCTAATTCAAAATACCTTTCAACTTGAACTTATTGTCAGTTTTTAAAAAGCCATTCACTTTATACTTACTCTCCAATAACGACTATAACAAATGACCGTTCACACTATTGATCAATTGAAATAACGGTATTGTTGTAGCTTGGTTGCTATAGATTTGCTGCATATTTTACTATAAACGAATCATTTCCACAAGCGTTTACAAATCCCTGATTTTCACTCATCGTTCTAATAACAATTTTTAGCATTTCTTGGTAGAAATTGTATTCTTGCGTTACCTGTTGCATCGCATTGGCGATGGGGCATACGATAGTACGCAGCAACATGTTTAACACACAGATTACATTAGCATAATATGCACAAATTGTTCTTTAACGGGCCATGGAAAAAACTATGAACTATTACAAGATTCCAGTGAACTATTACGGGGTACAAGTGAATAAACACCATTATTATAAATGGTCGTCATAGCTCAAGAGTGACGCCAGGAGAATTCGGGCATTAATACTTGGTTGTGGCAGTAAAAGCTTTTTATTTCAACATTAAGACAAGACAAGATTTGGAAAAATCAGTCCTTATTTTCCCTGTACTCTTTCCAGCACGATTTTCTGCAAAGGTATAATCTAGATTGATATAGCCCGTACAATAAGCAAGCGTGGAGGTTGTAAGGGGCCACATTATTCATTTTCCCCCGTAGCAGTACAAAATTACAAGACACCGGTTTCGATTTCTACTCTCCATCAAACACTCAGAGCCGTGGGGGTTACAGAAAGTCGAGGGCGATATTGTCACCATGGAATATTCTTTTTTGTCTATTATAACCGACAGCAGAACGTCAGACGCGAGCCTTGTCCTTGGTTGCTGTTGATTTCCAATAAAAGATAATACTGGAAAAAGAGCAAGACACTTAAATAGTTTCACTTATATTGATATATACATAGCATTATGCATTATATCAAGCGGTCACTGGCCGAAACATCAGACGCGAAACTTGGTCTTGCTTGCTGTTGATGTTCGTAAACAAATTCTAGAAAAATATTTATACACTTAAATAGTTTCACTTGTAATGATATAGAAATAACGGTATGCATTATATCAAGCGGTCACTGGCCGACACATGGCATTGAGTTGTGCTAAACTTTTTAATACCCTTTTTATGAATTGCCAATTTTGTTATCTTCTCCCCTTTCCGGGAAATTTTTGCAGCGTCGTCGCTTGACGGTCAAACTGTAAACGCACTGATGTTTATCTAGGCCGTCATGTGCAGCACACGCTATACGATACAAAGTGCGATTACATACGAATTGAGTGAGCACAATCATGAAACTGTATAATTCATGTCACCATGATAGGTTTATGTGAGTAAGAGTGCAGTCAGTTCTCTCAAGACTCAACTAAAAGGTAGCACACCTCTCACACTACTGGACATTAACAACAATAGTGGCCCTTGGCTAATACTAGGGCGGCCCTGGGCGGGGCAGGTATACGCCCCGTCGCCTTCTTCCCGAAGTTTGCGGCTGACTTTCAGTCTGTTTTGTACACATTATTTCTCTTGGCAAAACATTACTTTTTTAACGCTGTATGTTTTTGGCTATACATCTGGCAAAAAACCATTATATCATCATTTGCCATAGTGTCATGTTCATTGTGCTACCACTAATCCACTACCTGTCATTACTACTAGTGATTGTTAGAGTCCCCAACTGAGGTAAATATAAATGGTGCTCAAATACACTGCAAAAACTTGACAATATGGGTGTCGTCACATTAAGACACCGCACAGAGAATCACAATTAACATCATAGGGTTTTAAAGGGAGTTTATACTTTTGGCAATTGTCAAAGACCAGTGTCCTCACTTGATGTATCCCAACATATACACGAAACAACAAACCTGTGAAAGTTTAAGCTCAATCGGTCATTGCAATC
>JAUELU010000041.1:2445274-2456551 GCA_032357145.1 Evasterias troschelii | reverse complement strand
TCAAAGGGAGTTTCCCATCATGACCATCTTTATACCATGTAAGTTATGTGTGAATCTGTGAACATTTATATGTTTACCCTAACCAATGTGTAATAATGCATTACTTTATTCAGGCCCGATGATACAAACTTAGAAAATTGACAAAGAAAGTGTGTATAGTGATACAGCACTCTCCATTGATCAGTTGAACACAAACTGTTATATAAATGCTAAAACTGTTTGGCTAATTTTAATTAAGAAAATTTATCACATTTCAACCAAATAATGAAATTACTGCTACATATAATAATAATAAGCATATTCAACCGAACAGGAGTGCCTGTAGAACGGATATCAGCAATTGACAAAAGATTTTGCTCTTTATCAACCAAATGAAAAAATAGACTCCGATTTAACCGTTTTGATAGAATGGTAGCACAACCCGTCTGATGAGATCCTGTTTGGATCGACATGTTTGCCCGGAATCGACTTCCAGTGCTTACACTAAAGTGCCGAACGCATTTTCATTAACATTCCAGTGCTTAGGTTGACAGAGTCTGGCCAAATTAGTCGGGTACCTTTAAACCCAATGAGCTTCAGAATTGGTTCATGGGCACTGAACCATAGCGTCGTTAGAATTTACTTAAAACACAGCGCGATGAGCTGACCACGGTAGTGATGACACACCAAATAGAGAAAGGTCCTTTCTCTGTGGATAGACACAGTTCTCTATATGGTTCGATCTGGACTGACTTTTGCTAATGCATTTGATTGCAACATTACAAGATGAATATTGTATGTATGTTGTCGTAACTGGTTTGTGGTTATTTCATTGGGGAAACAAAGAAATTATAGTAAAACGTGACGAGAAAGCATTTCGCTTTTAAATCGTCCTAAATCTGTAATCATTCAACAACCCCTAAAACAAAACTGCCAAACCTCACGACACAATGAACGTTTCAAATGCGAACTCTGTAACTACCCCATACGACAGTTGCCTTGATTCTTGTTGAACACATAGACAGATTTTTCATTATGTTATCTCCTCACGTGGTGAATGTATCAATATACTGTACATACGACTGGAGATCCACGAAGCTCTCCATCGCTCATCAATATTATTCGTACGCATGAAGAACATGTTTCCTACCATTTTAATGACCAATAAACAGTAATAGCCGGTTGACGCCGAGGGTGGTCACGTGATCAGGCAATAATGAATAATTTGCCTCAAATATTTACAGCAAGAATAATGTAATATTTCCTCTCGGAGATCTCGCATTTTTAAACCATAATTAGTGATTGGGTTTTTCCTTCTCGAGATCATAAACGCTACATTCTTTATTATTTTAGGCTGTGTTTGTTTGAGTATAGCCCAATTCAAACAGTGCTCATCAGTGCCCATAATTTATAATTATGCACACAATGATAAAAAAAAAACAGGAAGTCAAGAAACAATTGACCTTCCATTTGTAAGAAGAAAAAACACATAAGAAAGATAATACCATTTAGTTATAATAACATAACCAAAGGGAACACTCCAATTACACACACACACACACAGTCACGTAACTGCCTTGGCCCAACATGGGTTCGAATCCCTGTGTAAATTACATACAAACTTCCCCTTACAAAATGTTGGATGTTCTGAACTGGTGTGTGACCTGCGTTATACGATGGATCGGCACCATTTTCTCATTCTTTTTGTCAGGTTGTGTCGCATTGTTTTGAACGCCCTCTATAGTTCTTTTACATAATTATATGGAAAATTCATTCCCCTTAATGTTTGTATATCAGTTATTTGTTCAAGGTAGCAATCATCTTGAAAGTACATTCACTGGTTGTTTGAATAAAAACTGAAATTAAAATGGCCACTCAAAACACACTAACACGATGGAATTATATACAATAGGTGATAAACAACAATAGGTGATAAATGTATTTTGTTTCTTAATTGCTTTACGTGTTGTGTATGTGTTGTCATTCCACCACAAAGCACGCCCGCATCAAATTGGCATGCAACCACAATAAGAAACATATATGGGAAATTGGCTTTCAAGTGTCATTTAATTCTTTAATAACATAGTTATATTTGCAAACACACAACTTTGGACTTGATTGTCACACAGTGTTCTGCAAATAACACAAAAACAAATAGCATCATAGAGTTGGAAGTCTTGCGAAAAAGTATACGTACAAGTGCAACCAACAACCTACCAGCTTGTGAAGACTGAAATTGACAAAACTTGATTATGCATTCATTTTTGTCGAACCTTGATTGATACAATTACAAAACCCCAAATTGTATTAATTTCCCATTGATGTCATTATGACAGTCTGACAAGATAGAGCCATAAGGTCGTGAAAAGTAAACACCCCCCCCCCCGTGTAATCGTAAGGCTAACATCTAAAGCCAGGTTCATCATGTGAATGTGAATGCGATACAACTTTTGTCGTCACAAAATTGCAACGAATAATTCGAAAGAGTTGACTTTTGCTCAACTCCTGCAAAAATGTTCCTAGCGAAAACAGATCTGTGACGTCAAAATTTGCTTCGCGTTCGCATTTAAAATGGTATATTTAAATACACTATCCAAAATGACCAATGACGTACCAAAACGAAACCCAGATTGACTTTGCCTAGTGTAAGCTATAAGTAAAGTAGATGTGCCCCCTAAGAAAATACGCCACGTCAAACTGTGGTCAAACACTCTTGCTACAATAGCGGAACTGCCTTGAGATCACATCCATTAAAAGCTATGTCTTATTTGACATCGAGACACCTATACTCTGATCGGAACCCCATTGCCGATAAAACATACAAAAGCTAGGCTTTAATTACCCACCAAAGTTTGATCTAAACGGAAAACCCACAGCTATTTGACTCCCAAAACAACAACCACTCTGTTCTGAGGAATATTAGCGATGTAGTTACATGTATGGATATTATATTGTAGATGTATACGTTCGCATACATTGTGCACCAGCTAGTGCGGCATGCCTGTTCCCTCCACTACGATTGAAATGCAAAGAGTTTCAGAAACAGGGAGGAGAGCGCTATATTGCCAACAGATAATGATAGCCGTGGGTACTTCTGGCCGTGTAATGCAAAGTGTACACACCGGCTCCCGTTGGCACACAGGCAAACCGTATAATTGAATCACACCAGCTTTGCTCCAGATGTGCCGGTGAGCCCTTTTTACATAATACACTTTCTGAAATATTATTGTCTGATATATATTACATATAGCACATCATTGCACACACTTATTTAGATGCCATATAAATAATTTTCACGGGTGTATTTGTTGTGTCTTTTTCCCCTTTCCTGCTTTCGTTTTATTTTCAAAAAAGCTAAATTAAAGGTGTCATTGACAAGCAGCTCAGTGATGCAGCTCATGGAGGCATGTTTTAGCTGGAATGTGTAATGACAATAATTGATGCCCGAGAAATTTGTTATGCAATTTGGCAAGGACACCACTAGGTTGTATTCATATTTTGATATTCTACATCGTGTATAAATAACACTACAAAAAGCGTCCTTGTCAGTAACATTCAAATAATTCAAAGTGTAACAATCGTTAAGTTGTTTTTCTTTAAAAAATGTTTAAAGGTGTGCTGTCGTCGTGATCATAGTTTGATTGTGCCTGGGCAGAGAACACGAACTCTCACCAAGTTATTACACACACGTGCGTTAACCGTCACATCACAAACAACAAGCTTTAAAGGGTGCCGTCATTTTTGTCGAGCGCGCGTGTGCAGTAACTGTGTGAGAGTTCAAAGTTTAATATCTGGCCACAGACTCGCTGTGATCACAACGACAGTGCCCTTTAAGCAATCACGTATTATTATGTTTTCATCACACAACGAACTTTAAAAAAATGAATAGAGTCAAATGCTTGAAATATGAAAATGTGTGTAGGCCTACTCGTATCGACTGAAAAACGGTTCCGCTCGCAATATTCGCATTGTAATCAATGTTTATTGTGTCAAAATATGTGGAGCATAAAAAGCACTTATTTAGCATAATGAAAGAACCAACAGAGAATTTAACCTTACACTACGATGAATCAGATAAGGGGGTGTTTGGGGGAAATCTGTTTTCCGAGAGAGAATCTTAAAATTTCAACCCAAAGAAACAAAATTAAGAACGCATTAGTTTGTTTTTAAAAAAAATGTTTTAGCCTTAGAGAACGACCCTGCTATGGTCAAAACGTCAGGCCATTATTTAATTTTTGCATTAAGAATCCTTTCATTCAGCCTTAACTTTTTCAAGTTATTTCTGTATTTGTGTGTATGTTCGTTTTTTTGTTTGTTTGTTGGGTGAGTTGTTTGTTTGTTTGTTTGTTTGTTTGTTTGGGTTTTGTTTGTTTTTGGGGTTTTTTTTTGTGTTTTTTTGGGGGGGTGTTTGTTTATTTGTTTGTTTGTTGTTTGGTGGGGTGTTGGGGTGTTTTTCGATAGTTTAAGCAGCATTTCCTAACCGTAAATCCCCCCTCCCTAAAAAGGGGGGGGGGGGGCTTCCTAGTGCAATGTAAATAAAACAGACACATTTTTAAATCAGCTGCAAGTGCCCTTATTGCTACCACTAATGTAGTAAACACATTTGCATTTCTACTATGTAGCCTAATACAAGTACAAAAATTATAATGGTAAAATGTATACATATCGATTTAACATAAAAAATTAAGCTGAATCTGTTATTAGTTTTATAATTGAAAACTAGAAAACAGGTCGGGTCAGTCTCAGATGTTTATTTTGTCTGCGTCCAAATTGTTATTTTTTGTGGGCAGTCTGCTGCATACAGAACACCTGCCATTGCAATGACAATATGGCAAAAAGGCAGCCAACACAACACCACCAGGGCAATCAGTCTCGATGAACACGAATGCCCCACATGTGTAACTCAAAACCGAATAACCCGTGGGACTAAGCAAAAAGTATAACACAAACAAACAAAAAAACAACCTAACAAACCAACAAACATTTAAAACTTGTTTATTCTTTTTAAGTGTTCGGTATTAGACAGTTCAGTATCAGTTTAAACGAAGTGGTCCACGATGGATTGTTTCACACAGGCTTACTGGTTTTTTTCTCAAACAAAGAACATTATTTTTGAGGCTGACAATATTACTACATTGTAACATTTGCACATCGAGGTGTTTTTTATCATTTTTATTACTTTTTAACTGTTTAATTTTTTACTTTATTTACAATGAAGCAAAGCAATAAATACTAGGAATGGTCAATTTACACCAACAAGCACAAAATAGAGACATTTGAAGACAACATGATAAGGCCATCATTCTCCACAATGGTTGAAAAATCAAATTGAAAGCAACAAAACACAGTAAATACCCATCCATGACGATTTAAGCTACTGTGGTTACGCTTCAAAGATGTGTGTCCAATAAAGTCAGTAGGCCTACGTTTGGTATGTTGTCATGTTTCAAGTTATATTTGTGTTGATCCAGTTTGTGTAAGTTTGATGTTTTGGTTGTGGCTATGTCCGACCTGTCTGTCCGTATGTTCTTGTTCTGTGTTAAGTCTGTCTGTCTGTCCGTTCATCAGGCTTTCGATACATGTATCAGCTTCAAGAAGATGCCTTCATACCTTTAGTAATAAGTATTGCCTCTAGTGTACCAATTTGCCGATGAGTCCTTTTTACTCATATCATATATATGTATATCTTACTGCATGAGTTTTTGATTAAATTTAAATAAACAAATATATTCAAAACGGACCCACAAAATGTATTTGAACCCTTTTCATTAATGTTTCCTTGCTATGACCGTTTTGTTATTGATTTAAACAGAGTTTTATCTTCACAAAATGTGTATCATAGGGTAGGCATAAATATCCACTGAATCAAAAATTGATAAAATAATTTCTAAAAGATACATTTTTGTTACTGTCAAATTTACTTCTTGTTACCGACACCAGTATATTCCATACATAGTAAATCTGTTCGCTAAAAATCAATCTTTTTTACGAGTTATCACAAGGTTTAACGAAGAAGCTGCATGTCACAAACCTCACTTTAGGGGTATTTATACAGCATTGGTCGGGATAAAAACAATCATTGTTTTATTTAGTCTAAAAGCTTACTCGTAATATTACTAAAGTTCATATTAGACTATTTTTTTTCTGTCTGTGAAACATTTCCCTCTGAAATGAAGAATATTCTAGAAAACTGCATAAAAACGTACCAGCTGATTTCGGTTGTTACGACCAATATATAAGGACAATGTGATTACATGATGGAAAATGTGCATGGTTTTTCACTATTTTCTCCTGACTCGCACGTTAAGCCCAAATGTTCACATGTTAGGTACTTCATGGGTTGATCGCACAAAACATCGACACTATATCTGCGCCTATGTTGTGAGTTGTGCGTTGTGAGCTCTAACACCCTGCGATAAATACAAGTGCAAAGAGACAGTTTTTATCTCAAACCTTTCAGTTACTAACAAGATTGCAGTGGGCTGTCCACACTGAAAAAAAACCCAAACAAACACCTCAAGCTTAATCTACGTTGTCCTGTCTTAATTGCATTCGAAAATGACATAAATAACCAAGAAATCGCCTACTCTATGATGGTGATGTTATCGAACAGCTCTTCAAACACTCTTATCTCACGTACAATATTATTTCAGCAAAATACAGACAGAAATTATTCACAGTGCATAAACTAATCTGATAGCAGTTTTCATACAAACACAGTCTATACGAGTTATGTTAATGGTGGCCTTGTGAAGTTTACCTGGACATCCGAGCATTTAATATTGCTTCGTTGTATTTTAATCATAATAAATCAAAAATTAAAGTGATTTGAAATGTGAGTCTTTCATCAAATTAACAAAATGAAAGCTGATTTCTCGCTAAAATATTCATTTTTGATCTGCTAATTTTGTCATTATTCTCTGTACTTGATTCTCCATACTGTTTACATTTAATTTCATGCAATATGATGTTACTTGTTCTGCTTGAGCACTTTGTGCACCCATTAAACTCATAGGCGTTAAAGTAAAGAGTTTTTTGAAAGCGTATATTTGAAAGAAGTTTGACCCAATTTTTTTTTCTGGTTCAATTGTTCCACCGACTTGAACGTTTTCTTTAGGTGTCAGTTTAATGAATTGTTATTCAACATGTGTTTGTGTTATCATTTCTTATTATGTATTTCTGGTAATGAAATTAAGGATGTCTCATAAGTAAAAATTGATCAGTGTGGCTCGCAAGCCAGCAGAAACCTGTAAGCAAGGGTGCTTGCTGGGAACGAGAAACACCGGGGTTAACCCCTGCTCTTCCACGATAAGTAAATGGGTTCTTTTACGTGCACTACCAACCCTAGCGCATGGAACATACAGAAACAAATTGACAACATCCTCTTTTTCCACGATATACCAATAAACCTAAAGTAATCTTCACAAAGATGATCTTCACTGTGTATCAATCTTAATTGCTAAGCAAAGTGTGGTGTCACTATACAAACCACTATGGTGATACTGACAACTCACATCTTAAGATGAATCTTAGTGCTTTGTGAAATCGAGCTTTGCCTTACGGAAGTGGCTTTGTCCATGAACCCCCCCCCCCCCCTACATAATGTAAAACACAGGAGCGGAAACCACTATTACAGTTTAACAAATTTGTGCATATAAAAAGATATCAACTACAACTGCAATCGAAAATTCAATTCTAGTGTTATGTTTATTTTAACTTAAAAATGTACGAGTGCCAAACTCAGTAACTGGTTAATGCAAACGAAAAAACATCTGAGAAAGTATTATCATGTATTAGGTAATAAAAAATATATATATAATACAACCTGAAAAGATTTTACGCCTGAAAGATGTCACTAAGAAATATGATTGCAAAGTAATCATATCATGAATGTTCTCCAAATCATATGTCAAAATCATCTATTAAAATACATCACTAATGCTTGCCTACAAGACCCGGAACCCCAAACTCCAAATATTCCCATATGATTTTGTAATAAACAAATGGCTATTTCCTCTCATGTTAAACAAAGTATTGAATGTACCCTTCATTTTGTTTTTCGATCTCATTTGGAGGAGGGGGCAAGATGTTCACGGGTTCTGAGTGGAGTGGCTACGCCCCTGATAGGGCCATACACAAGTTACACTTTAAAATCAACTCTCAAACTAAGGGCACGGGCACCGGATAGGCAACATCCGGGCACTTTCCCCCACAGGCTGATGATCCATACATACGAATGCTCGGTGCAGGTGTCAATAAGATCATGAAGACTTACTAAAGTTCAAGTTCAGCCTGTACAATACGCAGGGAATAGACATAAAGCGAATGGGAATGGGGGGGGGGGGGGGAGAAAGTACAGCGCTGGTCATCAATCTCGTAGCTGTGTATATATTATTCATTAAATTGTACAGACGACGAGTGAATACACTAGTAATGTGGGTCGGGGAAGACGGCTTGGACTCGGGAGTAGAAAACCGTCTGACTGAAAAGAACTGTGTCCAATCTCTATACAGCTGCTAAGCACAGATCTAAACTTACTAAACGGGAAAACCATACAGCCATTAATCCCAACCCAACCCAGTTCTTACGTTCATTTAATTCAGCTAAGTCCAAACAAAATGGTACACAATCAACGACAATTAATCACAAACCAGCATCGCTGTGTTCTCGTTTTTAACTCGACTGCCTTGATTTGATGGAATTTCATGTGTTGCAATGTATTGCCAGTGAATAAGGAATGGGCATGGTCAAAATAAACGCACTCTTACAAAAATAAATGCAATCGTACTTTTCATCTGTAAACGGATTAAGAGCCGAACATTTCTCATGATATATATTTAATCTAATAACATGTGTTAATCGAAATTTTCTGCTTCACGGCCGTGTGAAGTTCGTTCCTGAAATTTAATTTGCACAATCACACGTAACAGGGTTTATATTCAATTCAATTCAGATAGACATTTATTTCCATACTTCTGTGTAGAAAACGACAAGTACTTGTAATTATGGAGTAAAGCATAACAAAAATAACAATATATCATTCTATCAGCAAGGATGACTTGTTTTAAAATAAAGCTAGAATTTCATTCCTGTCGCCCAAACTGGGGGGCTTTTCAAGTCAACTATTACAGAGTGTCGGTGAGAGTGTATACGGTTTCAAAAGCTCGTTAAAGGTGCAGAAAAATATGTTAAGGTGCAATGGTGAACCATAACATATTGACCCCTTGCACGTGACATAAAGTAGACTCAAACAGCGTCCTCGCTGAGGTAAATAAAGACCTATCATTGGCTGAGAATTGTGCGTGGTACGTATCCATTGTTTGAACTCATGAATGGCCACCATTGCAAGGAATCTATTTATGTAAGAGATTTTCCCACAGCCTTTACATTTAGCGATTATAGTAAACAAAGATCAGAACCGACAAACAATTATTCCTTAAAATATCAGCGGTTCACTCAGAATCAAATATTTTGAACATTATTGTGTATAGTTGTGTAAAATATTATGATAGCCCTAATTTCCTTTTTAAACATCCAGGTCAAACTTGTTCCCAGACTCACAACCGGACGATACAAATGCAGTACTTCCTCACAATACAAGGTAGCCTGGAAAAAACACAGAATTATACCTGCCTGATCTCAAAGGGTTGGTGTTATGGGTTTTTGTGGGTTTTGGGGGGCTGATTTATTTTAATTTTTTGAGTTGTTTTATTTTATTTGTATTTGTGATGAGATTTTTGAAGCAAGTTATAATTCATTACTACAGCTTCCCAAATTATATACTACTGCAGTTTGGATCCCTGTGCTTTCCAACTGTGTTGACTGCATAGTGAAAAGTACATTGTTTGGCGGAATGAAAAGGTCAGTATCATGTGAAATATTGGTCGGTGTTTCGCCTATAATTGACGATGAGACTAAGCAGTTAGTTCATTTGAATTCTTTATTGCACATCCAGCCGGTGCTTAAATCCCGAGCGCTCCGGGCGATACCGTGGCACTCTTCGCCAGCCCAATAACATATACAACGGGGGGAAAAGATGGCATTCGCCCGGGCAGCCTTATTTGTCTTCACGGTCAAATGGGCAGCAAATAGTATTTCTCTTCACGCTAAACTGCCCCCGACGCGCATATCCTCTGCGGGTACGTTATGGGGAGGAAAGTGGGGGTGAAGGAGGCGGACTAAAGGACTAGAGAATTGAGTAATATTAACCTTCGTTGTCCACTGAGTAACCACGTTGCCCTATTTCACAGGTATTACATTTTTGTTATTTAAGACAAACAAGGCTTTGTTTTTGGAGCGAGGCCAAAGTAATCATTCGATTGATTAAAAGTACCACGGGCTGGAGTGAAAATAACCCTCTAGAGTAGAACAAGGTTGTTTCACTTCAAGATTTGACCATTTGTTCGTCAAAGTAGATCAAGGCACACATATAGATCGATACACACCCCACGATTCCGATGTTGTATGGATTTTGAATTAGTCCAAGATTGTGTCTAAACCGGAACATTTTCGTCGTAGCTTTTATTTCACAAAATAACTCACTGTGGAATGCAAGTATAGTTTAATTATGAAATCTCCTCGAAATCCCCGCATTTATACGGCGTTTCCTTCGGTTTCCCTCATGTTTTTTAGCAAGCCACTATAATAGCCTCTTTCAGCAAAGACGCTGCATCACGTCGTCCCCAGGGCATACATGGAATAATCGGGATTCCTCGATCCCACTGCTCGCTCGCCCAGAAACTAAACGACGACAATCCAAACACATTGGATATTGTATTAAGCTACATTACCAGCGATATGTTTATCTAGTCTGATTTAGTTCGAGAATAGTGTCGATGACTGCGGGGGTGTTTACTGACTATTTTGATATATTTTTGTGTGGGTTTTTTTTTCTCCGTGTGCGATCAATCATCTATTTCTTGCATGAGTAAAATAGGGAATTTATGGTTTCAGGCAGGAACAAATCAAAATAATACTATCTTCTGCTTTGAACAAAGCACAATTGTTGTCACACTCCTTTTAAATATCGATTATTAAAACGCCACTCAACTTGTTTTTTGTGCCAGTCAATTAGACTAGAGAGGGAATCAGGTGAATGACAAGGGGTACATGGTAGCATACGATTCCCAGAAGCCCAGGCTCGAGAAGTTGCGGCACCTAAAGTAACCTGAGAGTCCAAGACCTAAACATAAACCCAACCCTTCACCTAATTGTATCCTTGGATCTACATGTAGCCCCAACCCTGTACCTATATGTATCCCTGGATCTACATGTAGCCCCAACCCTGTACCTATATGT
>JAUELU010000041.1:2420245-2435867 GCA_032357145.1 Evasterias troschelii | reverse complement strand
TAGTTTTTGCATATCACAGCAGCTGTGGAATTTTGCATATATCTCATTACACAAGACAGTTGACGCTAATGCAGTGTGACGTTTCTTTTGTTACTTAAACTCCGGGGGTCATTTTTTCCAACCAAGATCGCTTCAGTGACTATTGCCCAAATGAGTATACCTAACCTAACTATAAACCATATCACCCAATATGCCTTTTACTGTGGTGTGTTAGTCTGTTACTTTTTGAAATAACACACTCCTATTTTTATTTCGTTGATGCATGTGAAGGTCTGAAGATTCAATGGAATTCGCATGAGGCTCTTCAACAGGCCAGCTATAAGCAACAACGTATGCAACGTTGACATGAGGGTTGACAAATGCATTAAACACAGACTCACTGAACCTGAACACAGTGACCGAGAATGAACTTTTTTTTATTCACACACTGAATAACAGTAACACACAAGCGCACACAATCTGCAACTATTATTATTTCAGATTGCAAGTATGGAGAAAGGTCACATGGGGACTACGATGTACTTGGTATTCCAAACGGGGGACGAATCAACCGTAACACTCCGTATAATATGTTGTTTTATGTGAACTGTACTGTACTTGAAACACCACTAGATTCTCTATTTGTGTTCTTATTTCTCCATATGTATCGATATTGTAGTTGTATAACCATGATCTTGTGTGGGGAGTCTACAGGAATCACATCTAATCAAGTTTTATGAATTTGTTGTGTAATTTCAGGCAGTTTACTGCTTATTTTGCTTTCTTATTGTTTATTGTTTATTGTTTGGTTTATTTCCATACATCAATCAAAAATACAATGTTTACATAGGGTAAAAAGTTTTAAAGAAGTAGAAGTATTGAGGTGTCTGATAGAAAGCCGAGGCTTATACGAGACCAGGCACCTGGGTAATGCAATGCAATAATTGCTAAAATTTAAACAATAATTATAACAGAAACATGTACCTTGCGTCTTGTTGGATTACTGAAGGGAATCGTACAATATAAAATGATGAATGTGATAAATGTAATAAATAAATGTGGGGTTTTACTGAACGTAACTTACCAATGTTTTTAGCAAGTTGTCAGTGTCCCTTTGATATGGTGTTATTATTTCGTGATTGTTATAAGATTATGTATACTGGATGGAATGGGCGCATTATAATTCAATAAAATGATATTACCATATATTTATAGGTTATCGGATTTCCCCCAGATTCCTTTGTAGGCCAATCGTGTGCATTTGGACATACATGGGCTTATTGCACAGGTTGCTTGGTACATACATGTACGTGTAAATTTAGGGGTACATAGGCTACATGTATACCTTTGCGACTGAATGGTTTCGTTGGTCAGCTCGCTCGAAAAAAAATGAAGGTTTATTATGTTGGCTTCGGAAGTAAATGTAGGCCTACATTCGTGTACTGTGTAAGCAATCGTCACAATCGTGATATCTCTTGCACGCTGACATATAAAAACCATCATATCATTCAAAACCACAGTGAGTGAAATTGAACAGACCACCGGTGGGAATCCATTTGAAGAAAAAAAAAATAGTTTGAACTCGACTCGTTTTGATTTTTCTCAAATTATTGCCCGTTAGGAGAGGGACTAACTTTAGTTAAAACATGATTCGGGTGCTTTGGGGCTTTTTTTTTTTTTGTCTTTCTTTTTTTTTTGCAGGTTAATGCCAATATGATTTGATGTAGAATGTGCCCACAATCCATCCAAAAACAGGCAGTGGTTTTTCAACAAACAGTCTGGCAATGAATCGTTTCCACTATTGACCAATAATTGAGAAAAGGGCAGATATTCCCGGCAAACACAGCAGATTAATTTCACCGTCGAACAGGTTTATTTGTTCATCGGTGGCTCTCTCACATTACGACCAAAACCAATAATCCAATTTGTTAGCATTGTGTATGAGATGAACGGCGAATAGTGAAACAAGCATTTCCACAAACCCACAAATTACAAGTTTCCCATACGCTGACTAATTGCACTGAATGTATATATACACTAAAAACAGATCTATTCCCTGACCACTTGGACACTTTTGACTGAGTTTGTTTTTAATCTTCGACATGCAGTGAATGTGTCGATGGACTTACATTTGCTGTTGGTTAGGAAAGTCCCAGGAGAGCAGGTATCCCTGCCACTTCAATTGAAAGTAGCAATCATGGTTGTGTGTTTTAGTATCAGTCACATATCAACTAACAATTGATATCAGTTGTCTTGCTAATCCCTTTCCGCAAAACTAATAACTCCTATACCTAATCGGATAAACTGTTATAGATAGCCTGAAATATATAGGCCGGAGCCTCCCGTCTTCAAAACAATACCAAGAACAGGTTACGACAATGACAACGAAAATAAAAAAACAGTTAGAAGTTTTTTTAAAAGATTACTGTTTCAATGCCTCGTGTAATAGAATGAAACAATATTTCAGCTTCTCAAACATTTGTTTCGTATATGTATTTTTTTATTCATTTTTTTTTGGCAAAGGAACCGAAATGATAAATATATATCTACGATTAATCCTTAAAAATGTAAATCCCTTTTACTTTAATGATTTTTACCATTCAATGGAATACAAACCGAAGGTATCAGTACATCAACTAATTAAAATGTGATCTTGTATTTCGATATTGTTATTCCCTGTTCTCAATGCACAAAAACCGCAAGAAGCAAATCACAAGGCAAATAACTGGCAGAATTTGTCGACTGATGACAATCGGAATTCCAATACTGACTGGACAATAGAATCAGGTCAATCTACTAGTACTACGCCATAATTACCCGCTCTAAATATCTCAAGCTAGAAACGTCATTACAAAAAACCACACACAAACACTCGATGTTTTGTTTAGTAGGCCTATAGTCACAACGTTCTCAATTGAAAATGTATTGCTTAATCTTTTCCCAATTTAAGAAAAATTCGAAGAGAGAGACATCATAATATAGTATAAACGGATCATTTCGCACGCACGGACACCCTTTCAGGGCCTGTTGAACACGGCTTCGTAGCAGTTGAAGCGCCAAATAGCTACCGTCGTCATTCTGGGTCCTGTGTAACGGAAAGCTATACGAGCAGAAAAACGGGGCGCGTGCCACAACAGAAGACCATACAAAGGACCCATGTCGCCGGAATAACGTCATTAACTCTTCCCTGAAATACCCAGAGCTTTGGGAACTGCCGTGGAGTGACTAATAATAAACATTGGACTTCGACACCCCCACGGCACTTTCTGAGCAAAAGAACACCTCTACGTACCTGGTAAATAGGAACGCCTGAACGGTCCTCAGGCCATGTTTAATTCGATTTAGAATGCAAAGCTTTTCAACCCGTGGACAAACAACTATTTAACTTGCTACTACTCCAAACATAGTTCCGACAGTGACCCCACCCCACAACCACGCCCATTGTCTTCTTGTTGTCACAATGCACGGCAGTGAAAATGCCGGTTCTGAAAGAGTTTTAGGTTCACAGTGGAAGGTGAAAGTATAAAAGGGAGTGAGAACTTGTTTAAAGTAGATGTCCGCAATATTCAAATTTGTAAACAGGTAAATAGGAAGGTAAGATGTAAAGCAGCTTATGAAGGAAACAACAACTGTAACATACTGATATCATACAAAGCTAGCCTTCGTAAATTTCTGTCATTTGAAAGGAAAAGATTAGATGACAACATTTTCAATATTTTATATTGTCGCAATAGTGTTCTTTGTTGTGTTCAAGATGATCACTTACAATTTTGTTTCTAGATACTTTGTAGAACCTGTTAGTTCATTGTTTCATGTTCGCTGTCTTCATTTAAATGCACTATTTGTTAACCTCCTCATTGTAAATATCATAAATTGTTGTTAATTTGTTTCTTGTTCAAGTAGAATTGTATTTCTGTTATTTGTGTGAGGAATGAAATAAATGAAAAAAGGGGGAAAAAAAGGAAACCATCAATAATGTATGGTAACTCAACTAAGCTACAGCCATGTCTAATAAAACAAACATTAAGGTGGTAATCTCAGTGATTGTCACAGGGAAAAATGACAGGATAAGAAGTAACATAAAAATAAAAATTGAAAGAAAAAATATTATGCGAATGTTTGTTTAATTTTTGTTTAATGAATGGGTTAAACCTTGAAATAAAAAGTACATTCGTATACAGTTTTCCTTACATCAATTTAATTCAAGTCAAATCAACATTTACTTCACACTTTTTCTTTAGGAAATAAAACATAATTCAAAGGATTACATGGTCAGGTAAATGGAGGGGGAATAATAATGTATGTAAAGTAGAACTAAAGAGAGTATGAGGCTGACAGCTTAAGCCAAGGCTTGTAGAAGACAGCTAGACAGACAAACTACAGATATAAAGACAAGACAAATAGGTTACGCAAAACGAGTACCGTTGTGTGAATGCAATAAGAGGTAGCATCTGAATCCAAGGCAATTCAATGCAATTTAGCTTCACTAGGCAGAGTAATGGAGCACTAAATAGTGCGAAAATCATATGCGCCATGCCTCATGAATAATTTGTAAACCAGTAACTTTGTTTCTGTAGAGCGAAGATTTGAAGGTCATTTTTTTAAAGGACTGTTGACAAAATGATCCATTATTGTGCTCTGAAGTTGTTGCGTTTTAAGCCTTAGAGCAATTCCAGTACACTCGACTCGACCCCGTGAATGTAGGGCACTTTTTGTCAAGATGGTGTTTTGCCTGTTGGCTTTATGTTTATTTTTTCGATGGGCATAGCTCTGTTGTCTAGTAATAAAACACCTGCTATAGAATGGCGGGAGTTGGGGTTCGAATCACACCCTAGTACTAGTAGTACATCATATATAGGTTGTTTGCACAGGACTCGGGCAAGCAACAAATATTAGAGATTAAAGTTAAACAATAAAATTAAACCTCGTGATGTCGAATTTTAACTCTAATAAACCCATTAAATAAATACAAATTCATTTGAAATCTTCCGCTCCACAACTTTCTTGAATACTGTGCGTGCAAATTACACGAACAGGCGATTCGTAGCGAATGTTACACCCAGCCATGCTTCCATGGTCATGGCAAGTTTTGGCAGAATTTCCCAGCTGCTCGCATGTGTTAGACCAACAGCTTCAGTAATGTACACTAAAGCTTGATAAATGGGTCCTAGACAGATTATCAGAAGCTGCATGACTTGTGTTCACGACACATTTAATTTGCGCCCATCACGAAACGTATACAGTGACGACCGGGCGGTCCGAAGTTAAAGATAACAAAACTTAACTTAGTTATAATTTATGCAGAGCAGATGGAACTATTATAATCTTTGGGTATGGCAAATAAATATCTTGACATTAATATATAAAAACATAAACATCATCAGCAATTTTTTGTTAACACTTGTTTGCATTCATATGTATCTACATACGGATACAACTATACACTGTCATACAACTACACTGTACTAAACAGCGCGCAAGTACATTAATATCCAGGGCAGTCTTCTTACACTGAAGTATATATATATAAGTGCGTTCCTAGCGGAGTATGAGTTACATGTTTCATTCATAAACGACTTGTTCTCAAGGTTCATTTCTTCACACGTCCATAGCAAAATAGATACAGACCAAACTTTGACGGAAACAACAAAATTGACAAATACACGGGGGAAAAGTTCTGTTCAACTTTTACATCATGCAATGGGTTGATAGCTAAAATCAAATACCGTCTTCAGGGGTTGATACCATTGAATTCATAGTTCTACTTAAGTATTGCAAAGGCAAGATGAATTGTTGCAGGAATCAGAATGGGAAGATCAAAGCTGTATAATCCTTTAGTTCCAGTGAACCAGCACGTTCTTTTAATGCAAAATCAAATCATGTAATTCTATTGCGGCTATAAACAGTCTCAGAACAGTGCCATCAAGGGCACTGTTGTCGGCATCGAAGCTGGACTTTTCGTGACTTCTTAGAGTCCGTGCGAGCACTAGGTGAATAACGATCTCGCGCGTGTAGATCTTTCTATCGATTTAGCAGCAGGGAAAAGACGAGATCTTGCCTGATAGTAATGGTGATACTATAGAAACAGGCGCTACAAGACAAGTGACTTGAATGTGAATCTTATGATTTTAAAGTTTTATGTATTAAAAATGGTTTGTTGTTAGCTTGCACTTTATGATAGCAGAGGTAACTGGAGAATGGAGACAATGTGCAGGACACTCGTTACGAGTGGTTGGTGATCTGTGTCGAAGGCGGGAGGAAATACTCCTATACGAGATCAAAAGTTAGAACTTCACGTGACAGCTTCTGAAAACCAATCCGCTGTTTACATGAATTAAGCCAATACAGAAATGTAATATTGGTATTGGGATGACACACACAGGAAGAAAATGTGTTATTGGGGATTGGATAACACATTGGTATTTATCAATCAACTCAAATGTTCCGAATAAGAAGTGAAATTGCTTAAGACTTAAGGTCAGTCAGGAAGGGCAAAACTGCAGCCTTTTGGACGATTTTCCCCTTTATAAACCAATTACGATGGTTGGGAATAAATGCTGATCAAACTGCATGCCATGGTGGCTGTAGGCATGATACTAAAATATTACCTTTTGCTCTCGTGATTCATACACACATTTTAAATGTGTTACTATCCTTTCTGTTGTCAAATAGTATTAAGGTTTCAATTTGTATTGGCTCACTAATAATAACAATGGTAATTGTGAAAAATCTGTTAATCTTTGGTTGCGGGTTTCAAGAACATTAAGCAAACGATTTAATAAATAAAGGGCTGGTGCAAACTAAATGAAATAAAGTTATGTCTGCTCCATGACAAGCTTTTATGCTTTCTTGTTTCAGCACAAGCTTATACTGCAAACATTGTCAGCTTAAATTGCAAAAAATATTTGTGTGTGAATTTTAGAAAGGTAATAGTCTATGTTTTCGTATAAAATAAAGTATTTTTAAACGAAAACTATTTGTTATAGCTTGCATTATTCGTTATTTTTAAGTTATTGCCTTATTTAGTTTTTGCCTTTTCACAAAACATCCAGTTTAATGTTCTTTACGAGTTTTTTCTAACTTTTTTCATTTTCAACAAGTGTAATAATTACATTGTGGATGAAGATTTTAATATTTGTAATTATTCCCATTCCTTTCAGTTTTCATTTTATTTGCTCTTCTATTCTGTTTTATTTAAAGTTGTTTTAGAGGATTAAGGATAAAAGCATTTTTTAGTTTTAGTCTGAAAGCTTACTGATTTTAAAGTTAATACAAGAACACATTTTCTGTGAAATATTTCCCTCTGAAACTAAGTTATATTCAAGGAAACTGCATCTGAAAACCTCAAAAGACCAATAGCTGATTTCGGTTGCACAACCAAAAATAAGGACACAGCTAACATGCTGAAAGTTTGTGCATGGTTTTTCACAATTTTCTCCTGACTGACACCAACTAATAAGCCCCAAATTTCACATTATTATGATTGATCACACAGAGCTGACCACACATTTGGTCAGCTCTAACAATGCTATACCTTTAAACTCAACTTGACTATTTTGTTTCATTTCTGTCTATACAATTGTCATTTTGTTTACGTCTCTCAAATTTAAAGGGGGCCCAATACGACTGCACCAATAATAACAATAACAGCAACAACAACAACAAAATGTACTCACTGCGTGCATATGGTCGGATAGATTCAAGCAACATTGTCTTGATCTCCTCGTGTGTGCTTTTAATGCCTATCGTATCCGACGCCGGGAAGAGACTATGCTCCTCCATGACGCTCATTAATCCAGAGGACAAAAGGTAGCAGTAGGTCAGTCTCTCCGATCGCTCTCTATCCGCGGCTATCACAGCAGTTGTATTCCACCTGAATGTATTTCGAAGTACATCGTAAATTACACGGCCAAGTTTCGTTGCTGTCACGGACATTCTGGTGACGGCCCCACCGTCGAATAAGCTGGCTACGCAGCCAGAGGTAACGTAGACCTTCCTCCAATGTTCCACCAATCGAGCTATGTTGGCCGAGGCGTACCCGCAAGCAGGGCCGATGTACACGTCCACTGCCTCTTGGCGTGACCGGAGTGCATCCACGGCCAGTTTTAACACCTCATCCTGACTGCATTTGGAGTCGTACTCCCGAAAAGATATGTCGTAAGAACTCCCAATCAGACTTTTGACACGGTCACTTTGTATGGCTTCTATTATTCCGGGGACAACCTTGGGTGCAGCGAAATCAAACCAGGGATCAGTGGGCAGCAGCACAACCAAGTTGATCTTCTGTCGCCCCGTCGGGTCATGGGGTACTAAGGAGCCATTTGCTGAGACTGTACCTTCAACTTCGCAAGAGGACATCAGAACAAAATAAAGTATCACCGAGTAGCTCCACAGAAAATAACATTTCGATCTCCTATCCATCGTTGCTGCAATATTATGGGCTAGCTTATCACTTCAAAAGTTCAAACCATCCTTTCTTTTTATCTCTTCACAAAGTAACTAGGTTTGGAGCATGTCCATGGACAGTACCACGTGGAGGTCACACCGTTTATGTAGAAATAAAATGAACGGTTACGCCGTGCCCGGTAGTCGTCAACACAGAGATGCTATTGTGAGCGGGTTTTTTTTAACCAAAGCGTCTTGACTATAGCGATAGCTTGACGTCTTCAAACACAACTGTTTGTGTCCTATATTTTATCCACCTCCAGCTGATCGAGTTCCCAAACGCTCATATATTCCAAGACGGAGAGTCAGTGGTCCCTGTATCTGACTGCAGAGTTGACTGAACAGATGATGGACTGGAAGTTATCGTAGCACGCGCAAACCAGCCTCAAACCACAACTTGTGTACGCAAGCACGGGCCATGCATGAAATATCAATGGCACACGGACGCACTCATACCTTCAGTTTACAGTACAAGATCGGGCATCTCATTCCACACGCAGACTAATAAATGCGCAGACGCGTACCTCAACCAATGGTAGTTGCCTGTATGCGCGCTTATTTCACTACAGAGAGAAAAAACAATCATTGTGCAGCTGCGCAAAGCTTGTCTTTTACGGACAGCAACAAATCATCTAATAATGGTGTCTCCGGCCACATTTAGATTGAGACGGGTGGGAGTTCTCGTTCAAGTCATTTCGATGCGTATTACATTACAATTACTTGCAAATCAGGCCCTGTTAACACTTCACTCTACCGGGCAGTCTGCGGTGGACACCATGAAGAATTCGGTGCTGCAATGCATGTTGAATCAATATACATGTCACCGTCACAGCAGTTCGCGGTACACACATGGCAAAAGCCTTGATATTAACATATTATTCATAAACATAACAAAATATTATTAATTATATCCCAAACGTATCATTTATGGAAGGTTGTCATAAAACCGTATTCTAAAACCGACGTTAAAAAGAGTATTATGAATACAATATCCCCATGCAAATAATTTAAGAATAAAACTAACATGAATTCGTCTCGACCGTGGTAACAACTGTCTTCAGTGACCTGTAACATCGTCTGTCAGATGACCGGTGTCAACTCATGCCCGAATGAGGTGATTTTGGCTACAGCTACGACCTTTAGCCGCATATGCAACGCTGAAGAAAAAAATTTTTTCAGTGAGATAGCCGTAGCCACAGCCAAACCTGCCAATTTGGACGCGGTCTGTGGTTGTTTCACCGAGCGCGCCCTCTTTATAAAGTCAATGAAAGATGTTTAAAATGTTTGCCAGCAAAAATTGTTAAATATGTTTCAACAGTAGGCCTAAGTTTAATTATTTAAAAAGTATCGTTTGGCTCAGCGACCCTCCCCGACCGCCCCTGGCGTGTCAGCTAACTGGGTTAACGAGACAATTCATTAAAAAATAATAGCAATAGCCATTTTAACGATACAGCGATTCAGACCAAGTGAATACAACTGAGTTTATAAGCTCGTACACAATACTAAGCCTATTTTTTCGCTAATAATACATGTATGTCTGGGGTCTGAAAAAGACATGAGTGTTTATGTGTTTATTTTCTGTATCCAATACACAAAAAACAGCAAGTTTCCTTTTCTTTGACCCCCTTCAACAAAACTGACAGCAAACCGAGGCGCGATACACACATTGCTAAGGTCTTGATATTAACATATTTTTCATAAACATAACAAACTATTGTTAATTATATCCCAAACATATCATTTGGATGGTTGTCATAAATTGGTTTAATTGGTATCGCATATGGGTGACCTTAATTATGACTAACGTGGCTTAATGTGTCTTCCTGCAATTTGTTTCGTTTTTACTTGGATCATACTCCGTGTGAGCTGGTCTATGTGAGTGATAATTATTAGTTTTATGCTGGTTGAGATGGCCTTTGTTACACTTGAGTTAAAGTTATGAAACTATTTGTTATAAATTAATATTTTTGTTTACTAAAAACAATAAAAAATCGAGACGTGACAAATGGCGAGGTCAATTGACATTCCGTGCGTCACCATAAAAGCTTAAAATGACTTGGTTTAGATCTCCGCGTAGAAAAGGAGACAAAATGGAATGAAATTGAAATATAAAGTTTTGTCGAAATTGGTTTTCACTCTGGTATCGTTGAGAATATGAATGGTTGTTTTGTGTGCTGTGAAATAATGTTTCACAGACCGATTCATTTCCCATGGGTGACTTGCTGGAAAATATAGGTTACCAGGTCCTAACAAACAATAAAACTCATCGGTGCACACAGCTCTGTGTTGCAGTCACTCTGTGAACATTCCTTTGTTCTGTACACTTAAGGAAAGTCATTTTCCTCAACACTGTAAAAACACTGTGTGGACTGTGGACGTGTGTAAGTCCACACAGTGTTTCAAGTCCTTACATTTTGCGGACCTATTTTGTTCTCAGGTTCACACTCCGCATGTATATAGCGTTAGAACACCAGTGCCGTTTCCAGTAAATAGATGTCTATGTGTGATCCTTTCCAAAACAATTTAAAGCAACGAAATACTGTTTAATTTTATTTTATTTTGATTATTTGTTTGCCGCCAGTTGGACAAATTATCGAATTAGTTGATAGTCCAACGGGCTTTGGATGACACGGATCCCCAAAGTTTAGTTTGAGATACACCGATTCGGATGCTCCACACGTGGAGCGTCTTGAAACCAAAACCACGCTCGTATCTGCTTAATGTGGCTAGGGTCTAATATGGTCCAACACTGTTACAAAAACTCGGACCCTTATGCGTCATTCTCTGCCAAGTTCCAGGAGTTCCGTCATATCTTTCCATCGGGCATTGACAACAACCAGCATAGTATCTTATTATAGGCTGGCATTTTCATTGTGAACCGTTCTCAGTCAATGTTAAAGGTCCATCTCGTCAACTTCTGGGAAAACGAGCAACGATTTCCTCATCACACTCGGCTATACGCAGCACCCCGAGTCAATTTAAAACGTACCTTCGTGCATGCGATCAACAATATGTTAAGGGCATCGGGACATTCTTTGGATAATGCTATGATTGGAGAAAATGGTGTTGTTATTGTATTGGAAAGCGGCACCCTTCTTCTCAGCGGAGGCTATGTTACAGAAATAAAATTCCCCTCCCAGTTAGATGTATACCCCCAAGTGAACAACATAATCTGGCACTGCTTGCTTTAGCGAGAAGCATTGACATTCATGACTCAAGACTGTCATGACGAGGACACACACTTAAGTTCTAGTCCTTCACGATCCCTGGCTTATATCAGTTCATGCTTCCGACTTATCTAGCTCGCCCTGTCACAGTTAGATTTACTCAACGTTGCTTTAATCATTTAACGCATGTATTTGCTTATTTATTTGAGGTAAGAAATGCTGTAACGCACCTTGCCATATAGTAATAATGAAGGAGCACAACAAAGTTTAAGGTAATTGATATGAATCTACTTAAAGCATAATTATCAACTGCAATTCAATACCTGTCGATTTTCATACTTAGATCTGTGATTCTTTCGGTTTATGCATGACACCGTTGTAAATCGTTATTTACTTTTCTATCTTGCAAATAGTCCAATTCGATTTTCGGAAAATCTTTTGTTCTCGTTATACGTTTTCTGTCTGTGATTGTTCGTTTAAACGTGATGCCCAGCGCGTTCAGCGACCACCTCGCAAATTACAAATTGGTCAATATCATCTCCTCGCGGTGATGGGTTTTCTCACGTTATCTTGCGAGATTGTTCCTTGACTTCCGACAAGAACTCAAATTGCATTGGTTGTGCGGTGATCAAGATCAATGCATATTAGCAACGTCATTTCATTTCATGCATGGAAAGGTTGATTCAATCGCCATTTTATCTGTTTTTCAACAACCTTGTTACACACGGTACTGTTGTCTACGCGGTTACAAACCTGTCTGAAGGTAACCTCCATTTTGCTGTGTTTAAGGTTTGGCATCCATACCTTACAACCCGTGCCAACCTATCCAAACGACTGGTTGTTAATCACAGGTGTATGTGTTTGCAAAATATAGGAATGTGTTTACAAAAAGGTTAGATTTAATGTGCTTATACCACATTGCTGGATTAACAGGTTTTACAACCCCAACATTAAACCAGTAGGCTAAGGCCCCTAGGCATTTTACATGCAATCTGCTGAGTGCAAAATAGCTTAGTACGGTACAAGAAAACACAGCCAGCTCACGGTTTGGTTTCTTACCAATTGCAGTATAGGCATAATAACATCCATAACGTTTTTTAAAGGAAGGCCTGGTATACATTTTGTTGGTAATTGTCAATGACCAGTATCCTCACTTAGTGTAGGCCTATCCCAAAATTATGCATAAAATAACAAACCTGTACAATTTTTAGCTCAATTGGTTATATCGAAATTGCAAGAAAATAGTGAAAGAAAAACACCCTTGTTGGTTAGAATTGTGTGCTTACAAATGCCCGAAAAGAGACTTTATGCCTGAAGCCTTTCTCAGATTTAAATTTGTGGGTGAACAATTTTCTCTTTCTCTAAAAAACTACATTACTTCAAAGGAGGTCGTTCCTTACAAAGTTTATACTATCAACGGCTTTCCAGTGCTTGTTACCGATAAAGTTTTTATGGTAATAACTGATGGAGTAATTACCAAAAGTCCCCCTGCCTTTACCATACAGAATTCTGTTTTGCAAATGTTATTGTTCTCTAAACTAAAAGCATGTACATGACAGTAATGCAACCACATTAACAGTGCTCTCGAGTGCTCTATAAGGATGTGTGAACCTCAAAACACACATGATAAATTTCCTTTTAAAAACGAGTATCACAGATTCAAAATTGAACTTGGGCGAGAGTGTGAATGGCTTCATCAGTATGATTTCTCTGTCGACTTCACCTTGTGTGTTTATTTTCGTATCCATGGCTATCTCGATCGAGATCCTTTTGATACCGAACAATGCCCGCAAGGCCAGTGACATAGTTCTCTCAATAAATGGCAATTTTGCTAATGAAGAAGTCGGACACGATAGTTAGTATAATACCTCAACTCTGACATCCATGTCTCGCTTGACCTAAATTAATGTATGCTTGTCTCCATCCAAGTGGATTTTGTACCAGCGTATAACAGAAAGTGTACACGTGGAATGTGCGTATCACGTTCAATAAAACAACAGGGCTGTGAAACCTTACCGCGTTCAAGGTCTCATTTAAATATACACAAATCACTGTACACCGAGTCGTGGTAGCCAATTCAACAGATTTCTCCACTACTCAAGTCAAAACAAAGCAAGATAAGAACTTATTGTTCCTGCAGAAGACGGTACAATGCGAACTGTTTACTGACGCGTTTAGAACAAAGCTCATTGGGTTTTAAAACAATAGGAAATCCCATTGAATTCCAATGTCAAAATACAAACAGTTTTGCGTACAATGACAAAGTATTTAAGACATGGTTGCATAATTCGTCGAGATTATGCAGCACTCGGCCCACATTGTTAAAATATAAACGGTGGAACTTCAGGCAAAGCGTGTTCACGCTGAAGAATGTGTAGTTATACCAACTTGATTCGAACAATTAACAAGTAATACAATGCCACTCTAAGACAACCAATGAAGAAGCTAAAGTCAAGCATACCACTTAAGGGAATTTGACACCAATCCTCGTAACAAGGAATGTTTCACCTCTGTGTATAAAAAAGTATGTCGGCAACAGAAGTATCCTACCTGTCAAATTATTATGGTACCCCCTGAAGATTTCCTAAAATTAGCTTTTTGTTGACGGGGGAAAAACTGATGTGGAACCTAACAGGTTTGGGGATTATGGGTGTCTGCATGCATGAAGTCATGCCTAGGTAATCCCTGGATTGATTTACGTTGTGGGAACCCGTTGTTACCATTTTGGTATGCACATTTTCCAACAATCAGAGGGAAGTAAACACTGGCTTAGAAATGCTTAGAATTGTTACAAGTAAAGCAATCGTTAGCCAGGTAACCAACTACAATCAATAAAAATCACATTTAATTTTGGCTGGTTACGTTTTTATTGTATTATATTTTGTTAATTTTACTCAGCACAAACATGCTGTGCTTAGCAAATTGGCAGAGAAGCATCTCGCCATAAAATTGCTAAATATGGCACACCTTTAACCAATTACGGTAGGTGAAATTAATAACATTCCAACTGGTTACATTAAATTTTTAATTCCAATCGTGTTCTACAAGCGTGGAGTGAGATTTGTGTATTGATGGTGATAATACTAAGTACAGTCGTTTCATGGGGATGTACTTCGACAAAACCACCCTGTCGGAATAAAGTGTTATCCCAGACCAATATAATGTGTACATTCAAACCTTTGCGTTTCTCCCATCGAATTCCGTAAATTCCTTGTGAGAATAAACACAAAGAATCCCAATCAAGTCATTTCAATCACTGACACAATTACATAAATGGCTGTGCTTTTCCCCGAGTTGTTTTGTCACTACAATGTGGGCATCCTTTCTGCCTCTTGAAGTATTGATGCAGAATAAAACGCATCGTTCTTTTGATGTAACCATAGCTCGTGCTATGAGTTACATGGTGATGCATCCCTTATGGCGTTACCCCAACATGAATTGATGTTTCATTTTAAACATAGGGGGTGTCCTTAAAATTAAACTTTAAGAAACCGCGCTCTAAAACTGCGCAAAGAGCTGCGGAAAATCGTTGTCAAACGACCTTGGCTCTTGATTTGTACTTCAATACAACTAATACAAGTGTTGTAGTCGAGTCACCTTTGTCGAGTCCGAGTCGCAAGTCACTTGGGTCGAGTCCAAGTCCGAGTCCCGAGTCACTTGTTAAAATATTGATTGCAAACCAAATGTCGTAAAATAAGAATTGGAAATGACAAAATAAAGCACATTTATTTTAAACAATTTGTTAAAGTTGGTATAACCAAAAGAAACAATACGGGGCGGAACGGCAGATGCCATGATTTTAAAAACGTTGTACTACTTTTTACTATTGACGCGACCAAGCTTGACGTCGTGTGTGTTTATGTCGACCATGTGTAGAAACTGGTGCAAACAACACACAGCCATCACAGTGCAATATGCAGGCTGTGTTTTCAAGTACCAGACATGCAATTTCGGGAATGACGATCGGATCATCGGAATTGTTTTTAATATTTTAAAAAGGTATTGTTTGTGAAAATACGTGACTCGAGTCA
>JAUELU010000041.1:2359982-2370790 GCA_032357145.1 Evasterias troschelii | reverse complement strand
CCCAAATATTCTTCTTTAAATTACCTTGAAATTACACAACTTATAAAATACCACATTACCAATGTTGCTTGTCAACTACTCAATCTGTGAAGTCCACTGCTGTATGACTGACAGCTTTTCTCATCTGCAAGATGCCTATCCTTAGTGTGTAAAACTGTGTGAAGACAGTGTTTTCCTTTCACTTTCCAATAAACAGGCAAAAGATTTGTTGAGTTTTGTTAACAAAGACCCACTTATCCAATGATAACCGCCAATCTAATTTACAGCACGATTTACGTTGTGCACAAACATTGTGGCCACTCCAAAGCGGTTTTGAAGCTTAAGCTTTGGCCACTTCAAAGATGTTGTTAACGAACTCTCC
Organism: Evasterias troschelii; assembly: GCA_032357145.1. Classification (NCBI taxonomy): domain Eukaryota; kingdom Metazoa; phylum Echinodermata; class Asteroidea; order Forcipulatida; family Asteriidae; genus Evasterias; species Evasterias troschelii. The sequence goes on along the minus strand of JAUELU010000041.1, from coordinate 2,370,429 downwards.
AACTAAACACAATGCAAGGTATACACCGGTTATTTGATGTAAAAATGCAGCTCAGTATAAAAGGCTGTTTAGTTCACTGACTGACGATGAATGAGGGGTCAAGTATGAAGCATCAATTAACTGTACTTTTATAGCACCATAAAAGTACAATTATGCAATTAATGATCTGTGAATATGGTATCTTTATACATTTGGAGGATTTGAAAGTGAAGGTCGATAGTTAAGCAATAAGAATATCCTAAATTTAACATAAATATAAAAACAGGTTTGACCTTGTCATACTTTTCAATTGATTCAGATTATTAATGATGATGAATAGTATACCAAGGTGGGGTTTTTTAAGTTCAAAAAGGGAACGGTGTTTTTTGTTTTCAGTACTTTCCCATATAAAAGTCTTTGCCCTTGTTAGAATGCTTGCTAGAGTTTCCCTTGAATAACTTTCTAGTTCTTTGCTTGTTTAATATATTTAACTTTATTTTCATCAGGACCATAACGTAAAACAACTTCTGAGCTGATGTATGTATCCTGTATAAATATGTTTCTATAAATAGATAAACAAATAAATATAACCGGTTCATGCAATGTGCTATCAAAGAGATTTCAAATCATCACAAAGTCTTATTGAAGTATAAACGTGATTTTATCACAACCAAAAATGCTCTGTCTCTAACAATTGTCTTCAAACTGCTGAACCCTTGGTCACTGCATTTCAGCCAATTGCAAATCAGACCCTTGCCACTGTGAATATATGAATCAGAATATAGACTTTGCACCAGCTCTCAAACAGTCCAGCATTCACAGGTGTGCTATCACCTGAGATACAGGTCTAGTTTAAAGTGGGAGCTCCCTTAGGCAGCTTTCTTGCATACATCAATACCTTGTATTGATCTTAGGCTTTAGATATCAACCAGTGAAACTGATAACTTGTGGGGAGAGAATCAATACAGGTGACCTACTGTCCGGTTACTTTCTCAGTTGCCCTGTGAAACTGAGAAGAAAAAAAGAGCAGTGGCACAGAAATGACAAATTGTTGATAACAACGAGACATGAATCATACAGAGTTTTATTTCATTATTCTTTTTTCAGTGACTTTTTCTGGTAACTTTCTGATAGTTAGAGCAATACATTTGAGCCGCTTAATTGAAAAACAAGAGCACTCAATACAAGAGTGCCACCTGTTCACTCTGTGACACGACACAACATTCCAGAGAAGGTTTATGAATACGTCTACACAGAGTTGTGCTGACAATTCCCCTTTAAAAGACAAGACATTTCTGTACAATCATCAATATCAATAACACCATAGGCACTTTGACTGATTTTTATGGGGGCACCTCAGATAAAATAGTTTTGCAGGGTGCTTACTACCATTTCCATCTTTAACGCAATAAGGCTAGTAAAACAAAAACAAAATACAAATTATGGCCCTACCTTGAAACCAATGGTTCACTTCAGAACCATAAACACATAAACCTCATTTTGAAACTCATTTGCAATTTTCCCTTATAATAATCTATACAGTAAATGTACCTTGATTGAAATCTGCTGATGTCCCTGGCCTGGCTGCACAATAATTAGGAACATAGTCTAACCATTACACTTTGTCTACAGATCCATGTTTTACATATCCACATAATTGTCATGACAAATACGTGAACGAAACACCAAGTCATGATTACTGAAGCTCAAACTGAAGCAGTAACTGACTTTAAGCTTATCAATAACTCATGATAATTGGCCCAAAGGTAACCATGCAAGACCTAAATGTACACAGAACACTCATCAGTGACATCCCGTCACGCCCGCAATACAGCACAGAAATTGATGGCCTAATTTCGCCATGTTTTATTCATTCCTTGTTTTAAACCTCCCTCACATTTTCATACTTTGTATGTTTTATGCATTTGCATGCCTCCAGGAACACACAAGGACTTTAAGGAACTATTTGTTACTATGACTGCTTAACCTTTCAAAAAGATATCTGCAAAATTGTTTCTATTAGTTCTGATGTGGTGATACATCACTAACTTGCAGTCCATTTCACCCAAAGGTTATACACATGTGCATACATTCATAATATTTTAACAAGGTCAGTCACCTTCTCAAAATTTCATACAAATTAAGGTGTGTGAATGTTTTCCCAAAACTGCAAAATTTTTTCTATTAGTTCTGATGTGGTGATAGATCATTGACTTGTACATCTTTATTAGCTTAAGGTATTAAGTATATAGGTGCATGCATTTTGCATTCAAAAGTATTTTACAAGGTCAGTCACCTTCCATGACTTTATCTTGTTCTTGTTCTTCTCCAAATGAGCCTTATAAAGGTTGTTTTGCCAAATACTGACATATTGTCAAGATTACTGATTATTTTTATGTATGTAGGTGTCTTTAAAGTCCAAACATTCAGCAGAAATTGTGGCAATTATTTTTTTAAAGAAATGGTATTGTGATGCTTTAATAAATTAATTTCATCTGAATTTGGTTTAAATTTTTTTAAAGCCTTATTTAGAAAATGTAAATTGTAAACAAATTTTGCAAATCTTGGAGACAAAAGTTTTTTTTTTAAGCCAACCAGAATTTTTGCTTCACATTTGACCATAAAGAGAACATGCAACAAAAGGCGATCTTTGTGATCCTTGACGTACACGCATCCAATCTTGAGCAAGCTGCTACATTAGTAGTCGTTTGGTACCTAGTGTTCTCCAACCTGTAGAAAAGACGTGGCGCACCGCCACGCTTTCTGTGGCGGGAGCCACGCTTTATAATCGCCGCCAAGCTTTAAAATGTTGCCGCCACGGTTACAATTTTTGACTCTGCATTGTAAATTTACAACACAAATAGTTTAGAAACAATAAAGACCACAGTACTTTCTATTAAAACCAAAGTTTCACGCCGTTCTCGCGGCCTACCTGTCTGCTTGTCATAAAGTTTCCAACATGAAGCGACTCGTCTTCACAAACATTGTACTTAGTTGCACGTACTTATCGAGCAACTAGGATCAAACAATTTCCCGGGCCCTTGAGCGGGCCCTGGACCCAACGCCGAGGGGCTTCGCGCTCGCATTGTACATACCCTCTTGCAGTTTTCACCACACACACCCAGCACCAACCTTTACTTTCCAAAGTTGGAGAACACTGGGTACCCAAACCACGCAAAACTAGGACGTGGTTATCACAGTGACTCCATGCAACGTCACTTCACATGAAGTAACAAAACACTTTTTCCAAATTCAAAATATTCCCTAGTTTCTGCTTGTTGGTGCAGCAGTCAACACAGTTTACATAACACAATCAGCGTAAACTCACAATTTGACAATTTGAGCCAGATGTTGGAGGTCAAGAATTACTGCTTAATTTTCTCAAATGTTTCAAATTATATTGTTAGTTTTAAATGTAATCATTCCACCATTATAGTTTAGGGGGGACAAAAAGTGATGCACAAGTAAAATTACACAAAATTACACCCGCGTTTATCTCCAATAGCTGATGGCTCAGAGGTACCTGGAAGCTCAATGGTAACCTTATCGTCGCAAGACTTTACAAGGTCTATATGCAGAGTTTAGAACAGCGCAATGCGCTGGGCGTGATATGTACTGTGCAATACGATTTGATATCACATTGTTGTTGCTATGGATCAACCAATCAGAATCCATGAAATAACACCTCATAGTTACAGTAATATGTAGTGTAGAGTAGCTGTACTCACAGACATGTTGTAGCATTTTGTTGTACGATCCAACCATCTACTCCAGCCACCTGGAAAAAAGTGTCCGATGTCAAAAGTTAAAGTCTGCTGAACAGTAAGTTATTCCCATATTTCCGATACCAACATCAGGTACTGGGTGCTCTCTTGGGAAATGGGGGCAATTTAACGTAAACTTGTCAAGTTAGAGTAAGTTTATTCATGCGTAATGGCTGTAACTTACAGTAATCGTTAAGTCAACATTACCGCACAATTAGTTACCGCGACGAAAAGTCCAATGCAAACTCAGCTTCAGATGGTCCGCTCACTTCTTGCTAAATTGAGCTCCCTATAATTATACAAACAACTTCACACTACACTTGTTACCATAAACCAATATGCTCAACATCCACCAAATCTCTATTGCATGACATTAATTAATTCCAGTTTTCTTTTCCCATCCAAACATTTCATTCACAAAGCATTTATAAAGAGTTTTTTTTTTCTACCTTTTTCTTCTTCTTCTTTGAATAAAACAGTCCACACAGCTCAGCCGTTATCAAACAAAAACTTTGTAGAATATTCATGATATGAAATCATTAGTCTTTGGTTCACGGCTCCAAGTTGTGATGGCGGGACGATATACAATTCGTTAATTAAATTTTTAATCAGTAACAGTACATCATCCAATAGACGTGCCATTTAAGACACCTATGTGTCATGGTAACATAGCGATGTTATCTGACCAACATGGACATCTTCTTATCTTACATAGGCCTACGATACATATTAAGTACATACTACAGGATAGGTAATTAAAACAACTAAATTATAATATGATTTAATTAAAATCATACAAGTACATCCTTCAAAAAACATTTCTTTCTGAATACTGTCAAAGTTGAGGAAATAGCATTTGCAAGCCCCACATATCACCTCTCCTTATTTTGATTGCCATAACCCGAACGAGCCCGATAAGAATTTGCAAAAAGTCTGTCACAAAACATAAACCATTTTTTGTTGAGTAAAAGCGTGACATCAAAGTTGATAAGTTTCACATGTTAATCCAAACAGTATTTGAATTCCATTCGAAACAGAATAGTATGTGCAAGTATCGCGCCTATAAAAAATGAGAAAAACAACTTGAATGAAGACTATGTTTTACTATAATATTTTTTATCACAATGCAAAATTAACATCCATTAAAATTAAACAATATGTACTGCGAAAATATAGGATTAGAACTGCCTCTAGCCACCGTGCTAGCTTTGTGGTCTGGTGGTAAGACATCTGATCTAGTATTACAAGGGTCACGGGTTCAAGTCCCACTCTAGTGATATGCCTGTGGATTGTTTTTTACAGGACGCGGGGAAAATACAGTGCTTAGGACACATCAATGTTAGGGCAAAAACAAAATAATATTGGTCCCAGGTGTTCGGAGTACGCGAAAGTACTTGCAAAATCCATGGAGAATAGGCGTTCAATTTACTCGGAACAAATTTTAAAAAATACAATGTACTTTCTTTCTGAAGCAGGTAGACATTACTTTAATCAATCTTTAACTCAATTAGGTTCCAGACCTACAATACCTTCCAGTATTGCATAGTCCCACAGAGCCTTGAAAGGTGAATCCGAAATGGGACAACAGTGAAATCAGTTCCAAACTCAAAATGCTTAACATCGGTCTTCCTGTCACTCTGAGTAATGAGAGACCAGAATGAAGAGCTTTGTGTGACTGTAGAAGGATACAAGACATGGAGATGAGGTCCCAAGTGAATCTTTAGTATCTGACCCGATGAAATAGTGAAGATGGGGCGTTTCACATGGTTGTTTAAGAAAGAAAACCAAAGTCACTCAGGAAATAACATGTAGTGGTAACATCATGTATTCTCATCTGTGAGTATACCTTTACAAAAGCTACCGTTCAAAAAATACGAAGATGGTCAAAATTTAGCAGTAGAGGTAGGACTAACACTAGAGACTTTTCACATCTTCTCTATAATGGCAAAGGTCGTGAGTTTGAATTCCACCAGAGTAATTACGCCTGCAGTTTTTAAATGTTTGTTGTGTTGTTCATAGTACTCAGGAAAAGGACTGAGTGTAAGTTCTTAAAACACATCAGTGTATGCAGCTATGTGTTGCATACACTCTGTGGACATTCCTTTTTTTCTGTACACTTAAGAAAAATCTAATTCTTCAACACTGCAAAAAACTATGTGAGGATGTATGCAAGTCCACATAGTGTTTCAAGTCCGTAAACTGTGTGGACCTCTTTTGTTCTCAGGTCCACACTTCATGGGTAACGCTTGGACATGGGTAAAAGCACAAATACGAGTCAATTTGGTTACTTCTGATGTGCAAGTAACAATGAGTCCAAGAGTGCCTGCTAATTTGTTTTTTGTGTGAAAAGGCCGTGGTCTCAACCAAGATTCTACAAGACAGCGGGCCTACAGCTAGTCTCACAAGCAAATCTCTGGAACATTTTGCCAAGTATAAAGACCAAAAAGAACAAATTAAAACTTGAAAAGATAACATCAAGGCACCAGGCATGCCTGAGAATTTGCCTTTTCCCAGAGGGTCTAAGGGTTGTGGGAAAACTGTGGGAGGTTTAGAGAGCCGGGTTGGGCAGTCATCAGATATGCACAAATGAACACCGAGTAGTAACAATAAAGAAGCTCTGATACCATTGAATAGTTAACATTACGTACTACAGTTCATCATAATACAAATAAATATGTTTCATTTGAGAAGGTAGTAACCACTCTCGGAAGACCTCTGGGAATAGGATATGAGGAAGTATTCTAAAAAGTTCTTAAATGAGCGATTGCTTTCCGTTTTCGGTCACTGTCACTCATTGTCCATAGCTCCTCATTGCAGCCACTGAAAACTCAAGCTGACTGCAACAAAATACAACAATGCTAACAATCATGAAAGTATCAATTCTAAAAATAGCCTGTGGGCGAAAAGAGCAATAAAAGCCCTTTCCCCTATAGCCACACACATGGACTCTGCCATGGTTTCCCTGTCATTTCCCACGTTGCGCACTTTGCGAAATTCCTGATTGTGGATTTTTAGCGAGACATCGCATGAGGTTTGGGACACATTATGCAATGGACTCTAACCTCACTGATAATGGATAGATGCACCTAAGGCCACTTTGCATTTTTTTTTTTTTTCAAGAAAGTTTTGAAAACCCTTTCTTTTTTTTCCAGCTACTCAAATACTCTGTACAAAACAACCAAAGTGTGGCAGAACATAGCCTCATACGTTTCCCTGGTAACCACCAGCTTGGGAACCGCCTAATGACTGCCACTAGGGGTTGCCTCTAGATACACTCAGCTTTTGTCCTGATCTTTTGTATGAGTCGTTGTACGTTAACATCCTCGTAAGGAAACATTGCCCAGTGACTTGTGGACACTGCCCCACTGCTGACGAATATCCCCGATATCCTTTCTTACAACACAGCCTTAAATCTCTTGGATTCACACCGACAAGATAACGGGTATCATTAGGAGGAGAAGAAACCTTGAGGTGAATAATCAACTGTGAAACCTTCACAGTGTAATCTGTTGTATTTGTGGGTCTGAATACAGGTGTTTGTTCAATTCAGCTCAAGTTCATCAAGATATATTATACTGATAGACCTTGTCGAAATTACCTCCTACTTTGAACCAAAACTGAAAACGTCAGTGTCCAATTTCATGGCTCTGCCTAACATACAGGACATAAGCAAAGAGTTGATGCTTACAGAAGCAGGAAATCCCGCGCTTACAACATTACAAGCGTATTTCACAGGTTAGCAGAGAAATTTAGCTTGTGCGCGTGCTATCATAACGTTACTAGGCATACACAGCTAGCGCAGAATTTCAGTGCTTGCCCTGTAGGCCAAGAACGTTGATTGCAAGTGCAGAACTCAGCGGTAAGCAGAGCCATGAAACTTGGCCCAGGGCTCGATTTTCCAAAGCACCAAGATTCATCTTAAGATGAGTTGTCAATATCGCCATAGAGATTTGTATTGTGACATCACACTTTGCTTAGCAATTAAGATTGATACACAGTAGAGATCAATCTTAGCTCTTTGTGAAATCGACCTCTGGTTTCTCAAATTATGAGGATCAACTGGACGGACTGTTTGACACAATAGTTGTTTCTTTGTTATCAATTCATTATTAATTTGTATGTTTACATTTGTTGACCCACATGTGCTTAATACACATTGGTGTAAGGGCAAAAAACAAACATCTAATAAAACGTTGCGGTACCCGCTGCTAAACAAATATAGAATTCAAAGTGCCTCTAGCCATCAGGCTAGCTTTGTGGTCTGTGGTAAGAAATCTACTTTAGCATAGCGTTGGTTGTGGGTTCGAATCCCATCCGATTGATATGCCTGTGGATTTGTTCACTTGACTCAGGAAAGTACTGAATATATACAGTGCTTAATACACATTGTGTAAGGGCAAACAAAATAAATTATTCTTTAACCTTGATGCAAAATTGTTGCGGTACCTGCCGCTAACACATAGGATTCAAACTGCCTCTAGCCATCTGGCTAGCTCCGTGTTCTAGTGGTTAGATGTCGGCTCGAGCCTAGCAAAGGTCCTAGGTTCAAACCCCGTCCGAGTCATATGCCTGTGGATTTTGTCACAAGACTGGGGTATTGAATATACACATTATTGTAGGGTCAAAAACCCAACAATATTCTTTACTCGCGATAAAAAATTAACATCTTAGAGAACTATGACTCTTAAACATATTGTATTTATCTCAGTTGCCATCTTTTGTGTTTCTTATTCACCAGATGCTGTTGTCATTGCTTTAGATAATTAGTAAATAGCATCATACTTATTTATGACAATAGCATCTTACGCACCAGTCCACAGAATAGTCAGAAAGAAGAAGAGAACGAAAGAATCAGGAGAGAGAAGGCAATAGCTTTGACACAAAAGAGCCCCAGATCACAAATTTACTGATTTGTTATAGCACATGCTGATGTCATTGGTTTAGAAAACTAGCAAATAGCATCATACTCGTTTACTTCTAACAAAGAATGTCTTTGTTTCTAAACTGCTCATGGCATCCCTACCCTTTAAGGCTGTGAGTTGAAACCACACCCCTTTACTCCATTCTAAAATGTGGCAGTTAATTGCTTCCAGCCAATCAAAATGAAAAGGGCTGTCATGGTTTGCTTGGACATGCCGTAAGCAATGGCGTCATTGCCAATGTTTTCACATTCACTATAGCAGTGGATAAATTTACAACTTTGAAGTGCTTGTCAAATCCATACGTGTGAAAATCAACAATGTGTACTTCAGAGGGTAGAATTTGACTTGAAACCTGCCTGCTAGTTGCTGTTGTAACCCATGGGGAGACATCGTCAACTTGATCTGAGAATTAAGATCGCATAAAAAAAAAACATCCTACAATATCCCAATAGTGATGTCACTTGGATAAAATGTAGTACTTGGGTCTCTGAGATAACACTGCGGCTGAATTTGTGGTCGGGAAGAGGTATTTCAGCTGTCTTAAGTCGCTATGACTTGCTCTCCAAATATTAATATTTTCCCAAACAATCCTCCAGGAATATTTCCTCTTTAAGACGTTCACCGAAGATATATTATTCACACACAATCGCCATTTTTTAAAATAATTTCCTCCAGCAAATAAAAACAAATATACAATGACAAAGTTAAACTTGACAAAAATCATACCTGATGTATAAATTCTTTGAACTCTGTTCACCTACTAGAATCTCATCCAAATATTTGTTTTTTTGCAAAAGTACGTTCAGTCCCCTGGTGAAGAGCGCAGTTAGATGCAGCATTTTAACTATTGACTTTGCAGTGTTTAGATAATAGTTCTTGAAAACTTCTTCAAAAGTCCTGACTGAATTCCTGTCTCATCTTTCAGGCTGCTCACTCATCTTACATCTCAACTGCCTCTCAGATGTTTAGCTTGGCCACAGGAAGCTCATTTTTACAATGTTTTCAAAATTGCGCAAGGATTAAAATAAACAAAATACATGCTGAGCTTCTGTTTAAATTGCAATTCTGCAATATGTTTTCTCCTTCCTTCCACCTTTTGTTAAAACTTTATTCATATTTCTCTTCCCATTGTTAGAACATGGTATCTCAAATTTCTGAGCAAATTCTCATATTCCTCTAGCTAACGTGTACACTGAACTTAATTACGGTGACCCGAAAGATTACGGTTATCATTGTAAGATCACACATTACGGAACCTACAAAAATTATCGCACTTTCTTTAGGTGTCATTGCTTTGGGCTAAATCTATCCATAAACATTATTCCTACTGACGAAATGAAAACTCGCTGAGAAATTCGGCAGAACGAAACAAAAGCGGCCGGAAGAATACGCTCACGGGCACGTCTCGGGTGGATACGAGGCTCAATGGATGCAATTCATATGCTGTCTGGTTTTAAATCGCAACAGCGAACCTGAAACCTGTTTGGAGGATTTTAAAAGGAAGAAGTTTCCAAACCGGGTATTTCTGTTGTCTTCGCAATTCAAAGTCGTTACATTTAGAGAGTAAACCGATACTCAGCAATTCAATGTATTGAAAATAACGTAAAAAATAAGAAAAGATCATGCGCTTTAAGATCTAACTATGAAACCGAAACACTTCAATAGCGTTTTTTAAATGAATGCGTGTGGACACAAAAATACAGCAAAAAACAGCAAAGAAGTGTTTAAACATACATGTGGCGCGCAAGCTTCTGCTTGGGGCTAATTCACGTGAAATGCAAT
>JAUELU010000041.1:2308936-2320194 GCA_032357145.1 Evasterias troschelii | reverse complement strand
TAATGTTGGAAGCGCTTTGGGACGCCCTTCGGGTGTGAAAAGCGCTATATAAAAATTGGTTATTATTATTATTATTAGATTTGAATAATGTCTGGTCAAACGACTTGCTTAGTCACAAGTAAATGCTGAAATTGGAGTTCCTCAGACTATAGAAACAGTTGCTACTGTATGTCAAATGATTCAAGGCAAGCTTTTACGTAGTAACGTAAATGCCTGTGAACACAAATACAATGTACACAATTTTGAATGAATGTGTATGACACAGTGGTACCAGGGTTTGCTCATCTAGAGGCTGCTATACAAAAGCTTACCCCAAACTGTTTGACATAGCAACTGTGTTTATAGTCTGAGGAACTCAAATTTCAGTGCTGTCTTGTGACTAAGCAAGTCATTGTCTTAAACATTATTCAAAACTGTAAACAAATTCACAAGTCCTTCAGTTGAGTTCACTACATTTGATACTTTTTTCTTTAAAAAAAGAGCTGTCAACATTTGAATCTTGCAATCAGGGAGATTTTGTACGTCAATCAGGGACAGAATTATTTTCATTCAACCTAAAAAGGAAAAAGTTAACATAATCCTGGCAATTTTCTAATTTCATCAGAACATGGAAAGATTGTTTGCTTTTCAGGGAACTTTTTGAAGAGTCTGGGAGAGTTGGCTGCTCTGATAAAGGGCATGATAATTTCTCCTTCCTGTTCTTGGTCAAGGATGCTTCATCAGTGAGGAAAATGTGTGTTTCTAGGGGAACCTAGGTGATGAAAATAGGCGTGGAGGCAATCGACTTCCTTGCCTCCATGAAGTATCAGGGCTGACTCTTAAAAATCAAATCAAAATAACAATCTCGGCAGTACCTTGACGTGCCGTATATTTAATCTATATTTAATATCCGTAATAATAAACCAATGCATCTTAATATATGAAAAGCGAGTAAATTCCTGTCACAATCCCGTTTGTTTTTACAGGATCAGGAAGTTTGTCTTTTAACATGCCTGAAATTTCTCCAAAGAAAACGAACAGGTTTGAAATCCCTCCATAAATCAAAATAACATTGAGGTGTTGGACAGATCTTATCCCAAACTAATATCAAACTATAACATTTTTATTTGATATCCATGATAATTAACTATCTAGATTTGTAAGGCAAATGAGCTCCTGTCACTGTTTGATTATTTTTTTTAACTGTCATTAACTTTTTTCTTACAAAAAAAATGCCTGAAATTTGTATACATGTTTTTTCTGCTCAAGAGAAATTAAGAAAGCATCTCAAGGTATCAGACAGGTCTTTGCTGATCTAAAGATGATAAATTTACGGACTGAAGAGGGGAAGAGAGCCGACACGTTTTTCTGGGCTGTCAGATTGGGTATGATTCATGGACTTTGAACAGCACTCCAGCAAGGCGGCTCTTTTTAACACGATCTCCCTGTCATCTTGTTTTGTGGTACAGGCTGGAGGTTCACAGGATAGCACTGACGATGCATTCATCAGCATACCACTCACCACCATGGTGAGACGTTCGCAAATGTCAAAAATTCCCTCTTATTTCACTCAAAAGGCACATTTGCAGTGCTGACATAAATCTCATCGCTCACTTGTGGCCCTAGAAGTCAGTCTTGATAGAGGTCAGGTCTTCAACTTTAAGACAGTCTCCTTTTGACCACAAGTCTTGTAGCTCATACCTTTTGTTTCAAAGTTAACCTTAACATATAATTTGTTATCATCTATAACAATTGAAATTGTAGTCATAACAACTTGCTGTGGGCATTTATATTTTCAAGTATTTTGAATAAATAGAAATTGAAAAGAAGATTAGGGTTCAGGAATTCTCTGTTCGAGTTGTTTTCTCGTTTGCGATAAGCAAGACACTTCCACATTCTATATCCTGTCTCATTAATCTATGCCACCTCTGTACAAGTAACAGTTTTTGTACGATGGCCTTACAAAAGTTATCACTGAATTGGAACAAGAATAAACAAAACATGATTTGGTTAGTTTCTCCCAACAGGAAAATCAAACAAATTGCAAGAGTGCAGCAATTTGCAGTATTTGTCAAAAAAAGGAATATATTAATACTGCTTTCAATACAGAAAATAATGAAGCCAATGATGTACTGTCCCAGGGAAAGTACCCAAAGTTTTTCGGAATTCAAATATCTAAATTAATTTAATAACCACATAGCCAGGGTCATCAAAACAGGGCTAAATTTCAAAGAGCTGCTTGAGTAGAAAATATTGCTTAACAGTTTCCTGCTTACCACGAATGAGCAGGATACCAGTCATAAATGGTACACACATGTAAGGCACGGTATTTTTGCTGGTAACCTCATACTGGTAAGTATCATTTTGTTGTGCTTAGCTTTTGTTTGTGCTTAAGCAGCTGTTTGAAAATTGGCACAGAGCAGGAGGAGGGCAAAAACGTTTCTTTCCTAATTGTTCTTAGTTGACATTTTGAACTTCAGTTGACAAATGACGCACCGAACCAACAGAAAACAAAGCTTATTCAGTCAACAATTGGCCAATCAGAGCAAAGAGAAAGAACCAATGAGGGACCAGTATTGATAATAGAGAGTAGACGTGTTAAGATAAGTTATCTTTTTTGTCCCCACAGTAAATGGTAGAAGTTCAATAACCTCAGTGAAGCAAGCGTATGAGCAAGTTCAAACAAACGACTTATATTACTGTGCGTCAAGGGACGTTAACAGACTTTAATTAAATTTAAAGTATTGAGGGCAGTCAAGCGCGATTTTGCTAAAAGTACGTTATCGTAGTTCGAAACAACAGTCAAGCCAATCCCCTGGGTACCTGCCCAACTGGTATTACACGATGTCAGTGAACTGGGATTCACATTTTGAATGATAGATTAGCGATGCCAATCTGCAACACACACACATACCGTTACGCACACACAGGTAGCTTTGTGCATGTGCCACCACCATATACATTGTGTACAACCAATGCAGTTGAAAGGCTTTGAATGATTGGTCAGCCTGCTGGAAAATAACACCAAGAGTAGCAAGGTTTTTTATGGATGATGACCAACCAAAGCAAGGCATCATCAGGAAGGTAAGAACCACCCAATCAATAGACCCTTTCCGCTGAGGTCAAACAATGGAAACATGGAAACATTGGAGCCAATGAAAGGTCTTCATTGACCTCAGTGAGGGGGCTGTTTGGGGCTGGTGATGTCATATGCGAGGATGGGATCACTGCAGATCTATAGCAATACAGCATATAACTCAACATACATGTAAATCAACACTGAATGCACTCAAAGGGATCTCAAATGTAACTCACAGATTCCAACGTCTTTGGGTATCCACATGATGCACAAAGGGGATCAATCCTCATAGAATGTCAAAAATTATCTGCTGATTTCAACATTCAACACAAATTACACCACCATGCGGACAATTGTATCCACTAACATCAGAATACAAAGACACACAATCCATATTTCAGATTCATACAACATCTACTCATACATTTGTGCAAAAAATGTGCACTATTATCAACACACTTTGAGTTGCACAAGTGATCTTGTTCGATCGACGCAGCAGATCAACACCACAGCTCACACAGCAAATCAACACCACATTTCCACACTTAAGACCAATGCCATAGGTCAACACAGCAAATCCACAAAACTAACGTGCACCAAACGATACCATAAGTTCACACAAAATAATATGTGTGAAGATTAACCAGATAGGTTCAGTAGACATTCATTATGCTGGAAACATCTTTGCAAAACCATCTTTGCATTACTCATTACACCAAAACGAGGCAAGACCCTTGCCCTTCCAGTCTCAGTTTGGTTACAATGCATTGAGTGAAACTATAACAAGATGGCTGCCCGGTGACCAATGTGTACAACACTCACAGCACACTTTACCATAAATGGACATTCCCCATTTTCCGTTATACTCCAAAACCACATTGAAACAGAGGGACCCGTAAAAGAACAACCCAGAGATCGGATCAACACAAATGCCAACAATGCAGTCATCTTTCAAGAGGAAGATATTTCACACCATGGACGGAATCGTTATCTCATAAAGAAAATATATAAAAATCAGCCTGCTTGGACCTGACAAGCCAACCCATGGGAGACTGGTACCAATGACTAACTATCCTAGAGCAAATCTGGCATCACTCCACAACTATTGCAGAGAGACGAGGGTGCATGAGGTACCCCCCCTCCCCCCCCCACCCCCAACAAAGTAGAGGAATGCATCCCTCTTGGTATTAATACCTCGCACCTGTCAACAAGGGGATTTTAATCAAAAATTAATTAATCCCAGACTAAAAAATGTCCACCGGGGTAAGTCAAGTCCGTTGGGGGAAACGTCCTGTAGGTCATGCACACGTGGGTAACTTGTTGGGAATACTTTGGGGGTCACTGGCTGCTTGAGCAAACACCTTCCCCGTGGACTGGTAGCGGGGACCTCCTCTGCTCCAGTAAAAAAAAGTCCCTGGCCATCGCAGTTATTCTCTGCGGGTAAGATTACAATTGATTCAACAAGAGGCGGCTGGGTTTGTGTATTCTACACTCCTAGGAGGCAGCTTGGATTTAAAGGAAGTGAGTCAAGGTATGTCAATATTGTGTTGATGATGCAGGCCCAGGGTACGGTGGGGATGATCCTCAGAATGTACACTACAATATCAACAGCGTATGAGCTGGATTCACACACCCCGGGGACTCAAGTAAATAATCCAGCCATAAAATCTGAAGATTTATAAACCATTTCTTTCAGCATCGTTAACCACTGATTGAGAGTATGTTTTCATTATACTCATGTTCATACTCTTGCCTTGCCTGGGCCGTGTTCACCCAGTGTCGGATGTAGCCCTCTTCATGTGCGATCCGTTTTTTTTTTGTGTCTGGTGCTTGTCTAATCCATGTTTGACCTAGGTAGGATGTGTTGTCGTCTCTCCACCTCTTTTTCTGTCTGCCTCGTCTCCTCTTCCCTGTTCTCGGTTGCCAATCTGAAATTCTTCTAGTCCATACTCATGTCCACTTAATTTTTAGTGTGTACTTTTGTTGTATAATGTATTGATTACTGCTAATTTTTCACCTTTTCTCAATCTTATCCAAGATTTTTGATGCCATTTTTTTGTAATGTAAACTCTACGTAATTTTGCCTTTGACAACCAAATTGAATGTTTACAATTTACAATATCGATAGTAAAAATAACATATGCTAAAGTAGTTACTAGATTTGTTTTACTCAGTCAGAGTTTCTTCTAATTAGTGAAAGAAAGCCTACTTAATGTCTAGTACCCACTAATAATCATCTTTAATCTCTGTCAATTTTGCTATCAATTTTTTCTCGGAGTCCACAATTGTTTGTCCATTAGTGTGAAGAAAAAGAAAAAACATGTAAGTGTTGATGTACTCCATACATCTACTATCCCTAAGGTATAAGACGCCTTCAATAATTAATCATACGGAATTCTAATAACATGCAAACCACTATACATCTTACAGGTGTTCCAGGCTCTAATTACTCCTGTCCAGCAGCCCCCCCCCCCCCCACCACCATCACCCTCTGCTCCTTAGGGAATGCACAGCTTTAATTACTGTCATTTTGCAGCACAGGGCTAACGATCAAACACAACCATCAACCACAACAATCAATCCGGCCCTCAGGAACACCTACATGTACTCTGTTACACTCTAGTTTCAAGGACTAAGAATCAGGCAAACCATCCAGGCAAAAAAGAAGAAGGAAGATCTGATTACATTCTCTCACTGTTTTAAAGGCTCACTTATTTAAAAGAATTATCTCGGAATATATAGACAAAAAGTGTACTGATGTACTGACAAGTATGTTGAGTATTAGGCCGTACCCAAATTGATGATTGGTTCTTGGAGAAAAAGCACAAGGGCTGACCTACATGGTATAGGCTTTTAATAGACCCCTTGCATTGGCCGGTGTGGACGGAGATTCTGTCCCCCCGGAGATTCTGTCCCCCCATATGGAGAACTGTGTACAAACTGCTTTTGATAGCGCCCTCTTTTGAATCATCTCTCTCCAGCCCACGTTAATTTCCCATTGGGGGACAGAATCTGCGGGGGACAGATTTCCCTAGGACACCGGCATTGCTGAGGTCATACATTGGAAACATGGCAATGGTGAGCCTTCCTTTGATCTCAATGAGGGCGCTGTTTGGGCTTTTGACTTCCTACGCAAGGGGTCTATAGAATTGTCAGGCTATTTCATCACAGTTTTTCTGGTTTTTCCAAGGGCAAAATAATATCTTGCTTGACACGGCCTTACGTCTCACACACCTAACTTCATAAAGCATCAAGTTGGTTCAAGGGTTAATACTCCTGTAGAGAGGGAATAATTAATCACCAGTTTGTTGCAAAAAATACATCAAAGTAACAGAGTAACAAAAACTTCCTCTTCTTCCACAAAAATATGTAAGTAGCTTGAACCGCCAAACTTTCTGAAGAAGTGTAGAAGAAAAAAGGTAAAACCTATAGTTGTTCTTCATTGTTGGCAATCAAAATAGACTTTTGGCAATTGTTGGAACAGGGTTTAAATTTCACCACTGCTTTACTACTCTGCCTCTAAAGCCCACTGAACATTGCTCTTTATTATTGTACAACCTAAAAGCTGAATTTCATGGCAAGCTGTGCCATTAATAATAATATACATTTTTAATGCGCCGTGTCTGCAGCGTCTTGAAATGACTCTCATGGCACTCAATTATCAAATTTTGTGGAGGTTGTAAAGAATAAATTGATGAGATGAAGCAACCGTAACACAACACCTGGTAAGGGCTACAAGTTGAGGTGGCGCTTATGACTGCCAGACCATGCCAGAAACACAGGGGCAAACACAATCTCTTTACGATAAATGCACTAGGTACTTTTTCGTGCATTATACAAAGTACAACACATGGGACCAACGGCTTGACGTCCCATCCAAAGGACGAAGCAATAATGGTTAAAGTGTCTTACTCAAGGACACAAGTTTCAAGATAAAGGACTGGAACCCGCACTCTGTTGATCAGAAACACCAGAGCTTGAATCCAGTGCGCTTGACCGCTCAGCCACAACACACAACACTGATCTGGTCCTGAGATCGTAATAGCATAAAACACAACTTAGCAAATCTCTTTGCTAAGCAAAAAATGAGTGGGGTAGCAGTCTCAACAACGTTAACTTTATTACATCTTGACCCGTGACCTACTTCTACTGAACACATTTGTTTCTTAGCTTGGCAAACTTGTGAACGAAGTTTGGCCAAGATGAGAGTGCTTTGTAACCAGTGGAAAAGGCACTTAAGAAGAACCAACGCCATGTTTCATAGAGCTGCTTAAGCACAAAAAGTAGCTAAGCAAAACAAAAATATGCTTACCAGAATAAAGTTACCAGCCAAAATACTGTGCCACATGTACAAACTGGTATCCTGCGTGGCGTTGCTCAGCAGCAAATGTTTAAGAAATATTTTCTGCTGAAGCAGCTCTATGCAATTGGGCCTGGGACATGACGCAACATGAAATGTTTGAACTGTTAATTTGTCTATTTATTTGTCGATGCATCTCTTACCTGCTGCTCCAGGGAAAGGGAGCAATGTGCCCTCATACCATTAGCTTCGCAGGGATCAATAATCCCCATAGACCGAGGCAGGAAGAACCCCGAGGCTAGAAGCGATAGACAGCGACGGAAGGCCAGGTTAATAGCAAGGGGCTTCCTGGTGGGGTTGTTCATGATGGCGTAGTGAGACTGAAAACAAAAACGGAGAAGAAAACAGATTTTATTTTCATTTTTCTGCATACACAGTTTTAAGAACTCATAAACTGTAACTGGTTCATGACGCACAACAAGTATCTACTATGATTTGAGGTTCAGTTATTGAAGATCAACTTGAAAGAACTAAACATTATTGTTCTTTTGTTAAAGCACATGTGTAACATTGGTAATTGTCGCAGACCAGTATCCACACTTGATGTGACCAAACATACTGTATACATGAAATAACAAACCTGTGAAAGTTTAAGCTCAATCGGTCAGTGGAATCACAAGATTAAAGTGGGAAAACACCTTACATGTTTTCACTGTTTACAAACACAGAATAAAAACGGCACCGTGACGGCAAACTAGTGACTCGTTCTAAAGAAGACAATGGAAAATGCATAGCAACGAAGAAAAACAACCATCATCAAGTCCGTAATTTACATCATAACACGGACTGGTTTTACGATGGTTTTTGACGCACTGGTACTTCAGTGTTGATTTCAAGTTATGTTTTATGGGTCTTTGCTGGGAACCATGCAGCACACATCGGCGGAACAAAACACTAGTTGAAAAATCAAAGGAGGAGGGGGGTAGTATTCGCATCAAATTAAACAAAACTACAGGAAGGAAAACTTCACACTTTATGTTCAAATTAATAACTAAACCCAAAACAAACAAGGATGACCAGCCAAATTAGTTTGGTCAAGTTCATCTTAAAGTGGGATTTGAAGATTTGCATGGAGTAGGAGGTAGGAACATGGGTACACTGTACTCAGTTCTTGATATCCGCTGATAATCGGCTAATCTCAAACGGTTAATCACAACAAGTAGGCTCCAACCTACTCATGGTGTATATTCACAAAAAGTATATGAAGTACTAGTCTTAAAATCAGGGTATACCTTTGGTCATTACTCCAAAAAATTATGGCTATAAAAACTTACTTGGAGGCTGTTGGTATTTAAAAAATTGCTAGAAACAACACTCTTTGAAAGTAGTTTTAGAGAAAGAGGTAACTTTCCAACCCCCACAAACACACAGTTCTATGCAACAAAGGTGGGTTGTTTTTCTCTGATTATTTCTTTGCAATTTCAATGACCAATTCTGCCCAAGTGTTCACAGGTTTGTTATTTTATGCATATATGTTGGGATACACCAAAAGAGAATACTGGTCTTTGACAATTACCAAAGTATACCCTGCCATTAAAGGCACTGAACACGTTTTGTCACTGTCAAAGACCAGTATTCTCACTTGGTGTATCCCAACAAAATAACAAGCCTGTGAAAATTTGGGCTCAATTGGTCATCGAAGTTGCAAGAAAATTATGAAAGAAAAAACTTCCTTGTCGTACAAATTAGTGTGCTTTCAGATAGGAATAAAAGGCTTGTGGCCATAAGTCTTTTATTATTTTAGTGAGAAATTACCTCTTTCTCAAAAACTACGTTACTTCAGAGGGAGTCATTTCTCACAATGTTTTATACTATCAACAGCTCTCCGTTACTGGTTACCAAGTAACTTTTTATGCTAATATATATTTTGAGTAATTATTAAACGTGTACAGTGCCTTTAAAGTGCTGCTTATATGAACTCCCAAGAAATTTTTCTGCCCAACATACTTCAACTTCCAAGACAATAAGCATTTTAATGGCTCACAGACTATGGCCATTTGTGAAACAGTATCAAATTAACCCGATGGGTGGTATACTTTGCAAGTCTCTAAGTGGAATTCCTAACATACTTTCAAACCAAGATGACATGATTGTTTTTACATTTTAAAAGCAATCAGTGATCGACAGCCAATCTAATTTTTATGATATATACCCAGTCGAGATCAAAAGTAAAAGATGAAGCGTTTCTCCTCGACCCGGCTCATCTGCTTTCATTTCCTCCAAGTCCATTCAGAATGCCACCAAGCAATAAAACTAAAAGGGAAATTTTGTAGGGCACTTATCGGGAAGAAATTATGGCCATTTATCTTTCCTTGACTATTCCCAACTGGCGTATTGGGAAATGTATGTAAAGGTTCTTTTGGGATTTAATCGTGGGACCGGGTGCTGGAGACTCTCTATTGGATACACAACATCTGTCAAGGTTTCTTGTTCTACTTCCAAGTCTGAAAAAGGGGTAATAAAAATTCAATCATGAAATTGAAAAGGGACATTTTCTGCATCTCAAAGAGAGTAACTGTAGCTTTTTCTGAACAGCTTAAGATTGGTATCTTGGGAGAATGACGTAAAGGCTTTTTGTAATCAGTGCTTTTATTCTTTAATACCATTATATTGAGCATGCTTAACAAAATTAGGGCTCAAAATTTACAGTGGCCAGTGATTTTATCCTTCGGCCCGTAAACTCACAACTAAACAAGTCCAGTGATTAAAAAAAGAATTTATGTTCATGGGTTGTTTTCATTGATACCTCAATGTGCATGTTCAATGTAAAACAAATATATTTAAATGCTGACTTTGAGTTGAGCCTGATAAATATTTGTCTATTCTGTTGAATATTGAAGTATTACCCGTAATACGAATGAGACAAATAGTTCTCATATTAGTACTTGTTTAAATAAAAACAGTCTATAACCGTTACTAGTTTAGATTTCTCTTTTTTGATTCTGGTCTTGCAACAAATGTTCAGGTCCAGTTATTTTTTTATGTTTTTCAAGCACATCTGTCTTGTGGATTTCCCGGGAAAACAATACCTTGAGCTCCTTATCCTGAGAGTTCCTTATCAGGTTTAACGTTTTATGAATTATTGACAAAATAAAAACACCTCAAGTGAATAACTATTTAGATAATCTATTTTAACACCGATATGCCCTCTAAACGGCCGCCCACGTCATCAGCCTGCTCCACAGCTGCCCTGGCGAGAAATCCCTAAAATAACTTGACCATCCAGCCACACAATCGTGATATATAATTGTACAACAATCTGAGACAAACATGTATATTTTTTGCTTCGGATATTTATATAGTAAAGGCTGGATATCCTATTAGACATAGTTTTCCGCCTGTTTTGTTCAGTTTGGAAAAAACAGCTACCAGTGCACAGACAGTGTACAAGATGGTATTGACAAGCTGTTATTCAAACAGAAGCAGGGAAACTGGATTTGTGTACATTTTCTGCAGGAGAAAGTACACCAGCAAGCACGGACACAGAGTTACCTTTGTCAAGGTGATTGAAGCAAGTTTCTGAACTGTGTCCAGCTGATTAATACTACCTTTCATTGCTGTACATAAAATGTTATATATTTTTTGTTATATTCTCTATATGTCTGTATAGCCAGTAGCATTGGCAACGAAGGCTCTTGGGCCACAGTTATTAGGTTAACCCTTTTTTCCCTGGCATCTGTTGCTGGCTCTATTGTTTGTTTCCTTGTAATTTTAGCATTGTCTCAACTGTTTTGTATTTTTATTGTCTTGTGAAGTATGCCGGATAAATAATAATAATAATATTAATAATAATAAAGGAATGACATTATACACCTTCATCCTGTGCGATAATTTATTCAA
>JAUELU010000041.1:2277481-2289229 GCA_032357145.1 Evasterias troschelii | reverse complement strand
CCCTTGCCATTTCAAAATCAAAGCATCAGGCTTGTGTTGAGTTGTGTTGATATAAATGTTCTTTACTCTTATACTAGAAAGTTTTTGATTCAGTGGACATACTCAAACCTTGAAAACTATTGGGAGTTTTGATGTTATTTTTAAACTCATTTTCACAATGATAACAATATGTTTCACTTTGTACACTTTGTTGATAGTTGTTAATGTAAGCTTAAACATGTGAAACATTGCATTTTCTCTGACAATCAATGGAATACAATGTACAATTATTTTGATCTTTAAAATTGCAAGGTATGCAATTCGTAGTTACATGTAGCTGTTACAAACCTGAAATAGAAATCAAGTTCTGAATAAACTGTGAAAGTTAGTACTTTGTCTAAAAAGCAATTAAAAAGATACAGGTCATTAACAATAAATTACGTCATAAAATAAGTTTGATGTTGGCGAACAACAAAATTGTATCTTCCAATCAGTAACGACAACGTAGTTGCACTGAGAATGTAATGTTAATTCCCATCAACTGCACAGGGTACAGGTTTGTGCAACCATGGAGATAGGCCCTACCTCCAAGTTGTATCTTCAAGATACAACCTTTTGACCAATCTAAACCGTGTGTATTGTCAGTGCTAAATGGTTATATCAACAATTATCATGGTAATTAATGCAAACAACTTGTTTTATAGGTAATTAAGTTTTAATATAACATTGAATGTTTTTATTATAAATTTCTTCATAATTCCTATGTACAAGTGGACGAGACGTCCCCAAACCTTTAAAAAGTGATTTATGCAAAACAAACAATATTCAGGTTTCGACCTTGTTGCACTGTTGCGACAATAGGTTGTGTATTTTTCATTTTGTATTTATGAAACATTCTTCGCCCACATTCCAAATTAACCTCTATCAGGAAAAAAGTAAAGCAAAACCTGCATTTAAGTTTATTGCTGTACGATACATGCAGTACATGTATAAATACATTTATAATAAAGGAAACAAGCTCAATGTGGCAATATGTTTGTCCTAACTTTAGAGCAGTAGGAAGGGTAAACCTGAGGCTGTTTCCATCACTCATAAGTTTCGGTATTTTTCACCCCACAGTTGCACCGATAGCTCTGCATCTAGAACCAGTCCTCATATGATCAACCAGAACAACCTTAAATGAATGCTGCAAACCGCAAGAATGTTCCTGGTAACCAACAAGGGCAAGCAGTCATGAACCAGGAGGGGCTAGGCTATATGAATGCTGCAATGGCTACCGCTGGTAACCATGGCTTGGGGTATACCACTGTACCCATGGGGTGGAATCGTACTATATGGGGAGATGGCTCGGTCGTCTACGTCAGGTGAGATTTTTTTTTTCAGGATGTTGTAGGCCTGATGCTTCTCGAAAGCCCTGGTCATTGCCTTGGTGCCCCTTGAAATGTTCCAATAGCAAATACAATATCCTCACACAAGTGTTCACTTATTGCAACAACAAAGCATCAGGCCTGGTTTTGTGTACAAATGTACTATAAGGAAGCCTTACAACCAGTTTCTATGAACTTTGTTATAATTTCATGTACCATTGTTGACATAAATTAGCTTTAAACACACCGATGATCTGTAAATCTTGTTTGAACCTTTAAGCACTCACACATTCAAAAGTAAACATCGAGTCATATACTCATTGAACATGGCACGGAAAGTGAACAGATTTTCCACTGTCCCAAAAAATCCTCAGATAACTTTCATTGTGTATTATGATTTATTCTGTAGAGGATTACTATCTGTGAACTGATTTGCACAGTTGTTTTGTTTCCTTAACCAGACTGAAGATTTGATCTTGAAAACACAAGACAGATTAACTAAAATTAGGAAACATTATTTGCATGACAGTGCTTGTCACATGGAAAGTTGTGCACAGAATTTTGCTCAAATGAGTGCTGTCATCTCAAAGGAACAAACTTTAAAAAGTGATTGAAAATATTCACAACATACCTTTGGAAATACAAACTAATGCCTCTCACACCTCATGTACAGGCAATTTCTTTACCTAAAACTCTCAGAAATGTCCTTTCAAATTACTGTATTCCGTCTGTAAAAACACTAACAAGTTTATTGTGAAAGCAAGTACTGTCACCATTACTGTGTACATTGTGCACAAAATGCATCTGAATACAACAACTACTCTTTGTGTGTTGCGTACGTGTGTTGTTTGGAATGGGACTTCCGACCTTAGAACATTTGGAGGTGGAGAACAACATTGTGCTTATGGGGACAATAGGTTATTTTGGGGGGGAGCATCGTAATTATGAGATTGCGCTCTTTTATATGTGTATCTGCGGCTGTTTGGAGCAAGTGAAACACATACATTTGAAACTCATGATACAGCTTGTTGAACTTTCTGGCAGTTTGGAGGAGTAACAGGCAGGGTTAGAGTGGTTGGAGGACTAAAGGGTTAATGTTATGCTAAATCAAATGTGCCAGGCATTTTCCTGATGACGAGTTAACAGGCCTGCGAGTCCTTTTTATATGTAAAACCACACATGTTACTCACACATGAGACTAAATACATTGTGTTAATAATGCAAACATTCATCTTATTAACTACACTGTATTCGTACTTTCACATGTACTGTATATCAAGATATCTTGATTAAAAGCATTACATTCATTGAAGAAAGGAGGGTATGGAGAATGGTTTGAACTTTTTTGTTTCTGTCATGTATATTATTTTGGGTCAGAAAGACCAGAGCTCGATTTCATAAAGTATTAAATATTCATCTTAACACGAGTTGTGAGTATTGCCATAGTGATTTGCACTGTGACATCACCCTTTGCTTAGCAATTAGGATTGATTCACAGTTAAGACTAATCTTATTTCTTTGTGAAGTTGAGCCCAGGTTTTTTAAAGCTTACAAAAATAGATTTAGAGTAGATATGTATGTCAACCATTTTCAGACATTCTTATTTATACATGTTCTTTACTTTTTTGTTAAAAAAAGTTAAGATCACGTAAAATGGATAGGAAAATCTGAACAGAATAGGAAAATGTGCACACAACTCATGCTACACAGTTTAAGATGTTTTATTGGTTGAAAATAAGGGAATTTTATATGTTTTGTTTCCCTTTTAATTTTTTTATAAAAGCGTCATTCATGATTTAAGATTGATTTTTTTGCAAAATTCACTTGAAAATTCCCTGACAGTTTCATAAATGTTTCTGAACCGGATATCATGTCTTTTTATGGCTGCAAGGAACCTCTTAAAAAGAGTAATATTTTAGGCTTGAATGAAATCTACTCCATGCATCAGTGTTAAATGGAAAATATGTTTCTTATACTGTCCCTCAGTCCAAGTGGCCACCTTCTGCATTGCGCCGACGAGCTTCAGCGATACCTTCTTGCAGAGGGCACTTGTAAATGTGGATTAGAATGCCCACTGATCATCGACAGAGTGTTCAACTTCAACCCTAGGGTACCAGCCAGGCCAAAGCTACCATCTGACATCCTACAGAGGAGCCATCTCCACACTCTCTGCAAGCATAGACATAAGTTAGTTGCCATGGCAGCAGGGCTTCAGGGGAACGAGGAAAGCCTGACAAACATCGGTCCATCTGGGGTTGGCTTAGCAGCGCCTGGGAGAAGCAAAGGTCTGTCACAAATATTTTGATGTTGCCTTTTATTCTTGTTTACTATTTGTTTTTTTTGTTTTATTTTTATGCCAATGAATATTATTATTATATGTATATAAATTGTTTTTACAAATAGTGCACCTGTGGTTTAGTCTCTTTATAGCAATGTTTTTGCTACAGCAACAGAAACTAGAGTTGGTACACTCTTTTGTTGCCTTTGGTTTCTAAAAATACCTCCCTTCAAAAAATAAAATAATAATTAAAACAAAAAATGAAAAAAAGTAAGCAAAACAAATCAAAATTATAAGATATTTTAAAATAAAATATCTTATTAATTTTATAAAAAATAAAAATTACAGAAAGAAATAGTAGCTTGTGGTCACAATACACCATGGTCTTCATTACGCCATGCAACAATACAATTGATACAACTGTAGCCTTGGCAGTTTTTTTATGCTGTTTGTGAGACAAAATTTCTCCTTTTCTTATAACAAGGTCACTTCAGAGCAACCCAAAATTACCTGCTGCAGTCAGTTGGTCAAAGAAAAAAAACAACACAAACACACAGATGAATGAACATTAAAAAACATTATTTCGCATTTAGTTTTATTCTTATACTTGGTTTTCCCCTACACCCATGTACATCGATGTGCGATAAGCACCATAATACTTGCTTTCCTGAGTTCTGTGGAAAAAATCCACAGGCTTACAACACTGGTGGAATTTGAGCCCACAATCCCTGCCATTCTAGAGCAGAAGATTTCCGAGTGTGCATTGGGTACAAGAGGCCAATGTGTAGCCAGTACTAATAAAAAACAAAAACAATATCCTTTATCACAATATCCTTTACTTATTACATTTTTTTTAAATTATAATTATTTTTTTGTTCTGCAAGGACTTGTCATAAAAGCCAAGCATGAGATATTGAATGCCAACTTAGTGTCATCCCAACTAGTCTACAGTTTTGGTGGGTTTTTTTAAAAACAAAAATCCCTCAATAGGCGTTCATGGAAAACATTTTCAAAACTGATTATTTTTTGTAAAAACACAGTCGTATATTTAATGGAGAATTGTTTTGTCAAATAACCTGGAGAATTGTTTTGTTTTCAGATGGAGAATTGTTTTGTCAAATAACCTTTAGTTTTTATGCTTAAGGTTTGTTTTAAAGTACATGTTTTTAAATGAGTTGCTGTTGCTGTTGCTGCTGCTGCTGTTGCTGCTTTGTAAATGTCCAAGGAGAAGTCAATAAAATATTTTTTGTGTATCTTTGTTTTTACTATAATTTATTTTTTATTTTATTTTTTTGCAGGAGTAAAGAGGTCGAGGTCAAAGTCGAAACCTGAGACTGGTGTTGATTTTCAGTATCCCAACCTTTCAGTGTCGCAGATCTTAGCACTACAAGGCAGACACCAGCACCATCCACAAAACATCACCAAACTAATGCCTTCATTGGAATCCATCCCTTATGATCACCGCTTGCCGCAGCACAGCATTGAGTCACATCAGAGACACATTCAGATGCGCTTCTTGCACATGCAGCACCAGGAGCTCATGCAGCAACAGCAGCAGCAGCAGCAGCTGCTGCTTCACCACCAGCAGCTTACACACCAGGTGTCCCCACGCAGGGGAAGTCAGGAATCTCTCCATTCACCCATTGATCAGTGCTCTGTTGAACTGTGGGACGGAAGGGTGGTCCACTCCAGCCCAACCCTTCGCTGTCCTAACATACCTTTTACAAGAGGTGGTGAGGTACCACCGCAGAACACACCCACTGCTGCAAGTCCACACAACACTGTTTCAATGTCAAGGAAACGAAGTGGATCAAGCAGTGAACTTACTCTCAGTCCAAATGAAAGGCAATCGCTCCATAGCCATAGTCCTTTCTCGTTTCCCTTTCATGGGGAGGTACCTGTTGTTGATGGACAGAATATGGTCGGCATGCACCTGGACGGATGTTCTCCAAGTGTTATTCCATTACTCAGCAACATGTACCATAGTCAAAACAGGGCTTCCTCGACTGCTGCTAATATGAGCAATAATCCAGCCTTGTTTGCCAATAGAAATGATGCAGCCTTCTTTATGCAAGACCGGTCGAAAAAGAGCCTTGTAGTACCAGGACAGGACTCTGAAGAAGCTGCACCAAGTGAGTCATCCAAATCTGTGGACAAATCCAAAGGGGATAACATAACCACTTCAGACACCTCAAAAGACAGCAATCTGGCTCATAGCATCAAGTCCAGCTCTATGCACAACAAAAAAACAGATCCAAAACTTCCAGTTGGCAATATATCACTGCAAGAAATATTTAACCAGTCACTTGAAGGAAGTGCCTTCCCAGCAAGTAGTCTACTTTCAGCTGCAGCTAAAGCCCAATCAGCAAAGCAATCTCAATCTCCTGAAAGTCCGGCACCCCATCATGCAGGTGACCTCATGTCTGGTATGGGCTTGTTTAATGACAACGTGTCTAACGTAACACCAGACAGCTCAAAAAATGAATTAGCATCTTCACAGATAAGCACAAAGAGAAAGCAAAGTGTGGAATCATTAAAACTCTCTGACTCTGTTGGGGCAACTGAGACCAGCAGTGAAAGTAGCACAGCAGGTGTTGAAAATATCAGCGAGTCCCCAATACAGTGCCTGGAGAATGCTGTACTCAATTTAGAAGACCAGCCTAATGCAGCAAATGCAGTTTCCTTTCCAGAGGGTGCAATTGTTTCTCTTGAGAGAAAGAGAATGAACACAAAGAGCATTGATGATGCTATTGATGGCAGGACCAAGAGAGTGCGATTACACAGTAGTGACAGCTCACATGGACGTGCCTCTGTTGAATCCGAGACAAAACAAACAGAAGTTGCTTTACCAACTCACAAAGTGCCTGAGATGAACACCGACAGACATTTCCTAATGCACCAGCATGAGTCCACCAAGGTAACAGGCTCATACAATGTTGTCTGTTCTACTGGAAAATCGACAACCCCGAGTGAGCATCCAGCAGTGGACCTATCTGAGTTAGCCAGATTGAAACAGCAACAGGAATGGTGTGCAGCCATGCTCAGAGCAAATCAACAACATGGTACTGGAAATGTTAAACTCGAGCATTTCCCAACAGAACCGCACATGGGACCTCCCCACATCAGGTCAAGGGGTCTTCAGGAGCTCCAACACATTGCAATGGGTGGTGGCCCTTTTCCCAGGATACCAGCTATGCAGCAGCATCCCAACTATGCCCAGATGCACCAGTTTCCAAATCGATTTATGAATCCACAATTCATTCATCCTAAGGTGAATATGATGCAACACCCTCATAGAATTCCAAGGCCTTTCAGAATGGATGCACCGGTAGACCAGATAGATCCTAAGATCCCACAGGGTTCAAATATGTGTAATAGTAACATTTTACAATCGATGCTACAGCAGCAGCAACATCTGCAGCAGTTGGGAATACCTCCTGGTAATTTTCACCATCCAAGTGTGAAACCAGTGTACCATGGAGAACCGTCTTTGCCAATGAAACAATTCCCGGATGTGGTAAATTTGACAAAAACTCACCAACATGGGTCCTCTACTCATAAATCTGGAATGTCTTCACAGCGCAGGAAAACTGCAAAAGTTTTGAAGAGTTCAGGAGGCTCATCAACAAGTGGTACTCCTGTTGTGGACCTTGACGATGAAGAGCCGAAGGATGCTGCTTACTGGGTGAAGGCAGCTTCTAAATTAGGTGGAGTGAAGAAAGTGAAAGACATACTGGCGATGACAAGGTCATTAAAGAAACACAACAGTGAATCTGGACAGGTTGAAGCTATCTTTGAGGCTGTACTGGATTCTGCAAGCGGTGGCATGAAGGTCATCATTAAAGAAGGCACAAGAGCACAGCAGGGAAGCACAGACCATGCAAAGGGATCTGACATGAATAAGACCCTTGCGAAGGAAACTGTTTCTACTTCAGAAATTTCGGAAGTCTCTAACATTTCTAACATTGTAAATGTTAGGAAAGTATCAGCTGATTTGTCTGATCCATCGGAGCAACACAAATTGGAAATTTCCTCACCAAACGCAGAACTAAAAGCTGTGGCAGGGCATGAAAGAGAAACCTCGAAAGAATATTTGCAAACAACTTTCAAATCTGGGGCTCAATTTGCAGAGAATGAAGAAACTAAGGATGCAGCAAACACTTTGCTAGACCTTGGTTCTTCAAACCCAAATTATTTAGATAATCAGGATAGGGAAGTGATGACTATGGTTGAGGAAAAGTCAGTGCTTGAAATATCGTTAACTCCACAAACTGAAGAAGTACCAATGGACACCAAATCTGAGGAAGGAGCTACTTTGGAATCGGGTAGTTGTTCTCCAGTCTTAGAGTTGAGAGAGGTGCAAAGCATCAAGTCTCCCTGTGATGAAATAGTTGACGATCGCCATGATGAAGTCTGTAACACTGTGCCTGAACAAACTGTCTTCTTGTCAGTTGAACATGAACTGGTACCTTGTGGTAGTGCTGGATTAGAAACATTACCAAACCAACCCTTAGTAGAACTAAGTGACAGTCAACAGACACCAACAGAAAATCTCAGTCTTACAGCATCATCTGACACTTTGCAGTCACCAGGTGTATATGCTGATGAGCTGAAGAGTTCAGAGACTGTTCAAAATGAAGAAGATGATACTGTAAGAGATTCTGGTGAAGGCCGGCTTCATTTTGAATTTGAAGAGGACACTGAAGATATCGATGTCTTTTCTCAGACAACAAGACCTTCAGTAGAAGCAAACAGGAAATCACAGGAACAGAGATTTATTGCAAATAAAACAATACCAAATACGAGTTCCACACCTCTTGATGCATCCACAAGTGAAAATGTGGATAGAGATTGCCCATCAGACAGTTGCACTGAGCAGCAAGAAACCTCACTTCATGTTACAGATGCTGACAGTAAAGAAGAAGATTCTCAACAAAATTCAAAGGGTAAAGTCCCAGAATCCACTGAAGAGCCAAGATTTTCCTCGGGAACAGTTGACCATTCCAAGGAAGTTGATTCTTGCAGTGACAAAGGTTCATTAGAGGGTGAAGATGGTCAGATGAGTTCAGGTAATCTATCGTTAAACATCCCCACAGCTGGATTTCCAGATGCTGAAGTACAGCAGGTTGACCCTTTGTGTGTGGTCGAAGAGAGTGCGTCCCCGCATGTGAATGATCATACCAGTGATCAGGAAGATACAGTACTTGTTATAGCGTTAGGGGATTGCAGTGATGAAACAGGTGGCCTTATAGAGCATACAGAACCCAAGTCTTCAGAGGGTAGTGGCATTGAGGAAAATGTTATGGAGAATCAAGCGATGAGTTCTGAAATAGTTAACATTGAAAACACTGAACAAGATCAACAGCACACCCATGAGAGTAGTGAAACAGCTACATGCACTCTACCGATTGAGAGCGAACCAGCCGAGCAATACCAATCAAAAGACATTCAATCACTGAGTGAGGGTGAAACGATGGACAGTGAACCAGGGAATGAAACGATAGACGGACTACAGGTTGAGGAGGATCAATCAATGGAGTGCGAGCCAGTGAATTTGGATAGACCATTGGTATGTGAACCAGTAGGACCGAACGAAACATTGTCATCTTTGGAGTGTGAACCATTGAAACAGGATCAAGCAGTGGATTGTGAACCAGTGATTCAGGAACAAACATCGGAGTGTAAACCAGTGAAACATGATCAATTGGAGTGTGAACCAGCTAAGCAGGGTCAATTGTTGGAGTGTGAACCAGTGGAGCAGGATCATTCATTGGAATGTGAACCAGTGAAGCAGGATCAATCAGTGGAGTGTGATCCAGTGAAGGACCAATTTGAGTCTGAAGCAGAGAAGCCGAATAAGTCATCAGTCTTTGACTCGGTAAAACAGGATCAATCCTTGGAGTGTGAACCAGTGAAACAAGATCAATCATCAGACTGTGACTTAGTAAATCAGGATCATTTATCGGAGTGTGAACCAGTGAAGCAGGATCAATCATCAGACTATGAACCAGTGAATCAAGATAATTTATCGGAGTGTGAACCATTGAAGCAGGATCAATCATCAGATTTTGAACCAGTGAATCAGGATCAATCATCGAAGTGTGAACCAGTGAAGCAGGATCAATTTTCAGACTACGAACCAGTGAAGCAAGATCAATCAGTTGAGTGTGAACCAGTAAAGCAGGATCAACCAGTAGAGTGTGAACCAGTTAAGCAGGATCAACCAGTAGAGTGTGAACCATTGCAACAGGATCAATCAGTAGACTGCACACAAGTGAAACAAGATCAATTAGTAGAGTGTGAACCAGTGAAACAGGATCAATCAGTAGACTGCACACAAGTGAAGCAGGATCAATTATCAGAGTGTGAACCAGTGAAGCAGGTTCAATCGGTTGATTGTGAACCAGTGAAGCATGATCAATCGTCAGACTGTGCACCAGTGATGCAGGATAAAATATTGGAGTGTGAACCATTGAATCGGGATGAATCATCGAAATGTGAACCAGTGAAGTCTGATAAAGCAATTGAGTGTGAACCAGTGAAGCAGGATCTAGTAATGGATTGTGAACCAATTCATCAAGATCGAGCAACAAAAAGTGATCCAGTGGAACAGGATCTATCATTTGAATCTGAAGCAGTGACACAGGTTCAAACAATGGAATGTGAACCAGCTCTACAAGACCAGGCATCGAACAGTGAACCAGTGAAGCAAGATGAAGGCTATAAACCAGTTTACAAGGATCCGTCTACCAGTAATGATGACGTATTGACTGTAGATCAAGTATTAGAGGGTGACTGGAAATCGGAAGATGAATTCATGGACCATGATCCAATAGAGACCGATCAACCTGTAGAGTGTGAACCCATGAAGCAAGATTGCCCACTAAGTTCTGAACAATCGAATCTCACCCAGGGCTTTGAGCAAACCGAAGAAGTCAACACCTCGATGACCTTGGTGCTTGGTAAACAAATGGGTAGAGAACTGGCTGTAGAGCCGGCTGTGAAAGAGAAGTTGAAAGATCACAAACAGTGGGCAGAAGATTACAGCAATGAACCAATGGACCAAGGTGAATCATTACATAGTGATCAGCCAGTCGGGTTGGACAACGAATCTACAATCAGTAACTCCATGAAACAAGACAGTGGACCAGTGACTCAAGATCACTTAATTCAAAGCGAACTTGGAAATCAACATGTTGTTATCGACAATCGCCCAGAGGAAACTGACAGCAAAAAAACAATGGAAGATGACACAAATCCATTTCTGGAAACTTTTGAAGATAATTCAGTTAATCAAGCAGCCGAACAAAGCAAACAAGGTGATGAAGTTGAACCAGTAGAAAATCCACATTCGGGTCAAGTTCTTTTGCTTAAAACCGTGATGAAGAGTAATGATAAGGATGAAGTAACTGTGGTAGAGTCACACCTTGTGGAGAACCGGGAACTAATGGGGGTAGACACATCTGCAGATGTTGAGTCACAACAAGATGAGCACAAACCTGGGTTAGGTTTAGTGCAGCAAAGTCAAGTGGTAGAACATGATTCAGCTGCAGAAGAGTCTCAAAAAAACAGTAAGGCGGATGCTCAAGATCACTTTGAAGAAACTGAACGAGAAAGCTCATCAGGGCTTGTTGAACCAAGCAGGCAAGATAGCTTGGATTGCAGTGAATCAGTGGAGCAGAGTTGTTCAGAAGTAGACAACACAGATGCAGAGAGAGTAGGTTTTGACACGGGTCAACAATCTAATGTGAGCCCTCAAGCAGGTAAAAGAGATGAACCACTGGAAAAGGAACAAGAACTGGAAATCAATATGGTTGATGTTCAAGCTATGGATCAATATGAGTCATTTAAAGTCGATGAACATGTATCTGAAAATGTGTTCCTTACAAATCACAACATAAGAGAGGATAATGTAAACAACAACAGATCTACTGAGAGCTTGCCGTATGTAGTCATGGACAATTTTGAAAGTGGAATGTCCTCTGCTGCTTCAGAATTTCAAAGTAGAAGTACAACACCTCTGTTAAATACATCTGCTGATGTTTTACACTCAGATTTGCAGAAAGATTCTGAAATGGATCCAGAAAAACCCATCAAAGAAGTTGAAATGGAAATGGAATCTAA
>JAUELU010000041.1:2201792-2221740 GCA_032357145.1 Evasterias troschelii | reverse complement strand
CTTCACACAAAGTCAATTATATTTCCTTAATAGAAAGATCCCATCAGGGTGGATTTTTTATGGAAATGCTTTCTGCGAAATTCTGTGCTTACAGCGCGTCAAAAACGCATACGTCTTTGGAAAGCAGATCCATGAAATTGGGCCTCGATCATAAAGACGATCTTTATCTGAAGATGTGCCTCACAAAATTGACAAAACGACACTCAGAAAAACGGCGCATGTTATTTTGATTTGATTTAGTTTAACCCTTTCCTTACTGAATTGTTTGGACATAAACCACCACTGGTGACCACATTGTTTGACCACTCAAGCGTGAAGCACACATTCACACAACAGAAAGCTTTTGTTCACTGACCATTTTTACAAACTCAATTATCTCCTAGATGGTATTGCTCTACAGCAAAATAAAGAAGTTCATCCTTATTGAACTCCTTTTCATATAATCTAAAAATCATTGAGATTGGTCAATAAATGTAAAAGTTCTGTTTGGATCCTTCAACTTTAAATTGAACAGATTGCATAATATCAACCTCATTTTATTTTATTATCAATGGAAAGATCTGATCTTTCCAATGGTTGTAAGCTTGGTTATGGAGAGTGAACATGGACAAAACTAAAGCTTTATCAAAAATGGCCTCTGTGTTTAGGCTCAAGTGCTTTTTTGTTTGTAATTGGTCGACTAAAGTTATCAATTAGAAGGAAAGGGTTAAACCATCGAACCACATCGACAACAAACCTTTATTTTTGTTGCAAACTACGAAGGGAAATCCACATGGCGTTTACATAAATAAAATTAAAAATCAATTGACACAAAATGTGGGGAAAAAAAACATGCAAATAAAAAGGATTAATAAACCACAAATTAATCTTAGCATATTGTATCAAATGAAACTGTTTTGCTTAAAACAAACTGTCTGAAACACAAGTTTGCTGTATAAATTGATGTTTGGTACTGAGATTTATCTTGTCATTTATATTAATTAAAACACACTTGTTTGTGAGCAAACTACAATCTAGTAAGGTTTGTGGTAACACCATGGAGCAAACTCCGTCGAGTTGTGGTGGTTCTGAAAAGAACCAGCGGTGAAACATTTTGACATTTCCATTAGTCCGCCCTCTTCAGGAGAACAACGCCGAGTTATTTCACCAAAAAACATAGATAGATCTTTCCATGGTGTTACCCCAAATCCTACAGGGCTGTATCTCCACCATGCAAAGTTTCAAACATTAACAAAATAATAATAATTGAATGTTACAATTATTGTTAGTGAACAACTTAAAAATTAGCTAACCAAATACTGATTGCATTCTTATTACATGTACATTCCAGGACATCCATCTACATTGTTAAAACAACTCAACAAAATGAACAAAGTGTATGACACTATAACGTGGCAATTGTCTTACGCTGTATTTCTTGTGTTTATCAACTCCAGCTCCTTGACCCTGCAATGGTTTTACGTGTGTGAAGAACATTAACCTCAGAACAGACAGAAGAAAGAGCATTCTAACACGGTAACCTAATACTCCTGGTACCAATTAGACAAAAACCTAAAATTGATCTTAAATGTACATTGGTAACTAATACAAAATTAACAACCATAAAAACTTACTTGGTGAGAAGCACTGCAGCTGTTGATAGTATAAACTAATTTGAGAAAGGATTCCCTTCAAAGTAATAGGATAATTTTTCAACCCAATACGTTTACATCTGAGAAATAAATTATGCATTAATCGTTTCTGATGGATGATAGTACATTCCAAATAAGTGGCTATATATAATACGATTTTTGATCTGAAATTAAAGCCTTTAAAGTGTTGGAATTTTTCTTGTTTACCTCTTTGACTTTGTCATCTTTCTTGCAGGAGATGAAACCTGAGCTTCCGACTGCGTCCAGAGAGAATTTATCCGACCAGTTTGAGTCACCAACCTTGAGGGAAATCTGACAAAGAGAAAAAAAACCTCATAGGATAAATTTATTGAAAAATTCAAAGATTCACAGTCTTAGAAATGTCTTGCATTTTGAATTTACATTTTCAAAAGTTCCATCGACAGAAAAAATAAAATAAATTATAACCAAAAACAATATAAAAAACAGCATCAAAGTACAGAGATTTAGCCAAGTAATAGTTCTGAATGTTAACATTAAATCTTGTGTTCTGACATATGAAACGAGTCAGAGTTCAGTACAAGAAGTGTAATTAAAGATATCTCTCCTTTGAGACAAAAAGTGATTTTCAAATTTCATACACTTGATAGATGTAAATTTTTTCATCGGGGATAATGAATAAAGTTTTTTGTTTTTACCCTATGATTCGAACCGCCTCTAGCCATCGGGCTAGCTCGGTGGTCTAGTGGTAAGACATCTGCTCTAGCAATGCAAAGGTCGTGGGTTCAAATCCCACCCGAGTGATTTGCCTGTGGATTTTTTTCACAGAACTTGGGAAAGTACTGAGTATACAGTGCTTAACTCACATCGTGTCGGGTAAAAACAAAAAATTATTCATACACTTGTATATAAATATTTGTTGAGCAATATTCCTGCTCTGCAAAGTTCCTAAGAATCTGTAACCTAACAGACTCAGATTCAAAAAGAAACAGAAATACTAGTTTATTGTCTAGGTAGTTTCTGATTTACTTTGTTCTTGCCAGGGCTGAATCCTTTTTGTGTTGGGTAGGAGAACAGGATTGGTTCCGTCTTGTCAGCTGGATGTTCAATGATGTCATTTCCAGCCTATAGGAATAAACAGAGAGATGTTGAGAGAAATTAAAAGAACCATGATTTGTTTTTTTAGCCAAACTGGCTCATTAACCCTTTCTCTGATATCAATGGTTAATGTAATGTGAGTAACCATAGAATTTGACATAAATGTCACTTGAGTAATAATGAATTGTCACTAGAGTAACCATTGTGTAACATGAGTTACCACATAATGTAACACAAGTGACTGTAGGAAGTAACTTGAGTTAACTGTAGGATGCAACATGGGTAACCATAGAAAGTGTTATAGACAGTAACATAAGTTACGACATAATGCAACATGAGTAACCATATATTGTAACGTGAGTAATCATATACTGTAACATGAGTAATCATAATAAGTAACATGACTAACCGTAGTTGTGACCAGTAATCATAGACTCAACATAAGTAACAATGGAATTGCTGTAGTTACGTTACCTTGTAAGCCAATGGTAGTCCAGTCTTATTAATGAGCCAGTACGCTGAGAACAGCGTCATCTCCAGGTAGCCACCACTGTAATCAGCTAAGACACCCAGCTCTAACCAACGCTCATTGCTGGCTCCCCCACGGAACCCTAGCTGGAAAAACTCCTTCAGGCCTGGCCGGAGGGTGATCTCTCCTCGCCAGTCAGTGTCCGAGTAACCAAGAAGCTAAAGAATAAGAAAAAGAGGTAACTATCCTACTCACTTTCTTACATACAAGGACAATACATCTTGGACTTTAGAGGAGTAAATTAACCCCTTTCCGCTTTTTTTCATCAAACATACCATACAACCAGCTTGTAAAAATTTCATTAAATTGGATGATGACGTTCAAAGATTAAAGAACGACGAACGCACAAGTTTGGAACTCAGACTGAATTGTGAAATGCTCACTTTCGAAAGTAACTGTTTTGATACAACAATAGATCAGTTCAGACAATGACCATTGCTATCTATGTGAGGGCAGATATGGTCCTTGTGATTGATTTAGCTTAGTAGCCCATATTTGTTGCACAGGCTGTATACTCCCCAGGGAGCTGAGATGGTTTAAGGAATGAAACAAATGGCCCAGTGACCAGGGGTAATAACGTTGGAAGTGCTTTGAGACGACCTTCAAGTGTGTAAAACGCTACATAAAAACTGATTATTATTATTATTATTATTATTATTATTATTGTTATTATTATTATGATATAACAAAACTGAAATGGCGCCCATGCGTACTTCACAGTCCAACAATAGATACAGCTCTAGTTGCCCACCTTGCACCTTCAGTATTCTATAATATTTTAACCCAGAATCATAGTGCATGCCCATATGTGCTTATTAAAATTTGGTTAATAGAAATAAGAAATTGAGTCTTTGGAGGATGTGACCATATTTTATGCAGATATATTTTTTCATGACATTTGGCACTGTCATACAAGTTATAAAATTTAAGTTTCCTGCGAACTTTGTCTAGTGTGACATCACTTACCGCTATCATGATCATTGTCAGGTCCATGTCTACATTAGACAATTGAGTCTGCTGAGTGGGCTCTACCTTGACTTCACCTCCTGAACCCTGTAAGGAGATTAAATCAAATCAAATAATATAATCAATACTCAAATCAAATTAAAAAAAATAAATAAAATAAAATAAAATAAAATAAATTATAAAATCAAAACCATCCGATCAAATATATCTTAACTTCACCTCCGCAACTCTGATTTATGGAAGCCCTTGAGAATCCCTCCCGAGTTCAATAAAGTTTCATAAAAAAAATACAAAGATAGTAAATCAAGTTATAGACCATGTAACCCCTGTTTTCAAAAGGAGTGACCTTATACATTCCAAGTCATTTCCGGCAGGCAAGATACTAAACTGCTCATTAGAGAAAATTTACATTTTGTACCATAAATACCAATAAATCAAACAGTTATAAAAATAACAGCTGAACTAGTTGTGAGATTTGCCCCTTTCTTCATATAAAAAGCTCTTTTGTCAACATGTGACGTCACAGGTCACATGGTCTATACAAGTAAACAATCTAACTGACCGCCAGAGTGTATGAGATCGGTATCGGCATGAGGTTCCGTAGAATGACGACTGGGTAGAGGTGTAGAGTAAACTTGGGAGCGGTCAGTGAGTTGCCATGAACAAACCTCATGATGTCTGGCTCAGTTACAATCTGGAAGAAAAACAAAACCATTCACTGCCAAAATCAGTCGGCACCAAATTTATTTTTAAATCAACATCTCATCAGATATTGTAATTTAAAGGGTGTGTACAACATCAGTAATTGCCAAAGACCTGTATCCACACTTGATGTGGAATAACAAACCTATGAAAGTTTAAGCTCAATTGGTCTTCGGAGTCATGAGAAAACACTGAAAAATCCCTTTATATGTTTTAACTTTTTTTAAACATCAGATTTTATTCTGCAGGATAAAGACTATTCTTTTACTCATTTCCTAAAAACTATGGCATTTCAAGCAAAACTATTTCAAGGGAAGTTTTTCACCATGACCATCTTTATACCATGTTAGTTATGTGCAAATCTGTGAACATTTATATTTTCAAATCAACATCCCATCAGACTGCTGTAGTTCTAATGCAGGTCTAATGCTTCATTCTTAGAAGGGCATTACAATGCTTCCTTAGTAAAGGGCACATCTAAAAGGCAGATCAATTTATACTGGAACTCTTCAAGGGGCACCAAGGCAATGACCAGAGCATAGAGGCAATTGCCTCTGCTAAGTATCATGCCTGAAGCAATATAACTATTTTAGATTCAGAGGTCATCTACCTTATTTATTTCAATTTGTTATCTAACCTTTTCAGAAATTTGGACTAAAATTTCTTGACCTTTAATTGCTGTCTACATTCATATTGTTCTGACTTAGATTCTTATCAAAAAAAGGATATGCACTACCTTCCCAACTTTTTACGAGGCAATTATGGTTAAGTGCCTTGCTCAAGGACACAAGTGTCATAACAGGGATTCGAACCCACACTCTGCTGCTGACAACACCAGAGCTTGGGTCCGGAGAAGTAAACCACTCGGCCACAACGCGCCACTAAGTAGGAAAAATATCACGCCAGCACTTTAGATGATGGCTTCGGGAAAGGTTATGTTTGTAAGAACACATCCGATTTGGCCTGTCAGGTACGATTTATGTTTGTTTCAATAAAATATCTAATAATATTCTACACTTACATTGATAAAGAACGGTGTATAGCCCTCAGTCTTACAAGGACACCTGAATGTTACACTGCCCTCTTTCTTCTGAAGTTGTTCCCATAATTTCTGCCACATCACAGAAGCATCACACAGGCTGTACCTAAACAACAATAAAAACATCAATAATACAGAAGTTAGTAATAGAATTGAAAATATAAACCCAAAGACCATGCCACAAGTGCAGGCAATTTTTACAGGCAATTTGCAGGCAACCAACTTCACTTATGCAAAAGAAAAACTTTTGTGGCATTTTTTCAAGCAGGCTTACTATCTTCAAGATAGTTTTGTGAAATTTGAATGTAATTTCTTTGTTGAAATTGCCTGGAACTATTTGCTTGGAAGACCTAACATGCTTGCAACAACAACAACTTAATTTCTCCAAATGCCTGCACAAACTTGAAAGGGGTTGTGTCGCTTTGATCAAAGCAGGCTTATGGCTGTACATGGAATTATGAACTCTCACTCAGTTACTGCATGTGCACCCCCTCCCCTCTGTCTCATATCCATGGAGAAAGTGTGCGTTTGCAGTAACTGCATGTACAGCCACAGGCCTGCTTTGATCATGACCACACAGCCCCTTTAACAAGAATTTTTATTTTTACAGAGTGCTGTGAAGTGATTGGTTATTTCCATCCAGAAAGCATGTTATGGCTGGTTATTTCTTTAAACCACACCCCATGTTTATTTTGTTTCTGTGATCGACTGACAGTATTGTTGACAAATTAAGAAAAGAAGACGCTTTCACAAAATATTTATCTGTTTAAAGAGTGAACTTGTCTCTATCATTGTAACCGCATCTTTAAAAAACACCAAACATTTTGCAGATGGTTATTGTTTTAGTAGTCATTGTGGGTTTAGATGTGATTTGATGCAATATTATGAATATTATTGTTTCCTTAATCTCAAACTGATACCAAATAATTGTCTTTATTGAAATGAAACTGATTGCCATAAATCATCATGGGAGACTTGGGGCCACTACTGCAGCAGACTTACCAGGTAAGTCTATTGTTCCCACAAAATGCGCATTCTCATTAAAAAACTGGGAAAGTTACCTGGTAAAGCTGCTGCTACCAAGCATACTGTACCATAAGCCTCCCATTGGTAGAGAATTGACAAATTGCTTAAAAGGTATTTTACAGGATTGGTAAGGACAAAAAACATAATTCTTTGATTTTAGTCTGAAAGCTAATTGATTGTGAAGTTCACACTAAACCATTTTATATGTGAAATATTTCTCTCAGAAATGAAGTCATATTCAAGAAAACTGTATCTGAAAACCTAAAACAAATCCAACAATTTTTGGGTTGTACAACCAAAATTAAGGACAATGTGTTTACATGCTAACTCACACAACGGATTAAGCCAAAATTTTTACAGGTTTGCTATTTCAAGTATATAGTTGGTCACTCAAAACATGAACACTGTCTGCAACTATTTTGTCAGCTCTACCAATCCTGTAATAAATACCTTTAAATTAGTTGATAAATGAATGCATAGATGGTTGATTTTGAATGTCTTCTTAT
Source organism: Evasterias troschelii (assembly GCA_032357145.1). Lineage (NCBI taxonomy): Eukaryota > Metazoa > Echinodermata > Asteroidea > Forcipulatida > Asteriidae > Evasterias > Evasterias troschelii. The sequence continues at coordinate 2,214,264 of JAUELU010000041.1, read as the reverse complement.
ATGTATGTATGGAATTATAAAGTGAACAGCTGATTAAGACACTGGAAAAGAAAAAACTCAAAGTCAACAAAAAAGAGAGAAAAGGTGCACTTTTTCTTCTTCTTATATCATTCATAACTCAAGAAACTGAACTTATTTTTTATATAAAATGGCCATCAATTAAAATTTAGTTTGATGTTTCAGCAAAATAAAAAAACATCTGGTATATAAGAGAACAACAATAGTTGCTCTGCCGCCATTACAAATTGAATGCTGCTCTCAATCAAAGAAAACAACTTATATTTCAGTCAATTTGAGCAGCTCAATTTAACAACATTGTGACACTTTGTGGAGAAAATGAGTTTCAAATTTCAAAATGGCAACAAAAGCAAGAAAGATAAAACATCTTTTTGAATGAAATGAGAGTAAGAGCTGGAAGATCTGATTAAAATTAGCAATATTTGTTGTGCGACAATTAAATATAAACAAACAACACTACATATGAATCCTTTTACAGTGGTTGAAGATCAATGGAAATTCACTCTAGCGATTTGAAAAGAATAATTTATATAACCTAGAAACTTGTTCAAGGTTGTAGGCTCTGGTAATTGCTGTTTGAGAGAAATCTGTCTCAATTTTACAGCACTATGGCACAGTGCAACACATTCACACTCACAATAGCACCTTGAGAACAGACTATTTTGTTGCGCCTTTACATGCTTGGTTAACCTGCACTGTATAACCAATGATTATTAGAGCGCCAAAGGTGCAAAATGGGGAAATCAACTTAAATGTGCGCTGGCCGGGCGTGATTTCAGCAAGCAACTCTTTGAATGCCACAATAGATCAGTGCAGACAATGACCATTGCTATTAACGATACATCAAAACATTTTCTTGCTGAAATGGCGCCCATGCATATTTCACACTCAAACAATAGACACAGCTCAAGTTGCCCCATCTTGCACCTTCAGAATTCTGTGCTTACCTAAGCATATTTTACAGGTAAGCAAGGTGTTTTTGTCTGCCAGTGGGACCAGTCAAAAGGAGGGAAATACATAGTGGTTGGGTTCAGCAGTGGATTGGATACGGGTTACCAGTGAGTAATATGGTATTCTGACTAACTATCTTGGGCAGGTGGCCATCCAAGATCTAAGGGGAGTTTTGTTTCCACTACTTATCTTCTAATTTACTTGCTCTGCATTTGCTGGGAGATTTGCTTAGCTTGTTTGCATGCCCAAACACCAGCGACTTATTGAGTGTGGTGGGAGTTAGGGGAGGGGGGAGGAGGTCCCCTTTTTCAGTGGGGTGGAAGGTACAAACTATTTGTATTACAAGACACAACATTTATTAAAATCCTCATACATCTAAGACTCCCAAAGCATGGCTAGTTTCGATTTGAGTACTTTTCCCCGGCACCATGCAGTGACTAATCCAAGATAGCTGTCTCGCTCTGGGTCAATTGCAAACGATCTAGCCACCTTGAATATGTTGGTAATGAATAATGTTTGTACATGGATGATTTTTATTACATGAAAAGCATGACAGTGCTTTATCAAGTGTCTCTAAGGCTGTGTCCAAATTCGCAGCTGTGGCTATGACTGTTACATGTGTTGCCAAGGGCAGCCTATACTTCAATGCCATGGTGATCAAGCCACATCCACTAACAAAGGATATGTCCAAATCATCAGCTGTGGCTATGACTTTTAAGGTTGCTAAGGGTAGCTTTTGCTTGTTACCATGGTGATTAAGCCACAGCTGCTACATTTGACACAGCCTATGTGGGTTAATGTAAACAAGGAAGATTCCTTATAGACCTCTATCATGGTGGAGCCATCTGTTATTCCTTCCATTTAAATCAATGTAATCAAACCGCGGATAGGAGGACAACAAATAGTCTGGTACAATGAGAATTAGTGTATATTGCTGTTGAACACGGGGAACAAGACAATGTCTGTCTAGGCATGACAAAGGTCTATTGTGAAGTAAGTGATGACATTAGTCATGGTGTAAAACTTTGTTAAAAATGTTAAAATGAAATATATGATGAATGTTAATGCTTTTTTGTGATGGATGCTGGGTTGATATATGTTAAAATGGTTAGAGTTTCCGCTTTTCTGTTTTAATGTGGAAAAATGTCTGTTATTGTAACAACAAAAGTGCCAAATAAATATTGACAAAATTAAATGGTGTTCAACATGATTATGAAATTTAAAGGAAATGGTGTTTAATTCAGATGTAATGTGAATCTGCAAGTTCAACTAAACTCGAAGGTTTTGAAAATAAAACAATTTTTTTAAACCGTGTAGAATTATTCTTGCAATCAAGAGGTTCAATGTACCAAGCAGACTGACTGTGAACTGCATTCTGCGTCTACTTAATACCTCATCTTTATTGTCCGAGAGATGGGCCCAAATTAAAGGGACTTGTGCCTTGATAAGGCGCTTTGGGCTATAAAAAGCATTTGTTATGAAATGAAGTTGGTTGGAAAGATGTTTTAAAAGTAGAGTATAATGATTCACATTTTGTTGAACCAATTTTTTGAGTCCACAAAATTACGCCTTTTACGTGTTATTTAAATGCTCTTATTCTCAGATGATGAGTAAGTAAACTCAGTTTTGAGGCTTGGCAGTTTAAAAAAGTACTATTCGCTTTTCTTCCCATGCACCTAAGAAAAGATTTCAACGTAAATGTAGATGGTGTTTTTAAAATCTTTTTTGTAAAGTGTCTTTTAACAAGCATGCCACTGCAGTTTTTTAAAAACAAGGAGGAAAGTGCCTCGCACAGCAAAACTTTGTATTGTATTTTTCAATTGTCAATGGCACAGCAGATCATACCATCACTCTCTTGTGCAGAAATATTTGGGCAAAGTTGGGTGTAGGAGAATGGAAAAAACACTTCACAAACCTCAGGATTACAGAAATAACACTACATCAGTCACATTGACATGAACAACATAATATGCACTGCATTATTAGCGGTAAATTAGTAACGTCACAGTTTCATTTAGAGGTGAAAGGTTACAGGTTAAAGATGCCATGACGAGTTGCCATAGCAACCATGCTACAATCATTGTTCACTTACTCAACTTCTCCGCTATAAACACATGATCAGGCCATCAGAAATAAAAAACAGCACATACAATACATTCAATAATAAGCTCAATAAAAGACAATCATTGAAAAGTTGTGCATCGTCTACTGTCTATCCACTGCATACAGAGTCATAACAGCTCATAAAAAGATGTTACAATTTGTTTTATTTGATAAAAATTGAAATTGTTGGCTCAAATCCTGCTCTCTTAAATTTTTCTTTGTTAAACCCCAAATCATTTCAAAATTTACCCAGTCTGTTATCACAACGAAAGTTATCTAAAGATTTTTAGGTACAGCAGGAAAATCTTGTGACTTTCCGTGACGCATTCAAGAAGTACATAACTCAATGTTCGATGAGTGCTAAAGGTTTCACTCTTAGTTCCAACATATCGAAAACCTCACATCTTACTCAAACAATACAAATTTGGCTTTTACAAAGCTTGACTTGAGATCTTAAAGTCAAAAAAAAAAAATTGAAAACAAAGTTTCAGCAATAACATGGTCAATAAAACATGTATAACTTCAGAATTGCACAAAATAAAAAATATGCCAATTCAACAAGTATCCAACTGTTTCACTAAGGTCTAGCTCAAAACTCCCCATCGTCATACTTGATTCCCCAACACTGAACACTTTCAAATATAGATCGAAAACATACCTAATTAATTCAATTTCATAATTGCTCTTTCTTTAGATGTTTGTTAAGCTATTGTTTATTTTTGTAATGATTTGTAAAGCGCTTAGAAACACTGCGCATGAAGCACCATATCAATTATTTAAAACTTTTTAAGTGGTAGCCTCACTGCAAGACAGAGAGTGAGAAACAAGGTTCCAACCTACCTCTTGTCCAGTGGCTTGATCAAGAGCTGGTCATTATGAGCCACATTGAGGGGAACGACAAACTTCTCAGACCCCTTGACCACACCCAGTTTCTCGGTCCAGTTGGAGACTCGGGTGTAGATCTCAACATCCGTCTCAAAATGGTTGTGGAACTGGAAATTTTGGAGAAAATGGAGAGCGTATTATTGGGGTACGTGGTTTTTAGTATTTGTGATATATTTTTTAAAAAGTTGAATTCTAAAAGAGTTTTTAACAAAACTGTACTGTGCAACAAAATTACTACATTTGGTGCACACATGTTTAATTCACGATGTCAAGACTTTCACTTCCAGACAAGGATAAATATCTCAAATGTTTTTCATTTTATTACACATCCAACAGCACAATTAGCGCCAATAACAGGTTTTGAATAGGAAACAAGAAGAAATGTCAAGTTTTAGATATGGGCAGAAAACCCAAATGGGGAAAAACTTACGCAATCAAGGTAGGGAATGAAAACCCAAATCCACATGCAAGGGTCTGGTCTTAGATGGGATTAGAACCGGGGTCAACAGAAACACTGGGGTTAGCCCCTACTCTTCCACCATATGTTTTCTGGGTTCTGTAACGTGCACTACCAATTCTTGTACAAGGGAACCTACGGCTTAATGTCCCATCCTAAGGATAAAGCAATTATGGTAAAGTATCTTGCTCAAGGACAAAGAGAGTCAAACCGAGACTCGAACCCACACTCTGCTCTTATCTGCTCGGCCACGGCATGCCACATTAGAATCTACTCAAAACCATGGAAATAAGATGCCGGGGAAATAACAAAGAAAACAGTGTATTCTAGCCTCAATGGTCTTACTTGAAGTGGTGAGCGTATAACCACAGTCCTGGAGTCCAGCTGGGCTTCTATATCTAGCACCACTGAGATGACTGTTGCTGAGTGGGTCTTCTTAGCTGGTGTTAGATTGTACAAGATCTTACCGGCTCTAAACACGGCAATGTTGGCCACCTCTTGGTAACCTTCAACCTGGGAAAGATCAAGATGAATAATTGTAACAAATCATTGAAGGAAAAGAATACCTTTTATTTTTAGAACCGTTCCATTGTTATAATCCTATATAAGTATATATATGTACAGTAAAACTTACCTTGGAAAATTTCATTTCAATAGGTGGTACCTACATTTCTTAGAAGGGGTTTGTTTCCGCAAATTGTTATATATTATCAACAGCTGCAGTGCTTCTCACCAAGTAAGTTTTTATGGCCATTCATTTTTGGAGTAAATACCAAAGTTATATCCTGCCTTTAAACAATATTTGGGTCTTGAAATTGATGTGACTTTAAGCTTGAGTGAATAGAAATGTACGAACAGACTGAGGAGTGGTTCATGGCATTGTCAAGTGACCCTTCACAAGCGGGGGTATCAGGACAGTCAAGATGTCACCTGTGAACGTGGTAATAAACCACAAACCATGAAGTATTTGCTAAAGCTTCCCTCAACAGGAGAAACCGTTCGTCAGAGCTGCCAGTATTTGCATCTTGTAATCAGGAAGATTTTGTACAACAATCAGGGAGATATTTAGAATTACATTCAACATATTAGGGAAAAAGCTTCCATAATCGGGGAGATTTTCAAATTTGTTCATTAGAACTTGGAAAGATTGGTTTATTTTCAGGAAACTTTCTGCCGAATCAGGGAGAGTTGGCAGCTCTGCGTGCAAACCTCGTAGTTGTTAATGATAATGTGCTCAGTTTTAGCTGAACTGTGTTTAGCTTGTGTGTGCACATGACAAGTTGTCGCTATGCATTCAACTGTTAATGTTCTCCTCACAAAGAAAAAATAAGTAAACAATAAAAAAACAAAAATACAATCAAAATTTACATCTTGTGAACTATATTCTCGTCCACCGACAAATGAACAAAATTACATAAAGAATTTGACTTTCGTACCTGGATGGAAATCTCACGCTGCAAGTCTGTTTCCGCTGATTTAAGAATGGACTTCTGCCTGAATGTTCCCACGGCTGCTTTAGCTAGAGTCAGACCGACTTCATCATTATTTTTCATGCTGCACTTCCCGCCCGTGGCGCTGTCAGGCAGCTACAGAAGAGAAACAGACACTTTGACATTGCAGCTATCAACCTTTTAGAGACCATTTATTTCTGTATAATCATCACCAAGGTTAATAGTGTTGATTTTTTAGACTCAACTTGGTATCGACTTAGAAATATAGATACATTGTTAACATTTGAATCATTGGAACATGTCAAATCAAGACGTAGGTAATTTTGGTACAATGGCTCACTATAGTCTCTAATTAATAATTTTATTTACATACTTCTGGTAATGAAAGTGTGATGTCACAATACAAATCACTATGGTCATATTGACAACTCATCTTAAGATGAATCTTAGTGCTTTGTGAAATCGAGCCCATGGGCAATAGAGGACATTGATTCTGTCCAGTTCTAGGCCTGGATTGGAGGAGGAGGTGGGGGAGGAGGGTTACTTACCGCATAGTAGTTTCCTGCTTTCAACACGAGGGACAGGCCAGTGCTGTTAATGACAGTACACGCTGGCACCACAACATCATCTTTAATAGTTGTGTTTGGATCCGCCATCGCCTCACCAAAAGCCTGCCAGAAAAAGAAAATATCCCTCATTTATCTCACCACTACAATGGCTCCCCATGTTTAAGATCTTCCTGCCTCTTGGTGTTTAAGATTCTCCTCGAAGTACCCCACGCTCTCTCAAAGAACTTATTACCATCAAGCAGACTACTCGCAGACACGGGTCAACAGGATTGAGCCTGTTAGTAGAACCCCAAGCGTGAATATTTCCCAATGGAGATTGTGCTATTTGCCAAGGCTGCTCTTTTCATCTGGAACAAACTCTGTGCTACACTTACACAAACAACTTCCACTGCCATGTTCACAACCAAACTTAAGTCTCATCTTCTCTGTAGACCTTCGTTTACAACAAATGTGACCTTGTACATTCCGGGGCCTTCCTGGCAGGCGAGATACAACACTGGTTTTGAGTCATAACTTCCAAATAAATTCAAAACTTATAAAAATAACAGCATAGCAAGTTTTGAGATGTGTACCCTTTCTTTGTATCAAAAGCTGATATTTCTTATTTTGTTTCAATTATTGTTTTTTTCTAAAGCGCCTCAGGACCCTGTTTTGTGTTAAGGGCGCTATATTAAAGCAGTTTATTATTATTATTAAGAGGACCAAATGGAGGGCATTAACCCATTTCATACGGGGACCTGTCGGAGGGAATTCCATAAGGGAACCTTTTGGAGGCAACAACCCATATTGAACCAGTACCTTCCCAAGGTTAGTAAGCATCTCCAGGCACGTCTTAGTGAGCGTCAACTGTAGCATACTGCTTGATGAGACGGTGACTGTCATGACAGGAGGAGCTAAGGATACATCAACCTCTTCCTCTGCCTCACCAGAGGCTGCTGTAGATGCGATGTCAAGCAGGTCATCATTCTTCACAATCTGAAGGTAACCAAATACAATGGATAGTGACACTTCAACACTCATGGGGATCGGTAAGTATCTGAGACCTAATTTGTACATTGATCATGTGCCCATAAAGTTTCCCTGTACTGAGAGAATATATCGTTCTTGTAAAGCGCAGTCCGTCCATGACAAGACCCAATGCGCTGTAAGAGCATGAAACTTACTTAATGAACATGAATAATTCTTAAACTAAACATTGTTCGCTCAATGCTATAAGGTCATTGAATGCAACTTCATATTCATATAATGATCAAAAGGTCATTAAATGAAAAATGCATATCAATTTGATAAAATAAATCAAAAACAACAGACAATGTTTTACTTAGAAAATGAATGTTTCTTTCCGCCCAACACTTGCTTTGGAGACCACTCTTGATCAGTATCCTGTGGTATTTTGTGGAAAGGGCCAGCTGGGCAGGAGAGTACATCAATAATAATGGGGTTGTTTTTTATTTTGACTCTTTTCATTGGCTACTTACATCCAGACTGAGATCCCATGGTTTATGCTGTCCGGCATCTGTTAGCTGTGGTTCTAGGAGTGGCTCCCAGGCGGACACCTTCTCATTGTAGCACGCAATCTCTGCCGTCATGTGGCTTTCAACATGAAGCTATAACACAGCGAAAAAAACAAATTAAGTGCACCTCATATGTCATACTTCCTGCCAAATCTCAAAACTGGATTTATTTGCTCATTTCATAAATAAGGGCATCAAACAATAGACCACAAGAAAAAATCACTGGGTGAATTTCCAATGAATTGGGATTGAATTTAACAAAAAATATGTACGAAGAGCGTTTCATAAAACATAATTAGGGACTAAAAGGCGAGTACTTCTCAACATACAGAATGTTTAAGAAATCACATTACATTCATTTCACGGCTGATGTTTCCATTTGTCTTCATTTTTAATGCCATTTCACTATTTCCGAGAATGAATTCACATTACCATCAAACCCCAAGTCATTTCAAGTCGTCAGCTGAAACAAAATCTGTAACAATTGTATATTTATAACTTCCTTTTGTTACAATTTATTTATTCATTACAAATCCAACAGCTCAAGCGCCAACAACAGGATGATTAGGAGACAAGAACAAGATATTTAGTTTTAGACGTTGAAGGAAAACCCCAAATGGGAGACAACCGACCCAACCAGGCTGGGACTGAAAACCCAAACCCAAGGCTTCGATATGAGGCGAGATTTGAAACAAGGGGAAAGAAACCACTACCTAATCCTCATGAAGTACAAACCTTAGTAGACCAGTCTTTGACCACAGCCTCTACGCTAGCATCCACAGTTAACATAGGTACAGTGCGTCTCCCCACGCTAGCCTCTAGTTTGATGACGATACTCTTGATTGTAGCTACTAGCTCTTCACCTCGAGACTGCTCCACAGCAACGACAACCGCGTCTTCAAGAAGCGAGTTCACATCTATACCCTCTGTGAGACATTGTGAAGAAGACAAGTTACTCAAGTACAACTTGTATATACAACATCTCAAGGAGACAAAATCAAATCTTTACTTGGTTCTGAAACTGAGGGTATATGGGTTTTGAGGCACTGCATGGTGAGGCACCAACGTATATTCAGTTTGCGGTAACACTTTGTGTAGATTTGTTCTTAAGAACTTATAGCAAGACAAGTTCTCAAGAACAAATCTACACAGTAAAAAAGATATAAATATGTACATAAGGAATTGTGAGTACTTCAGTCAGAAGTAGGTTTTACAATTTCAACGTCAACATAATTATTTGGTTTCCCTCCTTATTGTAAGCTGACAGACTTCATCTGTCTATTCCCCAGTTGAAATTTTAAAAATAAATTTCCACAAATTCGGAGAAGAACGGTGCAATTTTTGTTTATATACTTTGCACATAGATCCTTGTTTTGCTAAGTGCAAACATAATGAGTCTTAACGATCCATTACAACCCAAGAATCTCACCTTCCTCCTTGAAGAACCAGAAGTTATGCTCAGACACCTTCTTGGCATCCCAGAGATCCACAGGAACGATAGCTTTACTTCGTTTCTCCTCCTCAGTCTCAGGCTGTACGACAAATAAACAAAAAAATTGATCCCTTTTCGAGTTGCTAAAAGAAACAAAGTCAAAACCCCAAAGTTAGACATGAAAATGCCAAGTAGGCACATCAAAGTGCCTCACTTTTTAATAACCCCTGTTCATCGGGCCCCGAGCATTCCTGAAACCATCTCAACTCCTTAGTATGCAGCACCAGCAGCCAAATTGGTGCACAGGTTGCTAATTAATAATAATAATAATAATAATAACTAGTTTTTATATAGCGCATTTTACAACAACGTATCAACGCGCTTTACATTAGTGCCCATCATTGGGTCGTTACATTCCTGTAGTCTTTCTCAGCTCCCTGGGGAGTATACAGCCCAAGCTGCAGTGGCGCTCCGAAGCTTTTTCATACACAATATCAACCTCTACCCTAGCAGGAACCTATTTATTCCCCTGGGTGAAGACAAGCAATTATAGTAAAGCATCTTGCTCAAGGACACAAGTTTCATGACCGGGATTCGAACCCAAACTTGATGACTTAACCACCAGAACTTGGGCTAAATCAAAGGTGCTGTATTGCAACAGGTCTTGTGTAAAACATGAAAAGTACCTTGGTTGGAGTTAGCGTCTGGCTGACAGAGCTGAGGACCTTGATGACTTCTGGACTGATGTTGAGGGCAATCTCCTCTATCATTAGGCTGATATGCTGACCTTTAGCATCAGGTGCGTTGAGGTTGAAGTCCACGTTACATGGCACCAGTACCTGGAGATGAAAGTTAATGGTACATTCAAGACAGACCAATCCATTAGGCTCCTACATTAATGTCTTACCACCATGCAAACCTTCAAGTCTTATTGAAGACTATAGATAGACTGAAGACAATAGACATCTTAAAGGAGCATCTTGAATAAAAACAAAATGGAGGACATTGTTTCTTTTTGGCTGTTTTCAAAACCGCCACTTGGGCTTGGGATTGGGCCTTGTCAGTTATTTAAAAAACATGCATTTTCCTTATGGGGCTTTGAACAGGCAGACAGAGCCCGAGCCAAAACTGTGGTTCCAAAAACAGCCTTTGGTTCATAACTTTAATTTTCTTAATACTGACAATAATTCTGGTCTTGGCTTTCACTTTTGAATGTGATTCCTTTTGTTGATTTGTAAGGGAGTTTGTTTGTTTGTTTGTTGGTAGGCTTACCTTTGTCATCTTGCCTTTACGTTGCTCCTCTAAATAAGGGCAAGCATTGATACGAAGTTGCTGCAAACCTCCCTTGATGTACATAGCACTGCCTGACAACGTAAGGTTCACCTCTCCCATTGTCTGTAATTAAACAATCATTCAAATGTTCTTAATAAAAAATTGAAACTCCTAACTCACTAAACTAACCTGTGGTTTAAATGCAAAAAGTGTAACTAATTACCTCACAATTGAACCCTGGCAGAGTCTTTCTCAAAGCCTTTGCAAAGGTCAAAACGGAGGTCATCAGCACTTTTTGCAATATTTCTTGTTAAAACTCACAGTAAGCATTAAATTTGTCTGTGCTTTATAACTGTTTAACAGTAGAAGACAAATACAGGATTTGTTATTAATTTGTTTTAAATTGAAAGCATACTGATTACAAATTCAAACTACTACCAAAACTCCAGGGAAAATCTGGAAAATTGACAAAATCACTGACAAAACATTTGAAAACGTCTCAAATTGTTGTTGCTTATTTTGCTTGATGCAATTTTTAATAAGCCCAACATAATTGCGCACAAAATCCCTGATAACTTTTGCTATTTTCTTTGAAACAGGACCATGAAATGTAATGAATTTTTCACTAGTTGGTTGGATAGTGTGATTATAAATGAATCTTTAAAAAATAGTTAAAAATACAGTGATGCAGGGATGAAATTTGGCGAATGAGAACGTAGCTTGCACGACTGGGTTCCCCCTTAATCTAGACCCATAACAAATCAGGAGGTTTACAGACTCTGTGCATCACCGGAAATACAAAACTACAGATTTGGAAACGATTATGACTATTTCTCCCGTTGGTGATGGGTTTACTTCTATTTAAGTAATAATAATATTTGGCTCTTTGAAAAAAGTAGACAATTTTGAGTACAAGGGCTGACCTACATGTACCTATGGTATAGATTTTAAAAATAATTTATAGGCTATTTAATAACAATTTTACTGATTTTCTGAGGGTCAAAAAATTGGAAATCAGGCTGAAGTAGGAAGAATATCAAGTCTGTTCAAAGAAAGCTGAGGGTTTGAGAAAATCTTAAAGTCAGGAAAAAACATGAGAAGTCACATGCCTAATGATGTGATACAAAATTAATTCATAGTGTTGCTGCTTTCTATTGTTAATTGTTGTATGTTTTCCCCAATTGTTATTTCATTTTATTTTCACTGTACTTGCATGGTTTTATTTACATTGTCTCTGCTTCTCTGCGCCTTGACCATCTCTTCAGATTGATTTTGCGCATTACAAATGCCGATTATTATTAATATTATTATTACTATTTTTGCAAAATGAGAAGCAAACAATACATACTTTGAGGACCAAGGCGTTGGTGTCTTTCTTGGAGGAATCCGAGACCAAGACAATCTCAGGGCTGTCCAGGATTGCTTTCACCGTAATGACACCTTGCTGGGCACTCTCCTGGGCGTCAGGGGTTCCAGCAGGGGTGTTATTAGGTGTCTGCATTGCTTTCTTGACAGGCTTTTTGTCTTTGTCTTCTGGTTTGGCCACAGCGCTCTCCTCCAGGCCCTTGGTGAAGATTTCTGCCACGGTCATCAGGAACTCGGCGCAAACACAAGCATGGAAGTTTCTGACTGATGCTTCAACTATTTACAAGAAACAAACACAATTCATTTTCATTTGGCCGAGTCTGTATTGTTTATAAAAGTAACCAATGACGAAATTAGAAAAAGTAAGTGAAAGCTTGGGGTTATTTAACTATTTCAGTGCCAAGGTCGTACGTGTACAATCTATATGATGTATTCCGAAAGCTCCATTATCGTAC
>JAUELU010000041.1:2089510-2102712 GCA_032357145.1 Evasterias troschelii | reverse complement strand
ATCTGTGTACAAATGTGCCTGCAGGAAGTCTAGGCTCTGTGGCTCTTTTGTAAACATGTGACGTCACAGGTCACATCATCTATAGGTACGCACTCTAGTCCCAACACCAATGTTATTAGCTATAACCATCAGCTTTCATGGAAGGGAAAATGATGAGTTTGTATAATTAAGATTATGAAGGGGCTTAATGATTTAATTAAGTTAAGGTTGCTCAATTAATCATCTGGCTGGGGCATAAGTTGTTGGTCACGTAGGTACAATGTATGTTGTTTACTTGAAAAAACATGCATTGTACTTGTTTACCTGAACATATGCAAGAAGTTCATTGACATTTTTATAACAATTTGTGTTGTGTTGTCATATTATAGCCTGTGAGAAAATATCTATGATGGACAACATGTCAGGCCATTTTGTACCACAAGGAACTTGGGGAAAGTTTTCTTTCCAGAATTTAAAATGGATGTGTTAATCGGAGTTACACAGTACTGGTTGACAACACACATTCTCATTTTTACATTGCTGTTTTGTTAAAACTTCCCTTTGTTCCTTTACTTAACATCCTCTTACAGGCTAATGTGTACAAAATTCCTTGTGGAACATCCCTCTCTGTGAAGACCTTTTGTTCCTATTGTCTTTTGTCTCCCTAAGATAGTCAATACTAAAACACTTTCAAGCAGACAAAGCTAAACTTGTTCACACTCAAACACCAATTCATACTCTAAAATGTGATTGGATTCCATTTTAAAGCATTTTCAGTGTCCTTTTGATTCTTTGAGTAAAGATCCTCTTTAATTTATTCTAAAACACGTTTCGCCGTGTCATTTTTTTGAAAACTAATTAAAGGAAGGTTATTATTACAAAATGCTGGTATGATATCTAGGACAGTATTGACAAAAGAAGCTTGGACTTCAGACTCATTTAATTACATGCTAATGCAATTTCATTAAAGACCGATTTTTTAAACGGCCGCCTGAATTAACAGCTTCAGAGGTGGCTATGGCCATAACAGCTGCAACATTGAAAAGTGCTGTTTTGCAATTCTGTTTTTTCAGGCTACAGCCATACATGTAGCTTACAACTTGTGTATATGTTGGTGTACATGTACGTATTAATCAGGGGTCGAATGAGGGCAAAGGGCAATGGAGGCAATTGCCTCCGTTTCCCCTGCCCATTGCCTTGTTGCTCCTTGAAATGTCCCTTGAAAAAACGTACGAAGCATCAGGCCTGAAAATCCATGCGAATTCAGGGCTTGTAGCTCAACAAATTAACAGGACTAGAACAACTTTACTGGACCAGAATCAGAATGAGAAAAACAGTCTCACACACAAACATGTAAACTGTTTTTATTTGAGCAAGCACTAAGAGTAGATTTATTATATAAACAGTATAAAATACAATTCGATGCTCAACGCAATTGAAAGATATATACCAGACTCTAAGTCAACATTTGAACACAATGTTTTTGTTATTAAAGATATTACACATGGACTTAAAAAACACAAGACAAGCCAGACTTCTCCAGTCTGTTTTACCGGCCTGACACTAAAATTACTGGCCTGGGGTCTGCAGTCCAGTTTACATTTCAAGCCCTACTAATGTGTTTGATCCAAGTGTTTCATAGTGGAGTAATTTCTACATCTCCTCATTTTGGATTTTCTCTGACTTGAACAAAACCAAATTGGTGAAATCCTAGAAACTTACCAGGTACTCCTCCATCTGTTTCATCCAGTCTTTAAAAGAGTTTCAAAAACAGGAAATTCTATCACATTTAATTTGATACAGGGGGACTCAACTGGATTTGGTAGGCACCAGACAGCTGTGCATGTTGACTTCCACCAACTGCCTGGCCTTGAGCTCCAGGCAAAAAAGTACATTTCATTTCTCAGAATGACTGGCTTTGGGTCAGAAATGTGAGTTTTCAAGGGATGAGACATTTCATTTCTGAATTCAGACTTTCTTTTAGTCTGCGTTGTAAACAGAAAATGCTGTATTTTTTTTTCTCTTAAAATAAGATTAGTCAGGCTATTTGATGTACTTCTGGAAGCCTCTATACTGTATATGTCTTAGACAATAAGATGGCATTTTTAAAACAAACCACATATTTTTCTTTGTGAATCTAAAATTTGAATTTTGTTTTTTAACAAGAACATTTTTGTGAAGACTTTCAAAAAAAAGTGTACAACAGCAGGGCTCCATTTTTTCAAAACTCTGGGGTAAGATCACATGGCTTGTGTTGTAGCTCAAAGTGTCAACTGGACCAGAATTGTTTTTACAAAACAAGAATCTAAATGAGAAAAAAACTTCTTACACAATACATGTACATTGAACTGTTTTTACTTGAACAAGCATTAAGACAACAAGCACTAAGATAACAAATTTATCTCATTTATCTGTACATGGGCATTTCTAATCTTAATAAATTTGAATGGTATTTTATCAGACTCAGACTTAAAGTCAACATTTGACCACAAACTGTTTTTCGTTCAAGATGTTACACAGCGAGGTAATATTATTCATTAATATTCAATAACAAATCATAAGCTACCAGACTTCTCCGGTCATAAGATTACTCACTGGATCGACACTAAAACTGCTGCCAAGTATAAAACTCAAAAACTGAATATATTCTGAAGTATTTGAGGTTTGTGAGTTAAAGTTGGTCAAAAGAGAAAAGTTTCAGTTCAAAATATTTTGTAAGGTTTTGTACACTTTTTAATTCTCCTGTGAAGATGGGAATGAATTGTGTAAATTATGTCTACCCGGAACTCTCCATTATGTATACATTTATTCAAATGTATGCTCACACTTTCTAAATTGATTTCTAATCTCAGAGCTTCTGTAGTCCATTCCATATTGTAGACGTTTGGAATCTGAAACAATGATGACATCTTAAGCAATTGAAGAATCCAGTGATTTGCTGAATATTTACATGAAAAATTTATGTGTTGTGGGGAAAAAGACCTTTGGGCATTATATATGTATTTTATTCTTAGTGAAATAAATGTGGAGATCAGAGCCACCCTGCTTCACTAAAAGACCATCAGACGAATAAATCACTAGAAGTAGACTAAGGAATGTATATTATATGTACTTTTTATATGTATTCCTTTGAAACTGCCTGCCTGTCTGTCAGTGGCATTCTTTCCCCCAGGAGGGAGTTCAAAAAGATGATTATGAGACACCTGAATTTATTCCCAGTGAGCTTGCTCTGGGGAAATATCTCTCCATTTCTTGATTGAAAGTTTATTACCTTCTAAGTGAAAGTGAGCTGTGATGAAATTTGTTCAGTGACTAGAAATGTGTGACCTCTCCATTTATTAAGATAAATTATCAAGCTAAGCAAAGTGTGACATTAATCAATAGGCTTGAGTCCTCACAGAGGCCACAAAGGCTATTGGTGCTCCTTGAAGTGTTCCAGTAGACATCTTAGTTTCTCTCAAAGTAAACAATTTTTTAAAGAAGAAACACTACTTTTCTTGACTTTGAACAAAGTATCAGGTCTGAGGTATGTTTCTGTACATAATTCCCCCAGCAAATAGCTTGGAATGTTATACAAAATACTTTGTGTTGGGAGAAAAGGGTCAAATCGGGTTGAAATAGAACCCCATGTTTTGTTTTAAAACAAACTGATAGAGAAGTAGATACTTATACTGTACAATATGTACTGGAAGTACAATGTCCACGTACAATGCTTTGTTTGTGTAAAGGGCAAAGGCATCTAGGTGTTTTCTTCTTGGTAAAGGGGACCCCTCACTTCTATTGGAACATTCTATTGGAACCATTACAAAGGCATGACTAGGGGAAACAAAGGCAATTGCATCTGTTGCCTTTGTGAAGTATCAGGCCTGCACATAAATGTAGGTAGGAATTGAAACACCAAGTAGTAAGAATCAGTTCAATTGCCTCGGTGCCTCTGCAAATGTTCCACTAGAAATTGACAATTTCCTCATAGAGGTGCCCTTTTCCAAGGAGAAAACGCCTTGGTGCCCTTGCCCTTAAAAAAAACAAAGCATCAGGGCTGACTGTTTGTAATCCCAACCTGTTTATTTCAGCTCATTTTAGAATAATAAGGCCAACAGCTTATTTTAAATTTTGCTAGTAATAAATGTTTTACTTTGTGCCGCAGGTAAAGGTGTGAGGTTATACTATATTGGAGGGGAGGTTTTTGCTGAGTGCTTAAGTGATAGCAGCATCTTTGTACAGAGTCCGATCTGCAACGTGCGATATGGCTGGCATCCTGCTACTGTCTGTAAAATACCACCAGGTGAGAAACACAGTCTTGAGTCCCATCAAACACTACAATCTTGTAATCGAGTCCTCAAGTCCGTTGGTCCGAGTTCTCGGGGTTAAGTCCGAGTCTGAACCTGAGTCATCAAAACTGTGACTCGAGTTGGAGTCAAAGTCAGAGTCATGACGCCATCAAATAACATCCCAGGGCTCGAATTATACACTGAGCTGCAGGCCTGGGGCCAGTGATTTTATCGTAAAATCTTCTCTAGTGCTGGTTCAAATAAAAACAGTTTAAATGTAAAACTGTGTACACTTTTTCTCTAGTCTTGCTGGTCCAGTAAAACTGTTAAGCTACAAGCCTAGTGGATTTTCCACCCAAATTAGAGCCCTTGAGTCCTGTATCCCATGGGATTGGGCATTTACATTATTTGAATGACTAGGTAGTGCATTCTGCTCTACCAGCCAGGCTCCTCGTAGATGACACCAATGCCTACATCATTACGTACTGTGAAGGGGGTAACCCTGTTTCAGCCCCAGGAGGAGGTGGCAACGTGCTCCTTGTGACAGTTGGTTTTGTCAATAGCCCAAATCAGTCAAGTGTAGCCCTCACTTTGAAGTGGCCGTTCAACCTTGTTGTAATGTAACGCGATTCCTCATAAAAATAGTAATGAAATTCATCAAATTATAACTCCCTGAAAAAAGCAATTATTTTATTTTTATTTTTTTGAAGACCATGATTTCTGCTGGTAAGAGATAATAACCTAAACTACAATTTCATTTTGTTATCTAGTCATAAGTATGACTAGATTATAATTAAAATGCTTTCCAGGCTGTTTTATTACTGATGGAACCGATTTGGTCGATGAAATTTGTACACATTTCAGCTTTTTGCCGAGTAGCGTGAAGTTTTTAGTATCAACGTGTCACTCTAGAGATAATTATTAGGACAGTGTCCTCAAGATCATTATCCTAACAGCTTTAAGTTTGCTACAATTAACTCAGATACAACTTCTATCAGCCATGGGTGTCCATAGCATCATTAAAAGCGTTGTTTGTCCCTGCGGTTTGATGTTTTATTATTTGCGTGATCCCTACATGCCCGACCTGATGCCTTCTAGCCAGCTATTGGAATCCTATTCATGTGACTGCTACCAGGATATCCTGCCGTTTGATCAGCAGTTCCTCTTCTTCAGGATACTGCTCAGAAGTGGGCAGACATTTCACTTCCCCATTTTGTAACCATGACAGTTAGTTAATGATGTGGTCCAGAAAGAGGCTTTTAAAAGTCCAGATTGACAAAATATTTGTCTGTCAGTGGTTAGCCATTGTTAGAAAGTGCTTTAGAAATCAAAAGTAGGAGCATTCACTAAAATACGACAGCAAAATCCACACCATGACGTCTAAAATATAAAATAATCTTCTGCGATTGATTTAATTTTAAGACTCCAATCAATAGTTTGAAAGGAAATAAAAACCTTTAAAAAATTCCTAGGGAAGTGTAAACTATTATCGTTTTGTTATTATTTATTTTATTCCTGTTAAACTTCGGCAATGGTCGCCATTGAAGAGATTTACTCACATTGACTCCATCAAGGAGTTTTGGTACATCTTCACGCTGATAAAACACAGTGTACAGTTGTTTGTTGACAAGTCTGGTCATTTCCATTTGTAATTCGTTCATCCTGCCCCGTTAGGATTTCTGGCTCCAATAAAATGAACTGAATGATTTTATAAAAATACAACATACGCTGTACAATAGTACATGTACGTGTCTTCAGCCGTCAAGTAATGACACTGGTGAAGTGATTAATGGACTTCAATATTTTCAATAGTATATCAATAATAATGTTATCACTTTACATATTATTACGTAAAATGATGCAATTCCTTGTTGACCGCTCAAAATATTGTAGGATGATTTGAAAGTAGTAATTGACTAGCAGGAAACTTTTGAAGGGGCACTAAGGCCAAGACCAGGGAAATAGAGGCCATGGCTGCCGTGTAAATCCAGGCCTGCTTTGTAGTGTATGGTGTGAGATTATTATTATTGAATCCAAGGTATACACTTTAAAATTAATCTCTTTCGAAAAAATGTATGGCTCTGAAAAGAGCTTGTTGGGTTGTTCTCAACATTTTGACTCAGAACGTTTTACACAAAGCTAAAAGATTCTTCTGCCGTTGTCATCAGCAGGCTTGGTACTTCACAGGCCCCTGGTCATTGCCTCTGTGCCCCTTGAACATGTTGAAATGTTCCAATCAAAAGTTACATTGTCCTCATATATGTGCCCTTTTCCCAAGGAGAAAACGCCATGGTTTGCTTGCCATCTCAAAAACAAAGCCTTTGAATTGATGGACTCTAGTTTAAGATGTCATTCCAGAAATGAAGGAATGACGTCTGGATTTTGGGAACTCCATCATTGAGGATGGCATTAATTGTTTATGGGGTCATCTTGTCTGGATAATCCAATTGCACCCGGGAGGATGTCATAATTGATTTCATATGAAAGGGAGTCACTTCAAACCAACCTATTCATAGTCAGATCTTGTTAAACAGTCGAAGTGCCAGCTCAGATAACATTAAAAAAAAAAATAATAAAAATAGAAGCAGATCTTGTCTTGATATTTTCACAAGAATGTCAAATTAGTCCTCATTTAGCGAGGTGACAGTGACTACCAACTGCATCTCTTGCTGCAGCATTTGCAAATAGAAATTTGAGAAACGACTCATGCATGGATTCATACATATTGGGGTGAAACATTATATCAAAACCATGTTTCTTTGATTGGAATCCTGTCTCATAAAATTTGGTCTAGTCCTTCATGCACACTGTAGGCTGACTACAGATCTAGGCATTTTCACCAGGGTAGATGGTGTAAATCTCATGTCATCACAACTGAACCAGAACTAGTATGAAGTGTCTCATCAGCTGTACATACATGTATCAGCAAGAGACCAATTAGGTGTATCAGACAGACTGACAAGTCTTGCCACACTTCCACAGTTTTCTTATCTCCTTACATCCAAGCTTTCTTTCATTCTCTCACCCTGTTAAGGATGCAACTTAAAGATTTTTGACAACAGAGAATTTGCTGCACAGCTGTCCCAGTCCGTAAGCCAGGGATTTGAGGCCGTCTACCAGCTGACACATGTCTGCACAATCCGTATGAGTTTCGTCAAGGGCTGGGGGGTTGACTACCGCCGGCAAACAGTCACAAGTACACCGTGCTGGATTGAAGTACATTTGAACGGTCCATTGCAGTGGCTGGATAGGGTGCTGCGCCAAATGTCATCACCGAATGAAAAGTGCTCCAGCAGTTCTTGAGAACATTTTTTGTAGAATTTCTTTGTATATATTATACAAACTCTTCTGTTGAATATTTAGTGCGGACCACACTAAAAGCCAAAAGCCTATTTCATGTATATTGTAAAATTTTATCATTGTTCATGGTGTATAGTGTACATAGTGCATGCTACTGTACAATGCTAAAATACTACTGCGCAAACCTCAGTGGGTTGTGGTGCACTCAAAATATGTAAATAAACTCACAAAAACCCAAACAAATGTATTTTACTAATAGTAAAGTTTACATTTTTTAATAATGACAGTAGTCAACTTAGTAAGCTGCTGTTAGTTGAACAGTGAATAATAATTTAATAAATTTTTCAGCTTCTAAGAAGCAATAGGAATTGCTTTTTCAAATTCTTATAACTTTAAAAATATTTCTATTCGAACTGCAGCTCCAAAATATTATGTTTGCTTAACTGTATCATATCGTTAAAATTGATCAACTTTATAAAATTATTTGTTTAAGAACTCTACTTTATCACAGAAAGTAAAGTTCTTTTACTGCAGGCCAAAATAATTAACCCACCTTTAAATCACGTATCGTTGTTTGTAAATGTGGTAGTAAGCAAGGAAAGTGGTTTTTGTCATGTTTGGAGCAGAAACAAACAAAGTTCAATCATTGCTTTTATTTCCATCATTTGTAATTCTGGTATTGTTAATAAAACAATCCTCAAAAGTGACTAGCACTGGAACAAACCATTAAGAGAAGATGATGAAGAATTGTTTGGCGCCCAATTTCATGGCTCTGCTAACCGCTGAATTCTACGCTTACCGAGCATGCGCCGAAATTCTGTGCTAGCTGTGTAAGTGTAGAATGCCTAGTAACATGGACTACGCAAACAAAAATTCCCTGCTAACCCTTGAAATACGCTTGATGTACAAATATAAGCACGGTATTCCATGCTTCTCTAAGCGCAGAAATCGGGCCCAGGTTTAGATGTGGGAGGAAAACTCCATATTGGCAATTCAAGTAATCGGCTGCAGCCAATTTCATGTCTCTGCTTTAATACCGAGGAATTCTGTGCTTATGTCTCATAGAATTATGTGCTTTACAGGGGGCCGTAAGTGTAAGAAGAGCCATGAAATTGGACCCGGTGGAGATTGAAAACCCATTTCACATGTTGGACACTGGCTGGAAGTTGGATTCGAACCAGGGACAGGTGGAAGGCAGGGCAAGACTTACTAGAAAAATAATCCTTGTTCTAGAGTGAGGAAGGTTGTTGGTTCAAATCCACCACAAGCTTTCTTTCTGTCTGACTCAGAAAGACTATAGTGCTATGAAATATCTTGCTTTATTTATACACTGATGTAACGTAAATCTAAAGTCAAGGTGTACTTTTTATTTATTTATCTCCATGTAGAGAGGGACATTGTCGACACATGATGTCATATTTTAATATTTCAATTGTCTTAACCACATCAGACACACTGGTCAGCTCGTGTGCCACGATATCCTAAGATGGACCATGCCACATGTCCTAGAGGGGTGTCGATCAACATGGGACAGTGGTTTAGTTAAAACTAAAAGGGGCAGGTCAAACAACTCTGTCAGCACCCTTTGTGTACAAAATCGGTATGTCAATTGTCAATGGTAGATGAAACCAAATTATAAAACTTAATTCTTTAATTAAGCGTACTAATAAGCTTACATTAATCCAGGCAAAACGTACCCCGTTAACCAATGGAAGAAACTTGTCAGCATTTGCCGACAGCATACCCAGGGTTTTAAGCAATGCTTAGCCGAGTTTATGCAGGCATTTGTGTAGTTGTTAACTTTCACTCTGGCATTAATGATAATGCCAAAGAACACATCTGCTAATACCCATGCACTCTCAATCGGTGTGCTATAAATGCTAAATATGGATCCTTTTTATTGAAGTATACAGTGAATGCAAAGTGAATGGTGACCAGCTGATGGTGACGTATGAAGGAAGATCCTCATGAGTTATTTCTGCACATTTATTTTAGTCTGTTTATGTCGTCAATTTCACTTTGTCATCACGTTTGTGTTTACTCTAAACAAACCTTTATATCATTATATTTTAATCACCTGGGTAAATTTTCATAAAGTTGCTAAACGGAAAATTGTGCTTAGCAGGGAACCAGTCACAAGCGGTAAACATTACACTGGCTGGTAACCTGTTAATGCTAGACAAGTTTATCCTGTGCTAAGCATTTTTTTTTGCCTAAAAACTTTTTGAATTTGGGCCCTACTCCTTATCTCTTGCCATCCATCTTAAAGATGTTTTTCTAAATGTTTTAAACTGGGTTTATTTTGCTCATCAAATTGATGGAAATAATTATAAAAGAGCTTTAACATAGCACCTATGGTTTGGACCTTTAATGTTAGTATTTTATCTTAGAAAGACACCACATCCCATTGATATCAAGGGTGATGCTTCAGTTGTCTTCGCTTTTAATGCCATTTCATTCTGAGAAGTGTCTGATTTTAGCATGGGACGTCAGTGGTCTGTGATTGATCTCATCCTGGGCCCAATTTCATGGCTCTGCTTACCGCTGAATTCTGCACTTGCAATCACCATTCTCCGCTTACCGAGCAAGCACCAAATTTCTGCACTAGCTGTGTCAGGGAAGAATGCCTAGTAACGTGGACTACGCAAGTGCACAAGCAAAAATTTCCTGCTAACCTTAAAGTACAGAATTTCCTGCTTCTGTTAGCGCCGATTCTTTGCTAACGGCGAGCAGAGCCAGAAAATCTGGGTCCTGTTCTCAAGTGAAACATTTAAAACTGCTCACAAAGCCTTGCTGTTAAGTTAAATATCTACATGTATGTATTCTCATTGTTTGTATTCACCCATAAATTATCAGTTGAGTTTGAACTGGGATTAAATTGTAAGTTAAAAGTTGAAACGGTCAGTAGGGTGGTTATCAGATACTTATTTTCATATGGCTAAATTATGGGCACGGTATCGACTCTCAAGAAAGTGCAACTGGTGAGACATCCTTCTGTGGAAGTTTCTTAAACATGATGGTCTGATACGTGATTAGGATTGATTGAAAAAGTTTATGAACATCTTTTGTTATTTCAAATTTGAATTTGTATCAACGCAATACTATTCGCCAGCTCAATGCTAAAAGGTCGTAATTTCACGTGTAATAATCAAAAGGGTGTTAAATGAAAAAAATACGTATACACTTGAAGAAATACATCAAAATCCAATAATGTGTTTGTTTGAAAATGAATAATTCTATTTGTCAAACACTTTCTTTGGAGACCACCCTTGATCAATAAACTCCATTTACCAGGAGCTCCAAAATATGCAAAAGCAATTTTATGAAATCCATACAAACTGCTAACAACCTTATAGTGTCGAGCCGACGAATTAATTTAAGGAATATTGCCATGGAAAAAACTGCCTCCAACTCTCGATTTCTCATTCAGGTTTGCCAAATCAACTTAGCACGTTCATAAAAACCCTAATACAAGTGTTATTCTGTGTGTTTTTTTCTTCAGAAACATAACCGCCTTGATTCATAAAATGTTTCACTTGTCAATCACAAACTTGCTCTTCCACATTTTCTTAATACAAATTATACCTTTAGGCATGAAATAGTGTTAATATCTGGGCTGAAATTAGGGGGGAGGGAGGCCACAAGACTGAAGGGCTTGTAGTTCAGAATTGTTACTAGACCAGAATTTTGTTGACAAGACCAGAATCAAAATGAAAAAGAAAAAAACCTAAACTGTTTAACATTTGAACAAGCATTGAGAGAAGATTTATCTCATTTGACTTATGGGTATTTCTTCAATACTGAACAGAATTGAAAGTCTTTTCGTTAGACTGAAAGTCAAGATGTTAACAAGAACACAAGACTGCTGAACTTGTCCAGTCATGAGTGTACTCGCGGCCTGGGCCCAATTCTATAAAGCTGTTAAGCAAAGCATACTGCTTAGGAAATTTTCTATGTTAAGCAAAAAATGAGTGGGGCACCAGTCAAAACAGTGTTTACTTTAAGGAATTTTAACTGGTTACCAGTTTCTGCTAAGCAATATTTGTCTGTGCTTAGCAAATTTCTGTGCTTACTTGCTTTATGAACTTGGGCCCTGATTCTAAAATCACTGACCCTGGGCCTGCTGTCCAGTGTAAATTTGGAGTTCTGAATATTTGCAGTGTAGCATTCGTACTCAATTTTTTATGATTTACAGAAACTGTACTTCTTTTTACACAAACAATAGGGAGGTTTTTTGTTGAGAAGAAAATACTGAATGGCATCCAATTTATATCGCTCATTCAAAGTGCCAAGAAGCACTGGGTACGATTTACTGACTGAAACACCAGGGGGTGAATCTCCTTCTCTATCATTATAAAGTATACTGAGTTCTTTTACATGCATTACACAATACATGGGACCCCAGGTTTTAATGTCCCATCGGAAGCCATTTGGTTATGGGTCTTGCTCAAGGACACAGGGCAGCTACTACTATGTCTGGGGGCCCAGTTTCAAGCGGAAAATATTGCTTACAAGTTTTGTCTGTTAAGCAAAATGAGCAGAAAACCAGTCACAAATTGTACATGATGGTATTTTGGCTGGTAACCAAATTCAGGTTAGCATAATTTGTTGTGCTTAGCCACTTTTTGTGTTTAAGCAGCTCTATGAAATTGGGCCCAGGGCTTAAGTTTAATAAATTATTTGGTTTTAATTTCATCACAAACTCAGATGACCTGTAGCACTAGTTGTCCTAGGTTGGCTAAAATGAACTTAGAAAAATAACAGTGTAGGTAATTATTTCAATGGATTGTGAATTTCACATGCAGCAGGTGGTGCTACAATTTAAGATAAGAAACAAAGACAACATTTTGCTTGATTTTAACACAGTTTTTAGTTTTATGTCTAACAAAAAATCCTATTAATTAATTAATTAATTGTGCCAACAAATTACAGTTGCTTTATAAGAAAACTTTTAACTGCAGATTTTACAGTTTTCCTTGGTGAATTGATTGCACTAAACAGAAAGGTGTAAGCATTTTAAACATTTTAATGTCAATATATTTTGTGTGATATACTGCCTGGTTTGTTGATTTCGATAATCAAAATTGCTTATTTTTGCAAAGTTCGCTTTAAATGATTTTAAAATAAAAATGATATAAACAAATCAGTAGGTCGATGGTGATGGAAAAACACTTGTCGGATCACGACACTTTCTTGGAAATGAACTGGTAGACTATTTGAAAAAAATAATAAAATAAAATAATAATATAACAAAATAAATAAAACAGAGATTTAAAGGAAATTGTTTTGTAGAAGTGAATGGTTAATTTAAAGTCATATTGTATTGATGAAAAACATAGGAGTATTATGAAAAACATAAAGACATATCCATAGTTTGTTGAATTGGTGAACGATGGGAGAACATATCAAGAGAGGAAACTGGCAAGGCCCCCCCCCCCCACTACAACCTGGGTTCGAGTCCCGGTCGTGACACTTGTGTTCTTAAGCAAGACACTTAAAGGCAGTGGACACTATTGGTAATTACTTGTGAGAAACGGCTCCCTCTGAAGTAACATAGTTTTTGAGAAAGAAGTTGTTTTCCACGAATTTGATTTTGAGGTCCCGAAATCAAGCATCTGAAAGCACACAACTTTGTGTGACAAGGGTGTTTTT